>OX401404.1:56570519-57170519 GCA_947846245.1 Cerastoderma edule
CACCTTCATTGATCCAACTCCACTTCGGCTTGAGAATTGAAAAAAAGAATCATTGGGAAGACCCTGAGAAAGTATGTCCACTTCTACTTCTACATAGATTTGTTGTTCTGTCATATTTGACAATTACACAACAGTGTGTTTAAGAAAAAGATTAAAGACAAAGTGAAATGATAGGAAAGTTAAAAGAATAGCAGACAAGATAATCTTTCCATTAGTAAAAGAAAAGAAAAGAAAAATTGAAAAGATTTCCAAGCTGCTTTCGTACTATCAGAGAAAGAACAATCCAGCTTCCGTGGCGGTACAAGGGTGTAAAACCTTGCTGATACAGCTCTAGCTCGTCACACAGTGCGACTCACAGCTAGAGGAGAATGGCTACTTTAGAAAGACAGGGTTGAAAGCCTACTCTTAAAGGATGCCAAAGAGGGGACCTCAGTCACTGTTGCTGGTAGTTTATTCCATACTCTCACCTGACTCTGTTTGACCTGGATAAGGGCGAGGACCTCGTCTGTGAGATAGTAGTCCTTGGATCTGGCGTCGGTGAACACGTAGATGAAGGAGTTTGGTAAACAGATATCGATGGCCTCTTTAATGGCGCTGATGGACATCTCGGGACAGTCCCCACCCCCCTGTACATACAGGTGACGTAATTCATCCTGGAAATCATCAGGGTCGGTTGTAACCACCACAGGACCAATAACTGAAAAAATAAGTTGTTTGTCAAATACATGCAAATGATATAATTGTTTCATTAGTATTATGTATTCATATGGGATTTAAATTGCGTCAACATTATTACAGTTATGTTGCGATGCTGGACTCTTTATGATGGAGGAAAACCCATACTCAACTGCCTATTAGGGCTGGTTAAGCTGGGTAGAACCATTCGGCAGTCAATAAGTGAGGCAGGAAAAAACCCTTATGAAAATTCAAATGGTGTCACCCCCAGGGATCAAAGTCGTTTGACATACCTATATAATCAATATATACTTATGCATATAGCAATGATATCTACTTCCCCCATTACCAAACAATAACCACATTCAACCACTTTGTTTCAGATGACTCTTGAAAACATTGTGGGAAAGGGAAGAATTGCTCATAACAAGCAATTTCTCCTTTTCCCACAATGTTTTTTGCCCCTTCAGCAGATTGTTTTCCAATTCCAACACATTTTGAAAAGTGGTCTGCAAACTCTTTCAATTTGGGACAGTCGAAAATTTGTTGTTTGGTGAGGAGTTGACTCCCTATCAAACCCACCTTTGGGGCACCAATGGCATCCGAATGTGCAGCCTGCAGTTGATCCAAGGCAGTTTGAAAGTCCGTCTGCTGTACAACAATCCCTGCCGCCCTTAAATGTTCTTCTTCCTTTAAGTTCGGTCTGATCCTCTTGTTACAACTAAAAAAGAAAATGCAAACAAATTTCTTTCCTTTTTTAATGTGGTTAAATGCAGTATCAACAATTTTTTAAACAGGTATATTACAAAGTTCCTAGGATTCACAAGAACTAGGCTAGGACTCTGAAATGTCTTGCCAGAGAGAATTTCAACAGTGCCCCCTATGGGAGTCATACTCAGGATCCCAAGGTTACAAGTCCACTGTTACCACTGGGCACTGATCGACCTCAAACACAAAAATGACATCAAATTAATATGATAAATGTAAGAATTTATCATTCAAAAATAGAGAAAAACATAATAACATTTGCAAACTCTTTTGTAATAGAATTAACTGTGGATATGCATGATAGGTTCTTACCTTTAGCATTTGATAAAGGTGTCATATCATGTAGAATTGGCAGAATTGTTAGTGCCTGCAGTTCATACAGTTTGATGGGAAAATAAAAAAAAATACCAAGATCACCAATTTTACAAGTATTTTTCCATAGCATATTGATATTTGACCATTGAGATTTATCCAAAAATTATCATGTTAAATGACACACAAAAATCAAATTCCAAGTTTATATGGAATTTTCGTCCCATCATCAGTATTTCAGCTATGCTGCGATGCCCAACTCTTAATGATGGAGGAAGCCCCAAGAATCAACTCCCCATAAGGGCTGGTCAAGCCAGGTAGAAACATTGGCATTCTGTGAGTTGGGAGATCCAAATGCCCTCACCGGGATTTGAACCCACATGGAGAGGGGTCGTGTGATTCCAAGTTATGTACTCTACCCACTAAGCCACTGAGGCCAGTCACACAAAGATCAATTTGAGGGAATATTATCAAACAAAGAAACCTACCACAACTTAACAATCCTCCTAAAAGCTTCTCGTTTGGCATGTGCCACTAACGCAGCAAGGTCTCCCAGAACAAAACCCTATGAATAATCATCATACATAATCTTATTCAGTATCATAAACTTAACAGAGTTTCTTGATACATTCAAATTGAACAATTTTATATCATAAAATCATTTGTAAGGTCAAATACAATGAACTTAATCAGCTATAATGACATTTACATGAATCACATATCTGTGAAAAAGCGATTTGAAAGACATTGGTCTATATAGTAGAAAATAATAAAGGAATAAAGAAAACTAAGAAGTACAAGAAATGTGTTCTTTCCCTTCAATAATTCCCTAATATTAACACATTTCAAGGCCAATTTGCTTAAAATGACTTAAAAATAATTCTGTCATAGGAAAAAATAGTTTTTCTTTTTCTTTAAAATGGTTTCCTCAAAATGAAATAAGTTTTTTTTTCTGGTTCTTAACTGTAGATAGGTTTAGATTTGGAGAAGTCAACAAATTTCATATGAGAGATGGAGGCAATAGACTATAAATAAAGAAAATATGGTAACTCCATTATGTTTGCATTTAGCTCTGACTGATGATAATGATAAGAAATAACATACAGCTGTTCTTTGGGCTATATATGGTATGGGTATTTTCCCACTGAATATCGTGGTTTGCAACAGAGCATCTATCATTTCTCCTCTCTCAAATTCATCTGGAACCTGAAAAAATAAGATTAAAAATTTAAAAGAATTCTAAGAAAACATTAACACTAACATATCAAAAAAGGCTAAACCATGAAGAGCTGACATGGCTTATCCTTTTTCATCACTTGTCCAAATTCAAAGCACTAGAAGAAACCTAACATGAACAAGAGCTGTCCATAAGACAGTGCGTTTGACTATTCAATAATGTTGGAGAGGGGTTCAGAGAAATATAACTGTTTATAAAGTTTGAGGATGCACACAAAACTTAAATTAATATTTTCGTAGTAAAACAGGCCTCATAATTTGCTAAGATTCAAAACAAGATTTCTGAAACTTAGTCAGGGACCTTTGATAATGTACATGAACACATGTGTGCAATATCAACCCATTCCATACAGTAGTAAAGGAGATACAGACTTACATGCAAATACTTAATCCAGATGTGACGCCAAAGTTGGCGCTGACACGAGTAGTATAGCTCTCCTTATTCTTAGAATAGTCAATCTTAAAATGAAATTATTCTGTGAAGTTAGAGTGGGGAATATAATTGGATAAAAAGCAGTACAGTGTACCTTGCTGTGAAAATCTTTTACCAAAATGATCTCTTGAACAGGAAGTCAGAGAAAAATCATTAAATAACATTGATATTATGTATTCATAAGGAAAACCTACTCACAAAGAGATAGACATCAATCCATTTCCTCAAACATACAATCTAAAGCAGGTGACAAAGAATAAAAAAAAATCTTACAATGTCGATGAAAACCATGTTGAAAAAGTAGCAATTGCTAATCATTATTAATCTCTTTTTGTCTCAATGTTTCTAAATCTTCTATACAGGTGAAATGTGTATACATGTTACATCTGTTGGAGCAGTGATAAAATAATTAATCATGAAAGAAAAGGGTTAACCCTTAGAACGTTTGGTAATTTTCTAAAAATAGATTTTTGTGTTGTCTGCTTTCCAAAACCTTTTATATCGGCTTCATTTTTATGAAGAAGATACTTAGAGTAGCAAGCAGGTTAGAATCCAACCTGTTTGCATAAGCATGAAGTCGGTTACAGCACTAAAAGGGTTAAAACATGCCTCGATATTAACTTGATGTAGAAAACACTCCAACATATCCTGAGTCAAATCTTTACTTGAGTGAGTGGTCGCCACGACGATGACCGGATACTGCTGAAGGTCGTTCTTTAACTGCATCACATTGGCCAGAAAACTGCTTGCAACACGAGGATCTGAATTGCAATAGAGACAGATGGTCGTATTTTAAATATACATCGAGTGAGATTATCTTTTTACTGTAACCAATCTAGAGAAAACGAGTTTCTGACTAGGGGCCATAAAGGCATTTTCTTTACATATTCTGGATTAGTAAATGAACCTGGATAATTAAATGAACCAATTAACCCTTAGAATGCTGGGTAATTTTCTTAAAATAAATTTTGTGTCTTCTGCTTTCCAAAACCTTAATTATCTGCTTAATTTTGATGAGGAAAGATACTCGGAGTAGCAAACAGGTTAGATCACAGGCCAGTTGCCAATTTACTTGGCGGCTGGCCTGGATCTAACCTGTTTGCATAAGCATGAAGTCGGTTCCAGCACTATAAGGGTTAAGTTTTCCATCATAAAAGATGATGACATTTGTGCTTTTTAATTGTCAAGATTTCATATTGAAAAAGGATATGTTTTGGTTTTGCTATTCTCAAAGGGGTAATATACAAGGAAATTGGTAAAAAGTCTTTAAAAACTAGTATGATAAAAAAGATAAATTGCTCCTAATGAAAAAGTCATCATTTTGTCACACAATTTGTACCAAATATCTTGACCTAAAAAAAAAAAATCATGCTTTTTATGTCTTCTGCTAGTGCATTCAATTTTGACAAATCTCAAATTTTCATATTGGTGATTAGGTAAAAGAGAGGTACTCTCAATTCTAATGTGGCATTGAATTCTAATTCAGTTGAAATGAACAAATCTCCAGCCTTTTGGTTTAGCTTTTTAAGGTTTAATTTTGTTTTCAACAGATTTCAGTTATACCACAGTTATTGAAGTAGTCTCCCAGCTGAGTTACAGAATGCCCAAGGTTCACCCGCCTTGACCAGCCCTTATGACAATAAAGCTTTGGGACTTTCTAAAACAAATATGAACCTGGCATCGCAATATAGCTTAAATACTGTTGATGTAATGTAAAACCCTATCAAACAAACAAATAAACTCAAACAGTGTAAGACCACATACCTTCAGTGTTACCATCCCTGTCTCTACCTATAGCATGCACACTCTGTAACAACAGTATGCATGGAGAATACAGGCCAGCTGGAATTAAGTGGTAAAAACATTGTGAACAAATAAAAACTCTTATTCTCAAATAAACACTTGTACCAGCTTTCATTGCTGGCGAAAGGAGATGTTGCTTGCAATGAGTGAATACAGTTCAGCTGGAATTAAATGGTAAAAACAATGTCCGAACAATTTAACCCTTTCTATCATATAAACACATGTACCAGACATCACTAGAAATAATTGTGGTGGAAGGAAATATTGCTTGCAATGAGTGAATACAGTCCAGCTGGAATGAATTGGTAACAACATTGTGAGAACATATAAACAACAGTATGCATGAAGAATAAAGGCCAGCTGGAATGAATTGGTGAGAACATATTAACACTTTTTCTCATATAAACACATGCACCAGATATCACAAAAAACAATTGTGACCAAAGGAAATATTGCTTGCAATAAGTAAAAACAAGCTTTTTGGAAAAGAATTACAACAGACATTGTGAGAAAATATTAACTATTTTATAAATTCACTTTGTGTTTTCAAAAGTCTTTGCAGTCGACCACATTTGGTTGCAGGATAAGACATTTAAAACCATTTGGAAAAGGGGGAATTGCTCATCATAAGGAAATGCTAACCTTTCCAAATAAATTCTAAAGTTTATCAACCAATCATTGAGGTTCTTCCATCGTTAACACAAATTTTACTGTAAAATCATTTTTAATGAATATTCATCAGATCAAAAAGTCTAGAAGACAATGGTTTCTATCAGAATTCACTAACAAAATGTATTATTTCTCTTTAATAGTTGTCTGCAGGTATATTTAACCCTATTAGCGCTGGAACTAAAATTTTGTTTTTGCGAACAGGTTAGATCCAGGCCATCCGCCAAGTAAATTGGCAGCTGGCCTGTGATCTTACATGTTTGCTACTCTGAGTATCTTTCCTCCACAAAATTAAACAGATATTTATGTTTTGGAAAACAAGTGTCACAAAAAAATTATTTATTATGAAACTACCCAGCTTTCTAACAGTTAAATATCAATCAATCACAAGATCACATATAAAGTAAAAGGAATAAAAATAAAGCACTGACCTGAATTGAATGTATTTTTCATTTTAGCCTCTGTTGCTGCTGCCGTTTCACTGTTCATGTTATGACAGTTCACCTGTACAAATGGATCATTAACCCTTTTTATTTTTTATGTATGGGTTTTACATCACATCAACATTATTTCAGTTATGTAGCGATGCCCGACTCTTAATGATGGTCATTAACCCTTAGTGATTAATTCCTACAAAATAGATTTTTGTGTTGTCTGCTGTCCAAAACCTTAAATATCTGCTTAATTTTGATGAAGAAGGATACTCAGAGTAGCAAACAGGTTAGATCACAGACTAGCTGCCAATTATTTGGCGACTGGCCTGTATCCAACCTGTTTGTAAAGCATGAAGGCTGATCCAGTACTATAAGGGTTAAATTGTACAAGTCAATTAACATAAAGCAGCAAAACTAGTTAAAAAGTCACTTTGACACAATTACACCAAGTGACTTTTAGAAGCAACATTGTCATAAGGAGAAATAACTTGCAATGTGTAATGAAAATGTATTTCCCTTTTTTGTAATGGTTTCAACCAAAAATGACATCATTTTTTAACATCATAATTGTCATCTGGTGATACATTCAAATTGGAGAAGTCAAAAGCATAAAAACGGGGAATTCTAAACATCATTTTATATGTAGCAATACAACCCTACAAAGCAAACCAAACCTTATTGATCCCATGTTCAGAAGAGGATGTAACTACGTCTATGAATCAGTGATAAATCCATCATTTCGGGGTTTTATGAAAGGTCCAAATTGAAAGGAAAAGCAGATGACAGTTATCAAGTATGAAAAAAGTTTCTAATTGGTACTGTGCACATTTCTATGAAAAGGTACAATTACTTGTAATGAGTAATTTTCTCTTTTGTCACTATAGTCTCATTAAATCTTCTGCATCAAATGCCTTTAAAGCCGTTATCTTAAGGGAAATGGCTAATATCAGTTTTCTCCATCAACCAGCTTGAAAGCTTTCCTTAAATGAAACTTAAACCCATACTTCAGACATACTCATTTAAACACACATTGAGCGATGTATAAACAAAGTTTTGAAAAACCTATTGTGACAAAAGAAGAAATTGCTACTCAGGAGCAATTTCTTCTTTTTTCACAATTGTTTACTAATCTTTATAAAAACATTTCATATTTTATAAGTTTTGACTTCTATATAGCTAACAAGTTGGAATAATCTCAAAATCCCAATATGAAGGAATTGTTCAATTCCAAAGAGCACAAAAAGTACATGATCGCGTCAAGGGTTCAATTCAAGACTATATCAATTCCTTTATCACTATAGTCTTGCACTGAACTTTTGGCCTGTACCTTATAACCATGCATTCCTAGACGTCTTGCCACAGCGATGATGAGTGAGGTTTTCCCAGAACCCACTGGGCCGCACACCAATATCGCTGGTGGAACAGAGTTCAAACATTTACTGCTGTGTCTAAACAAAATAAATAAAGGCAAAACATAAACAATGTCAGACATAGTTCATTAGCCCATTTTCAAACAAAAGCTGAATTCTACATAAGACATTGCAAACTATTTACATTATATATAAAAGTATAGAAAGAATCCATTTTCCCAATGAGTTCTTATTCAAAATGGCATATATTTGAATTCTATAAGGAAAAAAGCATGAATAAGCCATTTGCCTTTTAATAGGGCCAACATAAATATATTATTTGTGAAAAATTTGATGATCACAACTTAGAACATGTTATGAAAAGTATGTACAATTATTTTTATGTGATTGGCTCAATAATGTTTGATGTAAATGCAAAAAAAAATTCTCACATCAGAATAAACTATTTTTCTCACAAATCATTCAAAAAGTTTCCTGCAGCTGGCATGAATTTACACTATGCTCAAAACATTTACAACAAAATGCCAAGATACAAAAAGTATTCAACAAAAGCAAAAAATTATATAAAAGTTAAATTACTATTTTGAGAAAATGCATGTTAACATTGACTACTTTGTTGCAGACAACTTTAGAAAACATTGTGGGAAAAGGAGAAATTGCTCGTAACAAGCAATTTTTTCCTTTTCCCACAAGGTTTTCTGCTCTTTCTGAAGAATATTTTTCAATTCCATCACATTTTGAAATGTAGTCTGCAATCTCTTTCAATTTGGGACAAACGAAAATTTGATGTTTGGGAAAGGGTTAAATACCATGACCATCACCCACCTTGTCGTAAGATGTGGTATAACAAAGTTTTCCAACATGTCCACGTATTTCGTTAACCCTGGCAAACAATCGCGGTCCCAGAAACCCTGCGGAGTGGTATTTAAAAACGTCTGCATCATTACGGGTATGTAGCTGTGCTCTGTACCAACCTAGCATTGTAAACCAAACAAAGTATATAACACATGTTAACCATCTGCTTCTTTAACCCATTACCAAACAATAACCACATTCAACAACTTTGTTGCAGACCACCCAGGAAAACATTGTGGGAAAAGGAGAAATACAGAGCAATTTCTCTTTTTCCCACAATATTTTCTGCCCTACCAGAAGATTTTTTTTTCAATTTCATCGCATTTTGAAATGTTGTCTGCAAACTCTTTCAGTTTGGGACAGTTGAAAATTTGTCGTTTGGTAATGGGTCAAGGTACAATGTCAACGTTGAGGGTTTTTCTTCATGCAATGGCCATTAATCAAAGGTTGGGAAGTTCTTGATGGATATCAAACTTGAGCTCAATAAAATGGCATAAAATGTTTCGAGCAACTTTGATTAAGATAGGATTAATAGGTTTTTATTTAACTAGAGAGTGGGCAAACTCAAAACATCCATATTTTCAATTTCAAGGGCCTTGAGTTCTTGGAAAAATCATTCTTGATATCATATCTAAGTGAGGTATCATGACAATAACCTTTTTTATAAATAAAATTTATGTAAAAATAGGATAAGATCTTAATTAAACTAGAGTAGACAAGCCAAACATGTCCTTTTCTTTAACCCTTTACCAAAAGTTAAATTTTCGACTGTCCCAAATTGAAAGTTTTCAGGCGACATTTCAAAATGTGATGAAATTGAAGAATTCTCTGATAAAGCAGGAAACATTGTGGGGAAAGGAGACATTGCTCGTTAAGATTTGCAACAACAATGCAAAGACCATAACTCTAAATTCCTTGCTCAGTTATACCAGATAGGACGCAGAGCGGGTTTTCACAGTAACAAAACTTTCATTGATGTTTGGTTAAGATTGGATGAGGCATTTTTTAATAAGACAGCGATTGAAATGATATGGAGGAGAAACTTCAGTGAAGTCTGCACCTTAGAGATGGGAACTACATAACTTTTCTTTTTCATGTTAACCCTTTCTTGTCCTTTCCAAATTGACTATAAAAACAACCAACCATTGTTAGCTTTTTTCTCTTCCGATAACACTCTTAAAACTGGTCTGTCCCAATCACACTTAATTAAGTGCTTAACCCTTTACCAAACGCCAACTTTCCACTGTCCGAAATTGTAAGAGTTGGCAGACGACATTTCAAAATGTGAGGAATTTGAGCAATAATCTTCTGATAGGGCAGAAAACATTCTGGGAAAAGGAGAAATTGCTCGTAAGAGCAGTTTCTCCTTTTCCCACAATGTTTTCCAGAGTCGTCTGCAACAAACTGGTCAAATGGTCTATTGTTTGGTAATGGGTTAAGTGGCCTAATTGGTGAAAATCAAGGTGTTGTTATTTACCTCTATTAATGATGTGGTATCTTTGTCCATTATAAAGTTTCTGTGTGGTGCAGATTTTCCCTTGATACTGACAACTTTGAAGTAAATACATGGAAACCTGTTCTCTGTATCATCACCAGTATTCTGCCAGAACAAAGGGTCATCTGAAGGAATAACACAAAGGATTTTATATGAGAGGTCAATGTGTATTGAATACACTGTACATTGAACAAGTCAACTAAACAAAATTAAAAATTATACTACAAGTATCATTTTTGGACTAAGGGTGCGTCAGCACCTTAATGCATTGAATTTACATTCCATATTTTGAGGGACGGTACTTTATCGATACACAAACAGCAGTCCTACCCCAATTACTCTTTAAACATCCGCCTTCACTGTGCGGACTAATACCGTCTTGGAATTAGGAATGTAGTCCGGATTTACTCGCTTTGTTTTGTTCTTTATTATTATAACTGTTGCCTCATGGGGAATCGTAAAATGTCCAGATGTTCGAAAAATGGACTATCGTTCAATCTCTGTTCACAGAAATAATAATTATAGTAATGGTGGTAAAAGGAGCAACTGTTTTCCTCGAGATGTTGCCCAAAGAAATTTTCAAATGGATCCGCAATCATCTTGCTTTTAGTCTTTCAGCGCTATCAGGGCTTTGATTATCTTTATTTAGAAGAATTTTTACAGCCTCATATCTAATCTTTATTTAAAAATCGATTTCAAGCCTCAATTTTATAATTATTTAGATTACTTGTTCAAGTCTCGTTCTGATCTTTATTTAAATAAAATGTTCAATATATTCAACAGATTAAGTTTGGTAACGATGAGGTGAGATATTTATCAATTCAAATTGTATCTCAATTTAGATGACTTGTTCAAGCTTGTTTATCTTAATTTAAATAATTCTTTCAAACCTCAATTGTCTTTATTTACTTTATTCACTTGAATTGTACAAGTCTCATTTTTTATCTTTGTTTAGATGTCTCGTTCAAACCTGATTTTCTATCTCTAGTCTCATTTGTATCTATACTGAAATGACTTGTTCAAGCCTCATTTGTGTCTTTATGTAGATGGCTTGTTCAAGCCTCATTTGGGTTTTTATGTAGATGACTTGTTCAAGCCTCATTTGTGTCTTTATGTAGACTTGTTCAAGCCTCATTTGTGTCTTTATGTAGATGACTTGTTCAAGCACCATTTGTGTCTTTATGTAGATGACTTGTTCAAGCCTCATTTGTGTCTTTATGTAGACTTGTTCAAGCCTCATTTGTGTCTTTATGTAGATGACTTGTTCAAGCCTCATTTGTGTCTTTATGTAGACTTGTTCAAGCCTCATTTGTGTCTTTATGTACATGACTTGTTCAAGCACCATTTGTGTCTTTATATAGATGACTTGTTCAAGCCTCATTTGGGTTTTTATGTAGATGACTTGTTCAAGCACCATTTGTGTCTTTATTTAGATGACTTGTTCAAGCACCATTTGTGTCTTTATGTAGATGACTTGTTCAAGCCTCATTTGTGTCTTTATGTAGATGACTTGTTCAAGCACCATTTGTGTCTTTATGTAGATGACTTGTTCAAGCCTCATTTGTGTCTTTATGTAGATGACTTGTTCAAGCACCATTTGTGTCTTTATTTAGATGACTTGTTCAAGCCTCATTTGTGTCTTTATGTAGATGACTTGTTCAAGCCTCATTTGTGTCTTTATGTAGATGACTTGTTCAAGCACCATTTGTGTCTTTATTTAGATGACTTGTTCAAGCCTCATTTGTGTCTTTATGTAGATGACTTGTTCAAGCCTCATTTGGGTTTTTATGTAGATGACTTGTTCAAGCACCATTTGTGTCTTTATTTAGATGACTTGTTCAAGTCTCATTCGTGTCTTTATTTAGATGACTTGTTCAAGCCTCATTTTTATCATTATTTAGATGACTTGTTCAAGCCTCATTTGTGTCTTTATGTAGATGACTTGTTCAAGCACCATTTGTGTCTTTATTTAGATGACTTGTTCAAGCCTCATTTGTGTCTTTATGTAGATGACTTGTTCAAGCCTCATTTGGGTTTTTATGTAGATGACTTGTTCAAGCCTCATTTGTATCTTTATTTATCTGACTCATTCAAGCCTCATATTTGGTATAAATTGGCTCTTTCATAAAACTAGGTTGCTATACTTAAATGCAACTGACCTGAACTTTGTATAGCAAGGACATCCCCTACAGCAACCACTCTGAAATATTAGAAAATATAGACCTCTTAATCAATTACCAAACAATAACGACATTTGACCAGCTTGTTGCAAACTACTCTGGAAAACATTGTGGGAATAGGAGCAATTTCACCTTTTCCCACAATGTTTTCTGCCCATTCAGAAGATAATATTTCAGTTTCATCGCATTTTGAAAGGTCGTCTGCAAAGTCTTTGAATTTGTGACAGTCAAAAATTTGACGTTTGGTAAAGAGTTAAACAATATACCGTACATTCATATATAGATACACCTACTAGTTTGTCAAAAGGAGAGATTCCTGTTAACAAATACCTCTTCCTTACTCCATACACAAACTGTGTTTTATATACTCACCACAGAGGATTCAAGAAACCATTATTCAAAAGTCAAAAGTGCTCTCAACAAGCAATTACCCCTTTTATCACAATGGTTTCTACCCAACATCACTAAGATCATGCTAATTTTCATACCTGCAAATTTTCGTCTGCTGTGACTTTGTAATGGGTAAGTTATTCTTTTGTCTCAATGGTGTATATCCAAACATATATCTATAATTAATGTTACTTTATGTCATCTGCTTTTGATGTCAGTTCGGACCAGTCACAAACTTGAAGGTCATGACTGTACAAACTACCAGTCACTAACTCCCACACAGAGAAATGAGTTAAACTTAGATCAACATTTATTACATGTCTCTCCTCTGTGTTGAGATATTCGGATCTGTCACAAATTGTCTCATGAAGGAATGAGTTAAACTCAGATCAACATTTATTTGGTATGTAACCAAAGCATTGAGGAATTCAGATCATTCACAAATTCCCACATGGAGGAATGATTTAGATTCCAAAACTCCGATCAATATCAAATTGATGTCTCACCTCCGTGTTGAGAAATACTGCTTAAGGGCTTCATCATGGGGGGCCCGAGGGCTGTAGTTTGGCGATGGTATGATAGATATGTGGACCTCCTTTGCAGTGGGGAGCTGGACATTCCACGACGTACTGGAGGTGTTGCGGTCTTGGGTGTCTTTCAAATCTGTGATGTCGTATCTCTGTCATTTATATCATTAGAAGTTTAGTTATTACTAAATCTTCGTCATTTATATCAATAGAAGTTTAGTTATTACAAAATCTGTGTCATCTATATTAATATAGCTTTAGTTATTACAAATTGACATACTTTGTTCATCATTACCAAATTCGATTAGCCAGCAGCTGACATATCAAATAATGAAAATAAATTGCTCTGATCGAGTAGATATTGCTCTATGTTTGCTTTTTACAATGATTTTAAAAGTAGGCAGTAGAAACAAACACCAAAAATTGTCTTGTTATGGGTGAAGAACTTAAAACATGATCAACAATCATCTGTATGTTTTCAGAAAGTTGTCTAACCACATTTCATCACAGGCATTTTTAAATCTTTGCTTAAGATGAAAACTACTTGATCTAACAGAAGCAAACATTTGATCAAATGCCTTCATTATGAAAGATTTAACTATCTTCAAACTCAGTTAAATGAGATGAATAGCCATTAATGACCATAGACCATTTTATGGTAGTCCTTTGAAAAAGGGAATCAAATTGTCTTCAAAAGAATGCTCCAAATTTACCTTCATGATAAGAGAACTTGGCATCTCTATCGGTGGTTTCTTCACCATGTTGAAAAGACAAAGGGGTGAAATGAAAAGCCTTTTGGACCTATCATACTCCTTTCCCAAACATCGAACCATGCAAAGCCTTTCAACTGGAGGTTGATCCCTCTCTTCGTCTTCATACATTTCCACATCTTCAGGAGAAATCAGGACATAGCTGCTGTCGAATAAACCTTCTTTGATCATCAGTTTCCGTGACATTCCTACAAAGTACATGGAGTCAAAGTTCTGTTTCTTCTGGTCACGCCATAACATTCTTTTTATCATTGGTTGCTGGGCGACCACCTCAAATTCAAACTTTCCGACAGTTTCCACCTTCTGTTTCCTTCTTGACTTAATGGCATGAGCTTTACCTTGGAAAGCCATCCTGCCCATAGGTCTGTAGTCATCTGCCTCGTCCAGGTCTGGGGAGTTCATGTGATGATTTATGGCACGGGTAAAGTCAGATATGTAAAGATCTTTGAAGGGTCCTCCAATCTGCTTCTGACCCCTTGGAGGGTTGGAAACAATCAACTCAATTTCGTTATGGAATTTTTCTCTCTCTGCCTCCAAGTCGCCCATGTATGTCAGCACTATTTCTGTTTTCGCTGACAATAATCCCTGCTGGACTGGGGAACATTCCAGCACATACAAGTCAAAGTAATAGGAGCGTTTAAACCCGCTATCTTCAAGAAAGTTACCATAAGTTGCCAAAAACACATCTTTACTTCTCACTAGCACCGGATTTCTGTGCACCTCTTTCAACAATCTATCACAGAAGTCTTTTGTGGTAAACCACTGGAACGCCTCTCGACTGCCAACACCCAACACTATATTACTGACGGGGTATATGACAACCTGACGGACGTAAAGCACCATACTCTCAACATTATAGTGCTCAATAAACTGTTGGCTACAGCGCAAGCATGGGTTCTCATCAACATGCCCAACTAGCACTTCATCTCTGACCCAAACACACAGAAATATCTCGACATCGGATCCAGAGGCGAAGCTTTCATGTCTGTCGTCATCAGATTCCCCAGAGTCCGGTATGAGGATCTCTGGGAAGTTCTGGCTGTTTGATAGCATCCTGTGGAATATACAGCCACGGCCGCGACGAGAGAGTGGGAGGGACTCCAGATTCCCGTCTTGCAGTTTGGTGTTTGTCCACATTGACAGGTAAAACAAGTCTTCTGTTTCGGGGATTTTGAGAGCCGATGCATGTTTGCGATTGATGAAAACATGGAGCGGATGGTCGTTTGGTTTCAACTCGGTGACATTGAGGTGAACTTTGTATCTTTCATAAATATTTCTCAGTGGATGATCCATTTTTTGACAATTCGCTGTTGTTGTTGTTTTCCAGGAAGTTAAATCGAACCGAATTGCACTGAAATGGTAGCTGATTGACACAAACATTTAACATTTCATAACGTTTTTATATCTTATTTATATCTTATGGAGTGAAAATAACGTCTTTTTATTTAATAAACTGAGTTATTCTGACCAGAGTTTAAGAACAATTTTAAGATTTCGATTTGTATATTCCCTATCCGGAGCGCTCCCAAATATTTCGGTAAACTACATCTCATCCTGCTTTTCGTCACACTGGCGAAACGTTCTCAATTCGTACCCATTATGATCGACCCACGATGAGGAATACAGAATCTCCACACAGAAAAGGATAGCATTCGCACTAAGATGAATTTATCGGGAGACAAAGACTACGATTATCTTGACTTCGGGGACGATAGTGATAATGAAAGTCCACTTAGGTATGTTGTCCTTTTGGAAATGAATGATGTATCGCACACATTCTTTCTTTAGAAACTAGAACCATAAACATTAGAAGAAAATGAGCACAAAGTGTAGGCCTAAAATCCATAGTTACAACAATACTTACGTGCATGATGGTTCTTCTATCTGAAACATTGATTCAACATCCTCTTCTATATTTCTATTTCGTTTAAAAGGATTATCTCTAAGATTGGGATTTTAACTTTTGAAATAAGTTGTTTTCTACAGATAAGATGACTTCCTAAATTTCTTATGTAACAATAGACGGATTATTGACAGTTTCCCAAAACTGTTCATTACCATAGAGATATGTATAGATCAATTGTATGGCAGATGTTGTAAACTGTTTTTCGGTTTATTTCGTAAACAACAAATTAGAATAACAGGTGCTATTTAAGATACTTTCGCAACATGGGTCTCTGAAATGTTTAACCTTCCTTGTCACATGACTTAAGCAAGGTGCACGAGAAGAAATGACTGTGTTTATTCATAAATAGGCTTTCCCATA
Source organism: Cerastoderma edule (assembly GCA_947846245.1). Lineage (NCBI taxonomy): Eukaryota > Metazoa > Mollusca > Bivalvia > Cardiida > Cardiidae > Cerastoderma > Cerastoderma edule. The sequence goes on from OX401404.1 coordinate 56,586,703, forward strand.
GAAGCAATGATAGGGGTTAAGGCTCGCTTTACAATAGTTGACGGATATTTGTTGTAGGAGGGCGATTTGCAAAAGTAGGTGGGATACTGTGGACCTCATCAGTACATTTATCATAAAACTCAGAAAAGTAGCAAGGGCTTCTGGTCAAAGTGGCTTCTAGTCAAAGTGGCCTGTAAATCTCTGACCCCCAGCTCTTAATGAAACCTCTGAACTTCGAAGTAAAGAAATTGAAAATAGTCTTTGGTTTACTGAAAATTATTGTTGATATCTAATTTCAGATTGTTTATTACTCCCAGAGTGCAAATCTCTTGAGTTTTGAGATATTTTACTATCATAATTATTATTTGAATAATAAAGATGCCCATAAATGTTCTTTCCAGTTCTGATGATGATATCGATATACTACTACATGGGACAGTAGAACAGAAGAGAAAACTGTACACAAGATCGAGTGCCTCTGAGCGAGATGACTCAAGCGAGGATGACTTTGAGAAGGAGATGAACAATGAACTCAATGGTAAAGTGAAAGAGCTTGAGAAACGGCGGCGACACTCCTTAGCAGGTACAGTGGTTTAGACAAGAGGGCAGATTTGGTTCTTTTATATTATGCAGTAGTTGAAGAGTAGATAAACAAATCCTATTTTGTTCGTACTCATTAGAACAGTCTCATCTCAATGAATCTTTGAACAGGGTAGAAAGCTGGAAAAAGGTGAAGAAACTCCTTAGCAGGTACATTTGTTTAGATATGAGGGCATATCTGGGTCTTTTATATGCAGTAGTTCAAAAGTACATGTAGATAAAGGAATCCTATTTTGTTGGTAATCCTTAAAAAGTATCATTGAGATGATTCTAATGAGTGCCAACACTATAGGGTTTAGAAAAGTACACTTTAGGGTTAGAGAAGCATTAACAAAGTTAGCTATAGAAATACAACCCATGTCTGGATTCTTGAGGAACATGAACAAAGTCAGAGCCAGAGGGTTGTGGATCCTGGTGGATAGTTTAAAAACCCATTTTGTATTTTGGACAACTTTTTTTTTTTAATATAGTTTTCAATTTCTACTGCGCATGGTCAATTTAAAGTTGTTCTCTGGTTCTCATTTCATAGGTTCACACAAAGCTTACTTATTCTAAGGGTTTATTTTGTATGTCTCTTTAGCTCTTTCGCTAGTTGCAAGTTGACCTTATGGATGGTAACTAGTAAGAAAATAGTCTGCTAAAGATTATCAATATATCGTTGATAGTGTATTGAGAAACACAATGTTTTTAAAAAAAAAGATTTCAATTGGAATAACCCACCTTGAAACTTCATTAAATGATGATTACAGTTTGTAGATATATATATACATTTTAAATTGGAGGAATAGTTTAGGACCCTGAATTGAAAATTCTTCTAAATCTCCATGTTAATGAATCCAACATTTGACATCATATTTCAAGAAGGATGTTTATTTACAGAACCCAGCTGCTCAACAAGTGGTGGTATAGATGACATTGGACCTCAAAAATATCAGGATGATGTTTACTGTGATTCTGATGAGGAAGAAATGGTTACAAAAGGTAAGTATTGGTACAAATAGTTAAAGGTTACAAAAGGTGAATTGGTACAAATAGTTGAAGGTTACAAAAGGTATATTGGCACAAATTCTTACTTGGCACTATGTAAATTGGTGGTATACATAATTAATTGCTACAAAAGACAGTTTGTTCAAATATGGTTACTAAAGGTAAACTGGTACAAATGGTTACAAAATGTTAATTTGTACAAATAGTAAATGGTTACAAAATGTAAACTTGTAAGATTAGTTAATGGTTACAAAAGGCAGTTTGTACAAATAAATAATGGTTACAATTTACAATCTGTACAAATAATAAATGGTAACAAAATGTAATTTGGTACAAATATTTCGTGGTTACAAAAGTTAAGTTGGTACAAATAGTTAATGGTTACAAAATGTAAATTTGTTCAAATGAATAATGGTAAATTGATACAAATAGTTAAATGGCATAAAATGTAAATTAGTAAAATATTTGTTACAAAATGTAATTTGCTTATCAAGTTTCAATGGTAAATCATTACAAATATTCAACATTAAATTTTGTCCAAACTGTAAATTGTTATTTTGATCAATTGTAAAATGTTATTTGTCATAAGTTTAATTAAAGAAATGACATGTAATGGTTTCAAAAGGTGAAGTGATACCAAAGTTTTGATAAATTAATGACGATATGAGTAAATTTACCATGTCTTAAAGAATTCTTACAAAAGATTGATCGCTTCATAGGTAAATAGATTATTTCAAAAGTTTGATTGCTACATAGGTTAACAAATAGTTTCAGAAGTAACCTGAATCATTGCCTTGCACGTATACTGATGTTCATGTTCCGCAAGAAATAATGACAAAACATTACATAAAACATATATTGATATTTGAATCACAGTAATTGTGAATATAAATTAGCAAACGCTTGTTAATTTTCAAGGTGATGAAAAGGTGAAACAGAAGCATTTAACTGATGAGGAGTTACTATACGACCCACAAATGGATGTCGAAGACGAGAAATGGGTGGAAAACCATCGGCGTTCTTACCTACCGAACAACAAGGGAGGAAAGAAAAAGTTACCAAGCAGTGATGCGGTGTTAGACTGCCCTGCCTGCATGACGACTCTGTGTTTAGATTGTCAGAGGTGAGAATCAGTGTCTTGAATATTAAACATTGTGTGCCTGTCAAAGCATCAGTGATATTTGATGCAAATACAAATCAATAGAGAAAGACACATGCTTATCATCCTGTGGGGTCAGGCTTAAAGTCAGTCGAGTATTTTTTTGGAAAAAAGTATGACAATCTCTGATAAAATATTCTGTAAGTTGCTCCATTTAGTTAATTATTTATGATGGTTACGGAGTATTAAATACTCTTTAAAATCATTGTTAATTTGTTTATTCATTTATATGGGTTTTACATCACGTCAACATTATTTCATTTATGTTGCAATGCCAGACTCTTAACAATGGATAGACCGCATACTCAACTGCTCATAAGGGCTATTCAAGCTGGGATAAAGCCATCGGCATTCCATAGGTCAGTCGGGAGGCAACCTCATGAAAATCCAAATGCCGTCATCAGGATTTGAACCGACACAGAGAAGGGCTTTACGATTTCAAATTCGGTACTCTAACCACTTGGCCATTGGGGCCCAACAGAAGCATCATTAAAATCATCAGTTGACAACCAATCATTGGCTTGACTAATTCCCTCATTAGGGCATTTGTGGCGGGTTCAAACTCATGCAATATCAGATGTAAAATTACAATGTACAAAATAGCAATCTGGTAGGAACCAATGTGATAAGAGGAGAAATTGTTCGAAATGAGCAATTTCTGTTCTTTTCACAATGGTTTCTTAAGTGTTAAGCAAGTGCAGTACAATGCATATATATGATTTGAAAGAAGGGGTTAATCCCTCAATTCTTTCTTTGTTACAGACATCATTCCATGCCTTAAAAGCAGAATGTGATAATAATTCACAATCTCTAATATCAGCTCCTCTGCGTCAGCCAACATGGCCAACATGAAAGTTTGGTTGCATGTGGCCAATTTGTTAACCCATTCCCAAACAATAAAGACATTTAACCACTTTGTTATAGACAACTCTGGAAAAAATTGTGGGAAAAGGTCAAATTGCTCATGACGAGCAATATTTCCTTTTCCTACAATGTTTTCTACCCTATTAGAAGTTTATTTTCCAATTTCATTACATTTTGAAATGTCGTCTGCAAACTCTTTCAATTTGGGACAGTCAAAAATTTGGCATTTGATCAAGGGTTAAGCTTGAAGACTCTCCACAACGGTGCCACTGGTTTTGTGGGAGTGTCCCTAAGTCCCCTAGCCTAGTACTTTGAATTTAGAACTAAAACATTTCTGTTCTAATTCAAGACATTTCTTTTGACAATAAACAAACCAAAATGAACCTGTTAAATATTGTCTAAATTTAAACGGTGTCTGCATTATACGGGTAATTACAGCAAAGTGTACCGAGAAACTCACTTGTACTTCTCAATCAAGATTTCTGATTTGTTTACTTAATTAAACCCCCAATTCATATGGGCATTGTGCATTGTTTGGCACGGGGAAAGGACTTTATTTGCGGATGTCAAATCCAATACATGTCTGTCTTAAAAGAATTTAGTAGTACAAATAAATTTCTTTTTCAGACATTCGACTTACAACAACCAATACAGAGCTATGTTTGTTATGAACTGTGTGGTCAACAAATCAGAATTTCTTAAATATCCAAAAAACAATACAAAATCTAAGAAAAAACAGAAGAAGCAGAAAGTTCAGAATGAGTCAAACACTTCAGCAGACGACAAATACAACCCTGTGAAGTGTTCGGAGTGTAACACGGTTGTGGCAGTGTATGACGAAGACGAAGTGTACCATTTCTTTAATGTGCTTGCTAGTTATTGACTGCCCTTGTTGCAGGCAACTTTTGTAAACATTGTAATAAAAGATAAAAGAAGTATGTGGTTGACTATGATAATCCCTTTCCTTCATTTGTGTGTTTGTTTTACTCACAAGCAGCAGAAGACTTTAATACATTCAAATTAAAATATAAATGATATTTGCTCACCATTTATTAAAGCCATACTTGCGCTCATTTATACTTAAATTATGAAAATTATAGAAAAATTGACAATTAACTTAAAAGTACTTTAAATTCCCTCTTACAGAGTAACTGGACAGAAGCACATACACATGATACTTTTAAAAGAGGGATTATGCTATGGTTTGTTTACAATTGGCGATAAAACAAGGTCAGCCGAGAAAAAGGGAACCAATGACCGTTGAAATCCTAGAAAGTCCCTATTTTGAATGTTCATGTTGTTAGTATTGGAGAGCTCCTTTCAATGAAGTTATATTGTAGGGTACATAATTTGTGAAACAAGCACTTTGAAACATAGATAATAAATAGTGCAGGTATTATATTGTGATGATCCTGTGGTGTTTCGCTATGTTTCAGCATAAAATATCATAATTTAAAACTCATTTTACCCAGTTTTGCAGTTTTTCTGATCGCTAATATGCTTTTAAGCCATTTTATCGAATACATATGCATATTGATCAGCATTTGTAAAATTGATTTACTTGTCCTTAAATGCGAATCTTTTTCTTCACTTGTCAGTAAAATGATTATATAGTTTATTTCAGTAAAAAAACAACACTTGTTCATTAAGCCTTTTGTAAAGCTGGGCGACATGGACAAAGGATTGTGCTAACATTGTTAACGCACCTCTTTCAGACCACTCACAAAACAACTGTGACAAAAGAATTTAAAACGGACTACTAAGTATCTCACACAGGGCTTTTTTATGTTAAATAACAGGCTCCCATAAAAGGCACCTTCCCAATTGAAAATTTCTTTAAAATCATGCAGTTTTCCCCAAAACTCAGTCATACCAGCTTTTAGGCTTCCCAATTCAGCAATTTCAGCAATGAAATTTCCCAAATTAACAGGCTTGGGCCTCTTCCCAATTGAAGGAAAAAAAGCCCTATCACAGAGTGTGTTCTGTAAGGAACAAACATCAAAAAGGCGATGTAAACATGCCTCATTTTCAAAGAAATATTTAAAGATGCTGATATCAGGGTTTTCACACACCATGCTAGTGTCAAGTGTTGAGTGTCGTCCTTTTTTCGTTATCTGGGTACCAGAGGCTCTTGCAATTTTGATGATTAAGCAGGACAAAAAAGTAGATCATTGTTTACAGAAAAACGCTGAAACAGTTTACTATATTTGAAAAACCGGTGCTTTATTTTAACCAAATGATTATGAAAGAATAAGAGGAGCATATCAATAATTTAGTTTGATGTGCTTTTATAGAGCTGTATTGTCATTTTAACCATTGAACACAAAAATATTAAAATCTCAATTTGTGAGATAGTCCATTTAATTACTGCTTTGTGAAAATTGTTTCTACCAAAGTAAATTTTGCATTCTTCAGATTGTTATCAATTTTGTATCAGTTATAAAACATGATAAGAGGCCCTCTTGTTATTTTTTTCGGTAAACAAGTTACCAAAATGCCCTTGCAGTTGACATTGAGAGTGATTAGCCTTTGTGAAAGTGTTTCTAACATATGGTGCTGGAACCAACTTCATGCCCATGCAAATAGGTTTGATCAAGGCCAGCCACCAATTAAATTGGCCTGTGATATAACCTGTTTGCTACTCTGAGTATCTTTCCTCATCAAAATCAAGAAGATATTTAAGGTTTTGGAAAGCAGACGAAGCAAAAGTTTGTTTTTTGAAAATAACCCAGCATTCTAAGGTTTAAGTATGAAACCATTGCAAGACTTTCTTGTTTAGGACAAGTCATATCAAAGAAGGAAAAGCTTTTTCCATTTTAGGGTTGTTTTTCATGTACATCATCAGTATTTCACTTATATTGCGATCCCCGGCTCATCATGGCTGGTAAATGCAGGGAGAACCACTGGCATTTAAATTGTGATCCCCGGCTCATCATGGCTGGTAAATGCAGGGAGAACCACTGGCATTTAAATTGTGATCTCCGGCTCATCATGGCTGGTAAATGCAGGGAGAACCACTGGCATTTAAATTGTGATCCCCAGCTCATCATGGCTGGTAAATGCAGGGAGAACCACTGGCATTTAAATTGTGATCCCCGGCTCATCATGGCTGGTAAATGCAGGGAGAACCACTGGCATTTAAATTGTGATCCCCGGCTCATCATGGCTGGTAAATGCAGGGAGAACCACTGGCATTTAAATTGTGATCCCCAGCTCATCATGGCTGGTAAATGCAGGGAGAACCACTGGCTGGTAAATGCAGGGAGAACCACTGGCATTTAAATTGTCAGCCAGGAGACTACCTATCATTAAAACTCAAATCTAGCACTACCATGGTTCGAACCCACACAGATAGGGGCTTGGCGATTCCAATTTTGAACTCTTACCGCCAGGCCCATGATGGCCCCTCAAACAGTAGCCCTTTACCAAACGCCCAATTTTAAAACTGTCCCAAATTGAATGAGTTTGCAGACATTTCAAAATGTGATGAAATTGAAAAATAATCTAGTAGGGCAGAAAACATTGTGGGAAAAGGAGAAATTACTCCTCAAGAGCAATTACTCCTTTTCTTACAGTTTTTAAGTCATTTGCAAAAAAATGGTCAAATGTTGTTTTGTTTGGTAATGGGTTAAAGGATTGAAATCAAGAAACACTTGATTATGATCCAAGAAAAAGGCCAGCAATCTGTTGCATTTAACTTGGCCTCCATTTTTTTGCGAATTAAGTGTTGTAGACAGCAGCAATCCAGTTCAAACACTTGCCTAGGCAATAGAATCTGACAGTTTTAAGAGCCTTATCCATCCAAAAGTATCCACTTTTGATGATATACGAATAACATTATACAAATCATGGTGTAGAGTAAATAAACAAGACTTTGAATATGTCTTACTTATCTTTAATTTCATTTTTTAGTCATATCATGATTTCATATAACTAACACCACTACGAGGGTTCAGTGCAAGACTATAGTAAGTGCTTCATAAACATGAAGCACTCACTATAGTACTGCACTTAACCCTCGACTAGTATTTGTGTAAAGGGGTGCTATACTGAAATAATGAACAGTGTCAGATGCCAAACCAAATCAATATGACCCAGTCATTAAATCAACTCTTCCAAAGTGAAATATTGTTATTGATGTTAATTAAATGAAAATAAGCCCTTTACTAACAATTTCCGCTTTAATTGAACATCATTCTGTTTACACAAAAAAGAATTTGTCAGGTTTCATGCTTTCATAGGCAACACACTGGAATATGCAGGTAATTATTCACTTATATGTTTTGCATGATGAAACCTTTCAGCAAAATACTTTAAGCATCTAAATGCCCAAGATGGTATTTGTGTTGAAATCAAATGAAATGAACATAATTATGCTATACTATTGACTGGTTTGTCTGAAGTTGAATGATCAAATGAATTGCATCTTATGAGTAATTCCTTATATGTTTAGATGTTTTCAAATTTTATTGAGTTCTGATCTTTTTTTAAATATTCCTTATTTTGTCAAGTTGGATTTTTGTTTGGATAGCACTTGTTCACCAAGGTGCATTCATTTAGTACAGCATTTGAAACATTTCTTCAACAGGAAAAAATTGTATATAACCAAAATATTTCCAATTTGAATTAGATTTTCGAGTCCTGCAATTTTTGACTCTTTGCCAATCAAGTGTTCAATGCAAAACTATTGTATCCTTCACTAATCTAAAGATCTGCGGTAATGTATTGAACCCTGTTATGTACATTTTGCAGATTCAATACATGGCTAGAGGAAGACATTCAGAAACATGGAGGATGATATGCTGAAGTCATGAGTCGAGCCTTTGATTCGTTTTGTACAGCACGTCAACAGAAGAGATGAAAAATGGCCATCAATGATTTTTTTAACCCTTTACCAAACGCCAAATTTTCAACTCCCAAATTGAAAGAGTTTGCAGATGACATTTCAAAATGACTCTGAAATTGGAAAACAATCTTCTGGTAGTGCAGAAAACATTGTGGGAAAAGGAGAAATTGCTGGATACAAGCAATTTCTCCTTTTCCCACAATATTTCCAGAGACTTCTGCGACAAAGTGGTTAAATGTTGTTATTGTATGGTAATGGGTTAAAGGCCATGATTTTTATAATTAATCAGTATCTTTTTTAATATGAATTCCTCATTTTGCCTTGGTGTATTTATTCACACTGGTCCCCTGTACACCAACTTCACTACTCAAAGATTAAGTCCAATGAGATCAGGATACCCTCGTAACACCATTAACATGTCCGTTGGATTTCACAGTGTCTTTAACAATGTTGGTCTTGCTGTCGGTCGGAGGCTGGGATTTGGACTTGATGGGTTTACTCAGTATGTGATAGGTACACTCCTCTTCGTACACAAACTCTCCTGGGGAACTCTCGTCTATTTCATACCTGCAAGCATTCAAAGTGAATTTTGTGTGTAATGTGTTTAATGCAGTATCAACATTTTTCAGTTATGCAACAGCTCTTCCTGGATCCACCAGTATTAGGCTACGGCTCTGAAGTGACCTGCCAAAGTTCACACCCACAAAACCAGAGGTGCCGATGAGGCTTGAACCCCAAACCTGAGTTCTAAGTCTGCCACCTTAACCACTGGCACACCCAGGACCCCCATTCAAAGTGGAGGTTATGAGTTTATAAGTTTTTTTTTAAAGTTAACATTAACTCTGTTAATCTGAGAAACTTGGCTTATTATTTTTATGTTTGTTTCTTTACATTGTGTCAGCAGCATTAATTTTATATGGAAATGCTAAGCTTATAATCAATGGGAAAGACCCCCAAGAACAAGTTTCCATAAGAGCAAGCAGAGCAGACAAATGGCATTCCATGATGCAAGTCAGAATACCTTCATTGGGGTATGAACCTTCATGGTAGGTAAAGGGGTACAGAACACACCTGCAGGGGTGGAAAAATCAGTTGTACAACTAACAGAAAATAGTTGCGCAAGTCAAAATTGTTAAGAATGTATGGGATCTTAAATTATTGTACAATGTTGCAATGAGACGCATCATTGGAAGCGTCTTGGAGAGATGATTTCAATGATGTGCTACTTTGCAATATTGCTTAGCCAAATATAGATATAAGAGGGAATGTGGTTTTGAACTTTGGAAAATCTTAGCGTAATATGTTTGGTAAAACGCTGTCCCGATTTTTTAAAAGCCGTGAAGGACAAGTGAACTTATACTCAAATTTACCCATAATACCCACAAGTGTCGAAAAGTTTTGGCATTCATCGACAAGTCAATCAAAATCAGAGTTTGCTACCATGTCGCTTTTAATCAGACTTAATGATGTTAACTCTTTACGACCTGCAAACAACATTCTTTTACTGGAAGCAGACGACTTTAGTAAAGCTTTGTAAACATGTGAAAAAAATAAAAGTTCTGCTGTTGTGATATGTGAAAAGATAGAAAAAGCATTGTGGCAAAAGGAGAAATTGCTTGTCACAAGCAATTTCTCCTTTTGCCACAATGCTTTTTGAAAGTTGTCGGCTGTAAGGCGCAGTGTGGCATTAGGTGGTAATGTGTCAATAAAGAAAAGACATCCTATCCTGACTTTTTAACTCATAAGATGTGAAGGAAAAAGTATTAGAAAGGTGGGGCACTACTTACTTCAGAGCTTCCATGAAGAATGTCTTTGCAGAGTCATTATGTCTGAATGTGGTGAGCATAACTTTAACCATTTCTGTTCTGAAAGTAAAAGTAAAGGGGTTATTGGCACTAATAAGTTAGTTCAAATTTGACTTACACAAGATCTCTATACCCAAAAACAGGAAGAAAAAATATATTGTTTTTGAGAAGTAAAGAAATGTAATATCTCAATTCTCTGATCCTAATATTATCAACATAAAATCTTAAAACTTAGGCAATATGGTTTCTAATGTAGCATTGGTAGTTCAAAATTGTGATGAACAGAGAACCACCTAAGGCAAACTTTTTTTTATCATGAGATGTTTAATGCTGTTGTCAAAAAATTGTCTTTTATGTTACAGCTCTCCTGGATTCACCAGTACAAGAGTAGGGAATGGAATCATTAATCTACCTCAGAGCACTGTATGTGTTAACAATGTATAACCATGGAGTCATCCTAGAAATGTCTCTACATGATCGTACTTCAAATTGGAGCAGTGTTGTCATCCTCACTAATTTAATGTAAACTTCAAAGTTTAATCCATTACCAAACAATAACATAAATAAGGGAATGGAATCATTAATCTACCTCAGAGCACTGTATGTGTTAACAATGTATAACCATGGAGTCATCTTAGAAATGTCTCTACATGATCACACTTCAAATTTGCGCAGTGTTGTCATCCCTGGTAAATTAATGTCAACTTAAAATGCAAGCCTAATAGGATATTTGCAACTATCTTATTAGAATCACTATACATGGCAAACAAATGTAATCTTTCAAATCAAGTTTAATAGGACATTTACAACTATCTAACATGAATCACCATATCTCTTTTGATCACATGCTGTCTTAAGTTTTCTCCATACAGTCAAACTTGTGTTTAGAGGCCAGCCTATGGGACAGAGTAAATTGGCTGTTTGAGACAGGTTGGCTGCTTAACACAAATCGATGTACACTATCAATCTAACAATGGAACTTTCTGCTGCTTAAAAGGGTGGCTGCTTAATGCAAGTTAGACTGTAATTGAGTATACTGTACATTCTTTTTAATATAGGGCAGGATAATAAAGTGGTTCTTTTTTATAATACTACTACCGCTGAATGTGGAATAAATTATTTTACAATGGTCTTCAAGTACATACGAGGGGTGTTCGAAAAGTATCCGGAAAACGTTTATAACTTATTTATTAATGCAAATATTCGAATAAAATGTTCACAAGTGGTTCTTTGACATCCTATGTACATAATAGATAAGAAAAAATGGTACAAATTACTTTGATGCACAATTCACAGTCACTGTGGCAACATCGGGTAACGTTGAGTGGGGCAACGTCATGTAACAATAAGTGGGACAACTTACACATAAAGGAATATAGCATCTGCAAAATCTGTCTGAAACATTTAAATCTTACAGCTTTTCAAAATATTCCCCTTTACATGATACGCATTTCTCCAACCTATATATCCACTCATCATATCATGACCTGAAATATTTCTGTGGAATTTTCGAATTGTTTCTCTGACTACCGCGGATAGGTCATCAAAATTATCAAACCTTCTGCCGCGCAACCCTGATTTCAAGGTTGGGAAAAGCCAGAAATCACACAGAACTAGATCCGATGAATATGCAGGATGCTTTACGGTTAAAATGCCTAACTATCTGAGTGTTGCTTTGGTGAGCATAGGTTATTATCAAGTTCATAAAACGGTGGCCATTGTTACAATACTGTTTAAGGAATGACTTTGAGGCTTCTACTCTAAGATTTTTTCTGTTCAGTTGTTAGAATTCTGGGTTCCAGCCTGTACAAACCTTAGACATGCCTAGCTATCTAGTAACAATAGAATAGATTGTTACCTTAAAGCATATATCTATTATTGTAAGCCTTCTATCACACTGCAGCAACTGTCTTATTCCATCGACTTTTCTTGACGTTACGCTAGGACGTTCAGATCTTGGGCGGTCAGTACCACCATACAAAGAGTCTTATTTGCAAACGTTGAACAACTCATAGACGCCGGTTTCTTTCATTGGAAGTGTACCGTAGGTGTCAGTTAATATGGAGAGGGTCTCCGATTTCGATTTTCCCATTAACACACAACACTTTATGAAATACCGCTTTTCATATGCCACTTTCACGGACTCTGTTCTCTAATTCCGTTGTTTGCAAACAAAACCGTCATATTTAAGCATGTGAGGCTGAGTAGGCCTTGGCAAAAGGATGCGGAAGCGTCACGTGAAATTTGAATTAATTTTGACGTCAGGAACATGTCCTTTTTACTCCCTAAAGGTCTCTATACACGTGACGGATTTCATAATTTGCCCCCCTCAATGTTACATGACGTTGCCATGGTGAATGTGGATTGTACGTTAGAGCATTCTGTTTCCCAATTTCTTCTGGATTACATGCATAGAATATCAAAGTATCACTTTGGAAAATTTTATTCGTAATCGCATTAATATATAAGTTATAAACGCTTTCCTGATACAGTCGAGCCTCGTTTATCCGAACACTTTCGTTCCTAGGAGAAATGTTCGTATTAACGAATTTTCCGGAATAAAGAATATGCGAGTTACAGCGAAATGTTTACCTTTACAAGGTGTCGGTGTATCATGATAATTACTATGAAATAAGAAATACACAATTCCTATTTTTTTTAAGGGAAATATAAATTGTGTTAAGGAGGTGTTTATTTGGTTAAAAAGGATTTTAAAAAAATGACAATTTGAAGCACATTCTTTCGAGAAGTTTAATTTCCTTAAGATAGCTCTGAAGGAGCATATCAATTAAGTAATAATTGAAAATGATTGCCAGACATTGTCTCCTGATCGCTGTCTGAGCAGCCAATCAACACCTTTTACAAACTCAACTATCAACATGCAACCATAATTACAACTATGTAGGACCAATCAACTGACAGAATGACCGATTAACAAACAATCAACGCCTTCCAGTACACTACACTAGGTGACATGTTATGGTCAAGCATACATGCCAGTTTGCAAAATGTGTGAATACCGTTTACAACAGAAGACCTATCCCTTCATTCGCAACTGTAACCGCAAAATAAATGATTATACTGGTTTCCAGACTAGCCATACGCATATACTATGAAAAGTGACTGTTGGTTCCCGCATTTTTTTGTCCGGTTCCGGAACGCGGATTTTCCGCATTAAACAGTTAAATTGATGAAGGTAAGGACCGTTCCCAAAAAGTTCTGTTTGGATGGTGAACAATCCGGATAAACGACGTTCGGACTATCGCGGGTCGATTGTATTTTCGAACAACCCTCGTAAATAGGGTTTCTTATCAACCAAAGCTTTATAGAGTTTTTGGCACAAATTTCGATTCTACCTAAGTCCTCTCTTTGCCTAAGTTACATAAAAAACTGTCTTTCAGAATACTGATCTAGCAAGATGGGCTTTTTTCAATTTTGCATAATTTATTAGCTGTTTGGGACTTGACTTTCAATCAAGTTTTTTTATTAATAAACATTTTCAAGACATCTATAAGACGGGTAGGCATTAAAATTGTATCAAGTAAAGACAAGGTTAAACTTTACCCTTATAGTGCTGGAACCGACTTCATGCTTATGCAAACAGGTTAGATCCAGGCCAGCCACCAACTAAATTTGCAGGTGGCTTGTGATCTAACCTGTTTGCTTCTCCGAGTATCTTTCCTCATCAAAATTAAGCAGATATTCAAGGTTTTGTAAAGCATACGACACAAAAATCTACTTTCAGAAAATTACCCAGCATTCTAATTCAGGCATTCTTCAACAAGCTTGCGCAATTTCTTTCAGTAAAAGAAGATTGTTTCATTTAAGTCATCTGCTACAGATGTGATAAAATGTGTAGGAATTGTGGAATTAAAATATCATTCTTACTTAAAAGCCATCAACTCCAATATCTGCATCAGGAACTTTCCAAGGCCTTTCCTACGCACTTCTTTGGTTAACTGTATCTCATAACTGAAATCAAACGATATAAATATTTCAGCTCTTTTCCTCATATAAATGCATTTTAATCCAATTGCAAAGTAGGACAAAAGGCCACTATGAAAAAAGAGAATGCTTGGTACTAGCAATATTTCCTTTTGTCTCAATACAGTGAACCCTCGTTTATCCGGACACCGATTATCCGGATGTCTCGCAATCCGAACAAAATTGTAAGGGAACGGAATTATTGGATCAGTTTATTGCAGACGACTTTTGAAAACATTGTGGGTAAAGGAGAAATTGCTCGTGACGAGCAATTTCTCCTTTTCCCACAATGTTTTCTGCCATATCAGAAGATTATCTTTGAATTTCATCACGTTTTGATATGTCTTCTGCAAACTCTTTCAATTTGGGACGGTTGTCAATTTGGCGTTATCTAAAGGGTTATAACTATACACCGCTCATACAGACCGTTTATGTCTTAATGTGAATATGAACATGCTCTGCTTCATTAGTCCGAATTATTCGGTAAACCGGACATTTTGTAGGGAACGGACGTGTTCGGATAAACGAGGGTTCACTGTATATGGTTTCAATTGAAATATGACAAAGAAAATACTTCATTGCCTACTGTTAATTGGGCCATAAGAGCATCTCAAGAAGGGAAGCTATGACAATAATGAGATTTCAAATCTTTACTTTGACCACAGGAAATGGGGCCATTTAGTTGGCCATGTTATTTAGAGTTCTTGGCCCCAACTTGTACACAATCGTACACTTGATTTGGTTATACAATTTACTATAATAAATGATTAACTTCACATAGTTATTGGTGTAACTTACCAGTACAGCACCTCCTCATCAATTTCTATATCGAAGCGGAAGTGTACAAAAGCGACCGGGGTCTGTTTGTCATCTCTAGCAATTAGGTACCATGCCTTTTCCTCAAACATCTCATCTCGTTTCTCTCGGTCCTTCCAACCCCACTCTGAATCTTCATATCTGAGTAGAGGGAAACAGACATACAGATTGTATTGATATCTTTATCATACAATTGAGTATTTCATTTTTTCAAGTGGGTGTTAAATCGCGTCTTCATAATGATGGAAGAAGCCCCAAAACTTAACTGCCAATAGGAGTTGGTCAAGCAGAGTTAGAACCATCGAGACTCAAATAGTTGAAAGACAGCCTTTCAAGAAAATCTAGATGCCATGCCAGGATTTGAACCAACACACAGAAGGGCCATGTGATTTGAAGTTCTTTACTCTAACCACTAGGCAACAGAGGCCCCACCAAAATACATTGCATTGTTCAGCTGCTGATGCATTCAATAAGAAAATTTATACAATCTCATATCGAGGGTTCAGTGCAATACTATAGTAAGTGCTTCATGTTTATGAAGCACTTACTATAGTCTTGCACTGAACCCTCGATATGTGGAAATGGGTCAGAAACTTGATCATACTTCATAATTGTTGCCTGCTAAAGCGTTCTCAGTCACAAGCCCACATATG
This sequence comes from Cerastoderma edule, assembly GCA_947846245.1. Lineage (NCBI taxonomy): Eukaryota > Metazoa > Mollusca > Bivalvia > Cardiida > Cardiidae > Cerastoderma > Cerastoderma edule. The sequence continues at coordinate 56,602,396 of OX401404.1, forward strand.
AAAGATGGAATTCGGGGAAAACTGGAAATACTTACAATTTCTGCATATTGTCTTTACAGAGGCTGAACACAAAGTCTTTTAAATCCGTCTCCATATTGCCTGCTTTGTAGCACTCGATTGTCAACAATACCCTGTAAAATAACACAGTTTAGCAGGAGTTCAGAAAAGTGTGCATATCTGACCCTTTTATATGCATTTTTTCAAATAATTTCTAATCAAATACAATTTTGAGGGCATTTGTAAGAATTACCTCAACAAGACCAACCTTATCAATACCCCCAATAAAGAGAGAAGAAAAAAAAGATAATATGCCTCATATCGGGACCTCTGGCGAGTCTTAAGCCCTTAGAATCTCAGGTAATTTTCTAAAGTTAGATAAATTCATGTTTTGTCTGCTTTCGAAAACCTTTCATATTGGCTCAATTCTGTTGAGGAAAGATACTCAGAGTAACAAACAGGTTAGATCACAGGCCAGTTGCTAGTTTACTTGGCTGCTGGCCTGGATCTAACCTGTTTGCATAATCATAAAGTCGGTTCCAGCTATGTAAGGGTTATCAAGCTATCCTTTACCCTTTCCCAAATGCCTGATCGCTGCTAATGAAATGCACAATAAAGAGTTTGAAGATGCAATACGGTAAGGAAAGGAATGCATCTCTTATCATTTTGTTTGTATGGTGTTTAACATGTTAACGACAGTTTTTCTTATCAGACAATTGCATATACATACCCATTACGTTCAAACTTCTTGAATGGCAGTAACAAAGCCATGGGATCCTCTAACTGTAAAGGAAGAAAGTTTATATAGCATTTCTAATGTTTAGGTACGGTATATATACTACAGTTGAGCCTTGATAGCCAGGTCGTCCTTAATCCGGATCATTTGCCATTTGGACAGAATTTGTGGGGAACCATCCTTACCTTCATTAATTCCACTGTTTAATCCGGAAAATCCGTGTTCCGGCTCCGGACAATTAAAGTCGGGAACTAAACCTAGCTTCTAATATTATATGCGTACGACTAATCCGGAAACCAGTTAAACGATTGTTATTTTGCGGTAACCTACTGTAATTGACAATACGGTAATCCCACATTCACACCTTTGGCAAATTCAAACATGCTTGGTCATAAAATGCCACCAAATAGTGGAAGGTGTTGATTGATTGCAAATCAGTCATTCTGTCAGTTAACTGGTCTTACCTAATTGTAATCATCGATGCATGCCGAAAGTCAGGTTTGTAAAAAGTGATAACTCGCTGCATTGACAGCGATCAGGAGACAATGTTTGGCAATCAATTTCGACTATTACGTATATTTTTAATTCATAGCAATTATTATGAAGAACATTGTTTATTGAAACATTTCACTGGAAACTCGCCAATTTAATATGGGTAATTCTTTAATACGGTTATTACTCCTAGAAACGAAAGTGTCTGGATAAACGAGGCTCGGCTGTATACTGTTATACAAATAGGAAGTCTTCAATTTCTATATATGTTGATTACATCACTTGAACATATTGATTAAAACACTTGAAAACAGACATTGTTCCTTCATGTGTTTTTGGAATATCTCTCTAGTGCAGCTATTCCTGTAAAGGAACTACCTTTTCTTTTTTGTACTTTTAATGTACATGTGTGTATAACTATTTCATTAAACAAATTCGAAGTTGATTACATGTTGATTAAACCATTAAATGAAAGACATTGTACATATGTATGGTGTTTAACGCCGAATCAACAATTTTTCAGTTATGTAATGAATTTCCTGGATCCACCAGTACTAGGCTAGGGCTCTGAAATGACTTGCCAAAGGTCACTCCCACAAAACCCAGGAGGAGTGTTGTTGGGGCTCGAACCCGGGACCCCAGAGTCCTCCACCTGAACCACTTGGCCCCGCAGGATCCCTTGACATTGTACAGGGCTTTTTGTGTTTTTCATCAAGTGATTTATTTTCATTACTCCCATGCATTTACTTTGGAGTATGAAAAAGAACTTTTCTCATCTTTGGTTTTGTTTACTGCCTTGTTAACAACGTTTCAGTTATGTAAGGGCTTTCCTGTTGTTTGATGTTTAACACTGTATCATATCTTTTTCAGTTATGTAACAGCTTTCCAGGATCCACCAGTACATGTACTAGACTAGGGCTCTGAATGGACTTGCCAAAGGTCACGACCACGAAACCAGAGGTGTCGGTGGGACTCAAACCCGGAACCCAAGAGTTCAAAGTCTGCAACCTTAACCACTGGGTCATGAAGGTTCAATTATATATTTGTGAGAAATCATTTAATTAAAAGGAGTAATTGCTTGTGTCTATCATGTTGCAATGCTTTTTTTTTTCAATCTTATGCTAGTGTTGCACTAAGACCAGTCACTATTATCATTATGTGGGTTTTACATCACATCAACATTATTTCAGTTATGTAGCGATGCCCGACTCTTAATGATGGAGGAAGATCCCATACTCAACTGCCCATAAGGGCTGGTCAAGGCGGGTAGAACCATCGGCATTCCGTAAGTCAGTCGGAGACTGCCTCTCATGAAAATCCATATCCCTCTCAGAATTTGAACCCACGCGGAGAGGGGCCATGTGATTTCAAGTTCTGTACTCTAACCACGGAGGCTCCCCAAGACCAGTCACTGGATATCTACTGAAGAGATAGATCAGACTAGGGGTCAGCCTAGTGGTTAGAGTGCAGAACTTGAAAAGACATTGCCCCTCTCCCTGTGGGTTCAAATCCCGCCTTTTGAACTTTCGTGAGATGTAATTTCCCGACTTATTTACAAAATGTTAATGGTTATACCTGGCATGATCAGCTATTATTGGCGGTTGACTATGGGGTCTTCCTTCATTATAAAGAATCAGGTATTGTAACATAATTGTGATAATTGAGAAAATGTTAATGCAATGTTAACCCTTTACCAAACACCAAATTTTCAACTATCCAAAATTGAAAGTTTGAAGACCACATTTCAAAATGTAATGAAAGTGAAAAATAATCTTCTGATAGAGCAATTTCTCCTTTTCCCACAATGTTTTCCAGAGTCGTCTGCAACCAAGGTGGTTGAATGTTGTTATTGTTTGGGAAAGGGTTAAACACACTTACTTTGTTTGCTGCATCCACTTTGACTTGTGCTACAGAGAGTCTTGCATTCTCCTGAAATGTTTTCAAAGCTTTTGTCAACATCATAAGAAAAATAAAATCCTTTGAAAAAATGACAAAAGAAAAATGTGCTATTTACTCATTTAGAAGAAATTTGAGAAATCCTTATCCCATAATGTTTACCAGAGTTGTCTACAACAAACTGGTCAAATGTCATTATTGTTTAGTAATGGGTTATAGTATAGTCCTCTACCCATATTTATATGAACTTTACTGTGAAAAGAAAGAACTACAGCCTCACCTCTAATCTTCGCTGTTTTCTTTCTTTGGCAGCCTTTGTTGATTTTCTCTAAAAATGAAAAAAAGGTTTGCTTTGAATAACAAGCACAATTTGTGGGCCTTTTATAGGCCACTGTTATGATTTTCTCTTATTTTTGAGGTGCCTTACCCACCTTTTTCCCAGAGGCCAAGATTCAAGATGAGTCTTCTCAGAGCTGTGAATTGTGTAATGATGTAAAATCAAATGTCTGCAAGTTGAAGGTCGAACAATATGCTAAAGAAAAAATAATGATACATATTGTCATCACAATTGATCAGTGGATGTCAGTGACATTCGCTATATATTATATTGAATGTCATTGCGTCTCTCAAATGTCTCTCTGTTGTGTGCCTACACAAGTATTAAAAGCATATATATTCATTTTCCCAGATTTCTCTCCATTGAAAAAAGTTTGATCTTAATGCTTTTAAATAGGACTATATCAAAGAATGGGATTTTAGTATTCTAATAGTCATATAAACTATATATGAATTGTCATCTACCAATAAAAAGATAACATACATTTCTATGAAGTAAGATGAAACTAGATTTTTGACAGATTCCTAACCTGGTTTATAACCGTACAGAAAACTTAAAGATCATTTGTTTTGCAGATAACGCAACCCATTTCTATGAGTTCATTATATATGCACAACAAGCTAAACTTATAATAACAGTAGTCAAAATGATTCTCCATGAAGATTGCTCTATATTTTCTGATGGAGCAATCTCAACGTTGAAATTTCGAAACGATCCACATAGTATCAGACTTTTGAAATTCTGATTTTCTGATTTAAAGCACAAAATGGCCATTCAAAGTCAATTGATAAGATATGATATGTAAAATAAACTTAAATACCACCAAATAATGGCATCAATTGCCGTTAAACAATTAAAAACCTTTTATAAGGTTCTCACATTCCAGTGCACATGCTCAGAAAATTTTTATAGCGACCAAAAAATTGTCACCTAGTCTTAATTAACCGTTTTTACAAAGTTAATATGCGGAATACAGACGTTAAGTGCATGAATTGATTAAATAAGGATTAATTCACAACTGTGAGTAAAATAATTCTATAATTCTCAATAGCAATGACAATATGGGTCTACAAACGTAACATCAAAGTTTTTGTTGATTTGTAATTTATTAAATGAACGGTTCGAAAGTTTGACGTGACGGGAGATATTGCCTGATGCATAAAATTCTTGATATTTAAAGTACCGATTGCATCAAATAAGTTTGACTAAGAATAACAGGTGCTAGTCAAACTAATTTGACGCGATTGGAAAATATTGAGGAATTTTTGAATAGGGCAATATGTCCCGTCACATTGAATTTTTGAACAATTCATTTAATGGTGGCCACTTGCGACAAAATTTTTGTCGCACCTTTAGAAGACCTATATTTCCATTGTTATCAGAAATTATTGAATTATTTTACTCACAGTTGTGGATTAATCCTTTTCCAATCAATCCAGGCACTTAACATGTCTGTATTCCGCATATCAACTTTGTAAGAACGGTTAATCAACGTAAGTTGATGATTTTTTGCTCACAATAATTTTTTTCAGCGCATGTGCACTGGAATGGGAAAAACCTATTCAGCGGTTTTTTAATTGTTTGACGGTAATTGATGCCAATGTTTGGTGGTATATAAGTTTATATAACATATCTTGTCATATCAATTGACTTTGAATGGCCATTTGTGCTTTAAATCGAGAAGCTCCATTTATACATATCTGTAAGAATACCTTAACTTCGAACCCCTGTGAAAATTGTTGTTTATTACTCCCAGAACACATATCTCAGAGTTAATTACCTGTAACCCAGTCATGACTTGCACCTCCACGATGCAGTATGAAAATATCACTGGGAAGTGCTGTCATCTTAATGATCAGTAAAGAGAAACTAAGACTGATTGTCATAGTCTGACGATCTCAAAATCAAATATTCAAGTTGAATGGCTATAGAAATATTCATCAAAATATCATAAGGGTACCGTTGAAGGTAAATTCAGAAACGTGCGATGTTCAAACAGTCCATTTAGTTGACATACAAAGAACTACTTACACCCATCGCGTGTGTTTTCTGTAATCAAAGATTTGTTATTTTGCTAGACAGTATGGCTTTCTTCCCGCGAAATTTCATCGAACTGTGACGGGAGAAAACCAAAGCAAGCCGATTCAGGTGTTACTTGATTCGGAATGTAGAAAGCAAAGACATTTTCAGAACAAATTGAGTTAATGAAAATTAATACAATTCATAAAAAATAAAACAATTCATCAAAATGTACATAATGCCGGTCATTTATCTATCTTTTTTCCCATTAAAATCTTTATAAACAATTTAAATTAGTGTTCGATCAATCTTTGTTTAAAATAATCAAACGTGGGTCATTTAGCAGCCTGGCTAGCCTGGAGGCCTTGCCCCGCATTTCGCGGTATACGAACGGGCAAGACTCTAGGCTACAGCCTGGCTAGCCTGTAGTCCAGATTTCTGGTCTCGAAGGCTATTGTTATATTAACTGACGCCTTCGAGACGAAGCGAAACAAGATAAATGTTCAAATGTCGAAAAAAGCTTCGTTCACGGATGATTATTGAGACTAGGCTAGCCTGGGGACCTGGTTCGTGCGTATACCTCGCACTAGGGTATGCATGGGCCAAAACCCCAGGCTAGTGCTTAGCAGCCAGTATTTATCCTATCTCCGCATGTTTCAACTGCAATCTTTCTCTAAAGACTTTAAACTCGTATTTAAATGTCTAAAAATAATGGCGAGGCAACCTTCTTGAACGATGATTTCTAATATGATGCGAAAGTCAAACTGTTGGCTTTGGTTTCACTTTGAATTTGAACTTATATTGATCAAATGTCTGCATGGAAATGTAAAATTATGTATGTAAGATACTGACTTACCCGGTATGCACATCCCTTTACTTCTCCATGCACCGATATTTAATGAGGAAACTTCATTTGTTCAACAGATGGTAAATTGGTTATGTTCGTTGAATTTCTCAAACGCTGAAACGCCATTGATCTTAGGTAGATCGTTGGTAATTCTGGGAATCATAGTTCTAACGTTCCAGCTTGCGATACGAAGTGCTGGATACTTCCTCTTGCTTGATGTTCTGGTAGGTACCCTACTTGACAGTCTGCTTGTTGAGCACACGTACTCTAAGCTCCTTGCACCTAAAAAAGCAGGTAGGCCGTAACGAACCAACACCTTACTGGCTGGAGCTGCCCAGCTTGAGGTGGGCGGTAGCTGATCAGTGAGATGCGAACCCGTCTCCCACCGTCGAATCAACCCGTGGCGTCTGTGCTCTACGTCAATCGAGATATGACTTATAACCCGTAACTGCTGTCGTCCGTGTTGTGTCTTTATCCTACGACAAAGATGGAGTGTCCTCTACATTTAGCACAAAGCCTGGGCGTGATTTTTGGTGACCCCGAGTAGGGTCTCCCTCTCGACCTCACCGATGTATTCCAGAGGAAAGCAGAGCAATACGTCCGGCACCGGGTTGGTTGCAGAAGCTACCGAAAGGAATGTCTGGATGACAAACTAACCGCCTGCAGGGCTTCACTCCGGGGAATTTTGGATCGGACTGACCCTTGTCCAAGTTGTCCTAGATGGACTGCCTGGTCCGGCTTACGAGCTCCTTCTACCCGGGTTTGGAGTCAGAGCTTGTTATCTCCTAGACTGATGCCAATCAAGGCTAAAGAGTGCAGGTCCGAGCCCAGGTCCTCCACAGTATAAATATTTATAAAAAAAAAAAAAAAGAAGGTAGCGTGATTTTTGCATATTTTAACAGTTTAGGAGTGAGAAAGCAACACAATTGTCGTCTTGACTCTGTGATTCATAGACACAAAATAATAAGTTGTAAGTCTCCTCTCTAAGTTACCCTTTACCAAACACAAAATTTTGGACTGTCCTAAATTGAAAGGGTTTGAAGACGACATTTCAAAATGCGATGAAATTGAAAATTTATCACCTGATAGGGCAGAAAACATTGTGGTTTCAAGAGTAGTCTGCAACAATGTGGTTAAATGTCGTTATAGTTTGTTAAAGAGTTAAAACGATAAAGGTTTTTAACTTTGTTAATCCTTCATGTCAATATGATCTAGTCACAGAATCTTATGTGTTGGACTTTGTTAACTACACGTATTTACAAACAACACGGATATTGGGGCAGAAAACTCGGGAAAAAGTCATTAGGAACGGAATATTGTCCTTTGTCATTTGAAATCTCCACAGTCTAGCTTTTTAAATTGGACATGCCTTGATAAATCATATAGGTTATGTGTATTATTAGACTATAAGATCTTGATAAACGCCTATGAAACTCACGAGTTTCGCTTAAAGAGATTCTCTCAGATATTGGGATTTTAACTTTTTTAAACAAAAATAACAACATGCACTTCTAAAGTTACATAGAACTAGATTATTGACAGCTTCCAACCCTGCTCATAACCTTATAGAAAACATAAAGACCATTCAAATCGCAAATATTGCAGACCGTTTATACGGATTTATTTTGTAAACAACGATCTAAACTAAGAGTAATCAAAGCGCTGATAGCGCGTAGGACTAAGTTGCGTTTAAGGCAAGATGATTGAGGATACGTCTGAAAATTTCTTTGGGCAACATATCGTGGAAAACAGCTGCTCCTTTTACCACCATTACTATAATTATGATTTCTGTGAGCAGAGACTGAACGATAGTCTATTTTCAAACATCTGTACATTTTACGATTTCCCATGAGGCAACAGTTATAGAGCAAATCAAAGCGAGTAAATCCGGGCTACATTCTTAGTTCCAAGAAGGTATTAAGTCCGTACAGTGAAGGCGGATGTTTAATGAGTAATTGGGGTCAGACCGCTGTTTATGTATCGATAAAGTACCGTCCCTCAAAAAGTGGTATGTAAATTCAATGGACTAAGGTGCTGACACACCCTTATTGGAATAAGGTGCTGTCGCACCCTTAGTCCAAAAAGTGGTATTTTCAAAACCATTGTGACGTGGGACTTCAGAAACGTTTACCGTACATACCCGTGGACGCATCATTTCTGTTAAACGAAATTGGATCGAGCAAGGAGAAAAATAATTAAACAATTCAAAACATATGAAAACATTAATATATTGAATCTTACTCAATTTGATAAGGATTAAATTAATGAAAAATACTCGCACTGTCTACTTCGGATGTAATAGCACCCTTACGTCGTATCATTCATTTAATATTCATTATCCCCCATTAACTTTTCATTTTCAATTTGAAGTAAGAATTACATAAAAGTTTGCGAGTGAAAATTTCAATCCAGGAAGTATTTTGATAATATGAAACTTTATTTTAAAAAAAGTTTATTTTTAGACCGGCTTCCCCAAAGAAGAACAGGCTGGTGCGAAGACTCGCTTCTCATTAATTAGCGAAAACACGGGGTTTTAGCAATTTATAAGCAAAGAAATTGAAAACGGTCATTGGTTCAGGAATAAAAATTGTGAATATCGAACTTTTAACATCTATAACTCTAAAGCAGACATCTCTGAGAGAGTCTTATTAGGATAAGCATTTCTAAATGTCTCGAATAATAAAAGCATGGAATATATATGTCACAAAAATATCAATAAGAAAATCTCGTTTTTACCATTACATGTTAAGTCGACGGGGGAATATAATACAAATCGCGATTTTTGATAAATTTTATATAGGAATAAGGGAGATAACTTTCAGTGGCTTGTTGATTCAATTTCCGAAACAGTTAACGTTCAACAATTAATCAAATGGCCATTTAGCATGATTTTCCGAAACCTTTTGTATTTTTTACGCCTTACATTATTTAAGAAATTAAGGCTGGAACATTTGGTTCACCCGCTAGATGAATCTTTAAATTAGCAATCAACTCATTCAACAGAGCACCTGTCGGTCAAAGCTGGATGCTGGTCTATCTGATTGGCAGATCGCGGGAAAAATTGAACATGTGATCGGAAACCTGCAATTTGATTGGACGCCTATGTCAACATCTGAATCAGTACGGTACTGCATCGGAAATATGTCAGTGTGAAGTATGGGGATCAAGCATTAATATTCGCATTTCTGATTGTGTTGTAGTGTTTGTAAGTGTACGGATTCTCGATTGTGACAGGAAATGGATTAATTAAACAGTAAGTCTCCCCCCTTATTTTAGTTCCTGTGTTGTAAATGCACTGCTAGATAAGTCTTTTTCCAGTCCAAGAATGCGGGGGCGGTGAATAGCTACACATACACACTCACTCAACAGGCAAGGGATTATCGAGTGAAATATAATTGAAGTATTTACCAACACGCATTCTTCGTGTACACACCCGAGCCCATAGTTAGATTACACGAGTGTCTCGACGCCCTATATATCGGATTCTATGAACGAGCATACATGATATTTGGTTCGTCTGATCGTGTGACGCGCTCGGCGTGAAAATTCGCTTCTTGTTGCACATTGTATTAACCCTTTACTAAACACAAAATGTTCAACTGTCCCAAATTGAAAGAGTTTACAGAAGGCAGTTCAAAATATTAAGGGTAATCTAAATACAGAGTCTGAGACATTCTAATCCTCTCACATTTTGGACATTGCTCAGTAATGAAAGTAAGCCTAAGACTAGGAGCAACTTAATCCAATGAAGATTTTTATAAATACTTTTCGCCCTTGTAAGATGAAATATCCAAGCTTGTGAAAGATAGGAGGTGTATTCCTGTAGCCAACTTCCTTATTTCCTTTTTAAACCCTATTTTGTAGGTACTCATTAGAATCGTCTAAATGAGACAATTATAATGAGTGCCCACAAAACAGGATTTGTCCAACATATTTTAAGTAAAGATTGTGAAATACCCTAATGTGCTATTTTATCTAGACATTCAAGAGATAGCATATATTTAGTTTTGAAGTCTGAGAAAAGCCATTTCTACAATTATAGTAATATTGTGTTATTCCACCAACAAACCTGTCCATTTAGACTTGGAAATGGGTAGAACTAGGGGTGTCAAAATCAATAGTCTGTATTGCCCAGCTTGTCTAAAAGCCTTAATGGACAAGTGAACATTTACTGAAATTTACTTTATAACCAGTATATATTCATGTGCAGAAAGGACTTGACTTAGTTGATTTAGAAAAAAATCACTGCTTGCTACCTTTCAATTATGTTTCTCAATTTTCTGATCAAGACTTGAAATCGAAGACTTTTTGGACAATCAATAACAACCTTTTATTTGACGTTTAAATAGTAAAGGGCTTTTCTTTCTCCACCTGTTGTAGTCATATATGTTGTTTGCAGGTCGTTTTTATCTTTGATGAAAACTCAAATTTGGCATTTAACCCTTTACGGCATTTACCCCTTTACCAAACACCAAATTGTTTACTGTCCCCAAATGAAAGAGTTTGCAGACCACATTTCAAAATTTGATGAAATTGGAAAATAATCTTCTGAAAGGGTAAAAAACAATGTGGGAAAGGAAAAATTGCTCCATGAGCAATTTCTTCCTGACCCACAATGTTTTTCAGAGTCTTCTGCATTAAAGAGGTAAAATGTGGTTATTGTTTGGTAATGGGTTAATGCAGAATCTTGTATAGAATATAAGGCTAAAAGCACCGAATGTGGCTTAACTCACTCAATCATATACAAGCTTTTTGAAAATAAATAAGGTACCAACCTCATGCTTATGCAAAGAGGTTAAATCCAGGCCAGCCGCCAAGTAAATTATTATTTGCGGCTGGCCTGTGATCTTACCTGTTTGCTACTCTGGATATCATTTCTCATCAAAATTAAGCAGATATTAAAGGTTTTGGAAAGCAAATGACACAAAAATTTGTTTTCAGAAAATATGAACAATTGATTTAACCCATTACAAAACAAACACGACATTTAACCACTTTGTTGCAGACGACTCTTGAAAACATTGTGGGAAAAGGAGAAATTGCTTTTAAATAGCAATTTTTCCTTTTTCCACAATGTTTTCTGACCCTTTTTCAGAAGGTTATTTTCCAATTTCATCACATTTTGAAATGTCGTCTGCAAACTCTTTCAATTTGGGACAGTCTAAAATTTAACGTTTGGGAAAGGATTAACCTCCCCTTGCTGTCATATATAGGTTACTTGTATAAAGTATGACTTTTCAAATCAATATAGGTTTCATTTTGTATGCTTTATCCTGCTTTGTGATAACATTTATGAGAGGCAGTCAACATTTATAAAAGGCAGTCACTTTAAAAAGCTGTAAATCCTTTCCCTCATAAATATTTTTTTCATACACCAGCAAGAAATGATCAATTAAAGAGACAGTTTGTTTGTATTTCCACAGACCATGAAGCCTTTCTCTTTTCTGGCTTAGGAAACTGGTTTGCGAGTTTTCTTCTGGGTTTAGCCTTGACACAGTGATCAACTGCTTTTTTCACTAAAACATCTAAATTTTGCACAGTTGGGCCATAATGATGCGAACATTACTGTCTTATCAACAATTTTTATGCAATTTCCTGCATTATCTAAGTTTTATTGTCGCAGTAAGTAAATTTATGTGGATGCCTGATTCAGCCAAAAGGTATGAACTGTAAGATCTTTCTTAATGACAGCAAAGAAAACCAACGCCGACTTAGACATCGAAACATCCAAGAAAGCGGCATAATAAATGGTAAATCCTGCAAATCAAAGTGGCAGGAAAACAAAACAAATATCTCTCACTTCAAAATCTTCAACCTTTATCTTCATCTACGAGAAACAGGCCTTGAACATTTCCAATGTCCAGCTTTCATTTCTTCATTTTTGGACACCTCAGTCCATTGAATTTACATACCACTTTTTGAGGGACAGACATTTTGATACACAAACAGCGGTCTGACCCAAATTACTCATTAAACATCCACCTTCACTGTGCGGACTAATACCTTCTTGGAACTAGGAATGTAGTCCGGATTTACTCGCTTTGTTTTGCTCTATATTATTATAACTGTTGCCTCATTGGAAATCGTAAAATGTCCAGATGTTCGAAAAATAGAGTAGACTATCGTTCAGTCTCTGTTCACAGAAATAATGATTATAGTAATGGTGGTAAAAGGAGCAACTGTTTTCCTCGAGATGTTGCCCAAAGATATTTTCAAATGTATCCTCAATCATCTTGCTTTAAACGGACCTTAGTCCTTCAGCGCTATCAGCGCTTTGATTTCTTTAAAGCAGACACATATTGTTCCAAATAGTGAAAAGCGTCTATGGTACTCGGTTTACAAAATGCTTGAAGATGGCAAGTGTCTGTTGACTTGGAAGTCTGCAACCTGAACACATCGGGTTTATCCAATGAAAACGCCTTTTACATAATATGGATGACGCCATTCAAAGAATTAAAAGCATTGTGGACAAAATTAAGGTGCTCGGACAAATTCAGGCGTTGGGGCCCCACAATCGCAATCAGTAAACTGGTTCCTCGCTGTCTACTGTCTCCACTATGTTAGATAGTTTCCTAATCAGATTGGTGATTAATTCACTGTCTTTTTTAAAAGTGAAATATCCTGCCAATTTTGGGGCCGAATTTTTCAATTTAAAAAGGACCATGATTATTATCACTAGCTTGGTTATTACTCTGGGGGAATTCAATAGCCCGAAACGAGATCAACTAGTACCAGGCTATCCGACTAATGCAAATTTCTATTATGGTTCTATTTGGCTTGACCAGCCCATATGGGCAGTTGAGTTTGGATCTTCCTCTTCCAATGAGTCAGGCATTGCAATATAACTGAAATATCGTTGGCAAGATGTGAAACAAATATGAATAAAATTGGTCAATCCTTAAGAGATTTTGTCTTAGACCCTAACCTCGTATAAACTCATTCTAAGAAACCATTATGACAATGGAAACAATTTACTCTTCATGAGCAAATACTTCTTCTGTTTAAATGGTCTCAACAGAGAAATTGCAGTCGACATCGGTCTTGGACTGATTTTTCTGCTAAGTGTTAGACATAACGCCATTATAAAGCATGGGTTATCTTATACCATCAGAACCTGAAAGTTAATGGTCAACTCATGCAGGGTACCTATCATTGACAAAAGTAAGCGCAAAAAAGCAAAAATACATAAGTGTGGGCATCTTATTCGGACGTAAGATTGTAAGCATTAGTCATGTGATTACCTGTCTGCTGAAAATCATTTGCTTTTTCGTGCACTTTTTAAAAAAAAAATAACCAAGAGGAGTAAACTCAGTTTTGAGATTGTTCATTTCCAAAGTCTCAATAAGATGATTCATCCTAATGAACATCCACAGTGTTGGATCTAGAGAAGAAATAGACAGCAAGGGGAAAACATTTCTTATCTATAGATCTGTTTAGGAATAGCTGAATGAAACATTATACCAGTATACACTATGAAACACTTTAACCCTTCGCAGCATTAGATCAGAAGTTGAGATGGGGGGGCGTATCATCGAAAACTTGTGCATGTCTTTTGCATATTTTAACACATATAAAAAATTGTTTTGATGAATTCTCATGGGGCGGAATGAAATTGGGATGTACTTGCATCGACCAGTTATACAAATGCCTTAAAAATGAATATTAATGTAATCAATGAAATTGTGTACAATCCCCTGTATAATCTTCTAGTTGGGCAGAAAGCATTGTGGGAAAAGGAGGAATTGCTTGTTAAGTGCAATTTCTCCTTTTCCCACAATGATTGCCAGAATCTACTCCAACAAACTGGTTGAATGTCGTTATGGTTTAGTAGTGGGTTAAACGTTTATGAGAGATAGTCTCCCAACTGACTTATAGATACTGATGATTCTATCTGTCTTGACTAGCCCTTATAGGCAGTAAAGTAAGGTGAAAAGTCAGTCATTGAGAGTGAATTTAACAAGCTTCCAGCTTCTGTCGCAATCAATGTAAAATAAATATGTTTCACCCATGACCAAACAATAATGACATTTGACCAGTTTGTTGCTGTCAAATCTGGAAAACAATGCGGGAAAAGGAGAAATTGCTCTCCTTAAGAGCAATTTCTCCTTTTCCTACAATGTTTTCTGCCCTATCAGAAGATTGTTTTTCAATTTCATCATGTTTTGAAATGTCGTCTGTAAACTCTTTCAATTTGGGACAGTCGAAAATTTGAGGTTTGGTAAAGGGTTAAACTAAAGTAAGGTGTCCTCTCCCCATCCATGATGAGTAGGACATTGAAATATTGCTGAAAAATTGTTGAATTGATGTAAAACCCACCAAGCAAAATCTCCCTTCTCAATTATGACCACTCAGGAAATGTTTCGCAGTAAATGTAAGGAAATCTCATGAGTCTGAGTAGATATACAATGACCACTCTAATACAATCAAACTACTGTTGAAAATAGTGTTAAACCCAATTCTTATCCCATAATTTATTAACATACTTTAAGTTATACCTCTATTACAAGTTAACCCTTTACCAAACGTCAAATTTTCGACTGTCCCCAATTGAAAGAGTTTGCAGACGACATTTCAAAGTGTGATGAAATTGAAAAACAATCTTCTGAGAGGGCAGAAAACATTGTGGGTAAAGGAGAAATTGCTCGTAAAGAGCAATTTCTCCTTTTCCCACAATGTTTTCCAAGTCCGTCTTCAACAAACTGGTCAAATGTCATGATTGTTTGGTAATGGGTTAAACCCTACTATTATCCCATAATTTACGAGTTAAGCACAAGGAATAAGTTTATTGTATCATCCAAACAGGAAGTTAATAAAAGATCATAATTGTAAGCATATTAAGCTTACCGCTATGTATAATTTTCTTATTTCAGCCCGCACACTTTTGTGCTATGTCATAAGTGGAAAATATGGCTCATAAATTACAAATAATCAATTTTTTAATGCATTGGAACAATGACTGATAAGTGTCAGTAGTCTGTTGCAAGTGTTTTAAAATAAGAGCAGACCAGTCTAGGTAAGAGATATATATTTTCTTGACTTACTCTGTTGTTCTCCAAAACAATATATTGTGGGTTTTAACTTGAATCAGCTAGTTAAGATGATGGAATGGAGTACCCACAACATAGGTTTTTTTACTGTATGAATTATGATATGAAAAATACGAGACTTAGACACTCATAAAGACTTGCCTGAATCTGATGTTGGTTTACTTGTCTGTATTATGTTAAACCTTTCTCTGTATTTATCTGTATATTGGTTATAAAGTACATTTCAGCAAAAATTCTCTTATCCGTGAAGGCTTTTGGACAAGCTGGGCCATTTATAAAGGTGAATAAAATTCCTTTGCTTACTTCTTTATTGCTTCTCTAAACCCTAAATTGTGGGTACTTATTAGAATTGTCTCAATGAGACGATTCTTAGAGAATCAGCTAAGTAGGAATTTACTAGAGGTCCATGTGGCCTAGTGATTGGAGTACAGAACTTGAAATCTCGTGGGATTTCTCTGCATGGGTTCAAATCCCGGTTATGGCATTTGGAATTTCATGAGAGGTAGTTTCTTTGTTAACTTAAGAGATCTGATGGTTCTACCTGGCTTGACAGTCCCTTGATGCATTTAAGCTTGGGATTTTCTTTCATCATTATAAACCCATAAAACAGCAACATTACTGAGACAATGTTGATGTTATGTAGATGTGATGTAAAACCCCAGGGGCCGTTTTACTAAACAACTTACGGAAAATATATGCGTAAGTCATAATTGATAAACATGGATAGTATCTTCAATGAAAGTACAATGTTGCAATGTGGCACTTCATTGGAAGCGTCTCGGAGAGACGATTCCAATGATGTGTCACTTTGCAATATTGCTTTGTCCAATATTGAAATAAGAGGAATTGTTGTTTTAGACTTACGCAAATCTTAAGCGTAAACTGTTTAGTAAAATGGTACCCAGGTACATGTAGTGGTCCAGCATGGCCAAATGTTTAAGGTGGCAGACTTAGACTTATAACTCTGGGGTCCAGGGTTGGAGCCCCACCGACGCTTCTGGTTTCATGGGAATGTCCTTTGGCAAGTCACTTCCTAGCCCTAGCCTTGAACTGTTGGATCTAGGAAAAAGCTGTGACATAATAAAATTGCTGACGTATGTAAACAACATACAAAAGAAAAAAAAATTTGATAAATATGGACTTGTGTACTAGGCTTTTACGATACTGCATTTATTAAAAGACCTCTTGTACACTTTATATAGTGTACAAGTATCCCCTCCCTGGAAGATTCTTTATGGTGTATAGGTTAAATCACCTCTCACTGATGGAATGGCTAAAAGCAATTTAGATTTCAATTATTGCCGGCACTGATTGTTTACTTGTTCTAGACATTTGATGATATCAGGTGTTGAAATAACTCATCTGCTGCATGAAACTAACCTTCAGTCCATTAACCCAGCATAGGGACTTGTGCATGTCAGATCAGGGGTGGTGAAGGCCGATTTAGATTTACTTGTCCTAAATGCCAAATTACTTGTCTGTACAATGTTTATAGTAGATTTCAGTAAACATTAACCCATAAAATGTTGGATAATTTTCTAAAAATAGATTCTTTCCAAAACCTTAAATATCTTCTTAATTTTGATGAAGTAAGATACTCAGAGTATTAAACAGGTGAGATCACATGCCAGCCACCAATTTACTTGGTGGCTGGCCTGGATCCAACCTGTTTGCATGAGCATAAAGTCTGTTCCAGCACTTTAAGTGTTAACTTTTCCATAAAAGCTTGTGGACACTAAGCTGGGCACTTCTGACTTTTAATTGATTTTGCCAGCCCTGCTGTCTGAACCGGAAGCAACTGCCGACAACATTAAGGTCTGTGTTATATAGGACAGAAGCCATATTGACAAAAGGATGAACTGCTCAATTGCAGTGATTTACCATTTTGTGAGAGAGTTCTTAAGACATCTTCAGTAGATGCCGCCTTTCTGTTGATATAGAGCCCTAACATAAAACTGGTGAATCCAAGGAAAAGCTGTAATTTTTAAAAAAAAAGTTAACACCACATTAAATCCCCTACACTACAAATCAAATTTATTTTGTCATATTTTACAAATGTTCTCTGCTGTTCCTAGCAATTTGGATGATCAGTCATGAAATCTCAATGAGGGAATTGGTAATCACACTATTTCAAGCAAGCAATGAATAACCATTATGATCCCACTTCATCATATGGTCCGCGTCACGCGAAAAGGGGCACTCGGACATACAAAAAAAGCGCTGACTCAGCTCTATCTTAGCGCTATTATTCCAGCATCTAGTCACAGAAGTTATCATTTGTATTTATTTAAAGGTATAACTGGATGTCCTCTAAGATGGCAAACAGTGTAGCCCCAGACCAGCCGCCACGTCAGTGACGTGGCAGCTGGTCTGGGGCTACACCGTTTGCTATGTCCGAGTGCCCCTTTTCGTGTGACGTGGCCCATATGTATTGAACAGTGGGTCTGGTTATTTCCAGTTTGTCAATTAAGACTGACGGATAGACCTGATTAAATGCAGGAGTCAGGTGTGTGTGTATCGTTCAGCTAAATTGTACCAACCACCAAATAAATGGCTTTCATACCACCGCAAATTGCTTCCACCATTTTCTTATTTTCTTATCTGGACCCCTTCTGATGGTACATATGAGACTTATTCAACAGGGACTTAATGCTTTACCAAACATTAGAATTTTAACTGTTCCAAATTGAAAGAGTTTGCAGACGACATTTCAAAATGGGATGAAATTGAAAAACAATCTTCATACGGCAGAAAAACTTTTGGGAAATACCAACCAGAAAAGGATTTGGTGATAATTTTTTGATGTTCTGTCACAGAGGTGACGAAATCTGATGTTCTTGGGCCCGTTTTACTAAACAGTTTACGCTTAAGATTTGCGTAAATCTAAAACAACAAGTCCTTTTATTTCAATATTTGGCAAAGCAATATTGCAAAGTAACACATCATTGGAATCGTCTCTCCGAGACGCTTCCAATGACGTGTCACATTGCAATGTTGTACTTTCATTGAAGATTTTATCCATGTTAATCAATAATGACTTACGCAAACATTTTCCGTAAGTTGTTTAGTAAAACGGGCCCCTTGTCTGTAAATATCAATCCTTTTTTACACTTGCCTGTATACTGGTTATATAGTAAATATCAGTAAAATTTCACTTGTCCGTTAAGGCTTTCAAAAAAACTAGGCAATAAGGACATGGTTATTATTATTGTGTAACGTTCGTTGAACGTTTATGCAAATTAGGAACCTAATGCATTGTTTGAGAGATCATGCAGGTATATAATATAGACAACACAACTGCTCAGTGTACGACAGTGTTTTTCACTGATCTGATGTGTTTGCGTCGTTGAGAGGTTCATTTGTTTGGTTGTCACATTGATGGCAGCAGTGGGATAAAGACTTCTCCTTCTTTCGGAGTTGCCTTCCCAACGTGTCTCCCAAGGGCCAAGACTCGAGACGAGTCTTCTCGGAAGTGGGAGTTATGTAACGTTCGTTGAACATTTATGCAAATTAGGAACCTAATGCATTGTTTGAGAGAACATGCAGGTATATATATATATAAACAACACAACCACTCAGTTTACAACTGTGTTTTTCACTGATCGGATGTGTTTGTGTCTTTGAGAGGTTCATTTGCTCGGTTCGTTACAATTGATTTTGCCACCCCTATGTCAGAACGTTGGGTAATTTTCTAAAAATAGATTTGTGTGTCTTCTGCTTTTCAAAACCTTTTATGTCTGCTTAATTTTGTTGAGGAAAGATATGCAGAGTAGCCAATTTACATGACGACTGGCCTGGATCTAACCTGTTTGCATAAGCATGAAGTGGGTTCCAGCAGTATAAGGGTTATTATGCCCCTTTTTCTAGGCTGCAGGATAAAATGTAATTCTATATAATGGTGTTTGAAGGTTATTCCTAAGTGCTTTCTTATTACGCCTATGTTATGCCTCATGCCTACCCTCTTATTACTTATCATTTTGGTTCTTCAATGATTTGCTCCTTCTTTTTAACAAGATTGAATTATGTGTCCACATTGCAAGCAACAGCAGACAACATTTATTCATGAAGTATGAGAAATTAATTTTTTTGTGAGGTACTCTATGAAGAAACCTTGAAAAAAAAGAAAAATAGCTGCTCCTTAGAATTATTTTTAGAGTCCTATTCTGTTGTTATGTTTGTATGTGTATATATATAAAGGAAAGAGCCTCCGTGGCATGGTTGTTAGAGAATAGAACTTGACTTCACATGGCCCCTCTCAACAGGGGTTCAAATGACAAATAGTCTCCAGACTAACCTACAAAATGCCGATGGTTTACCTAGCTTGACCAACTCTTAGGTCAATTAGAGCAAGGGTTGTTCCTCGATTGTTAATAATCTGGCGGTGCAACATAACTGAAATAATGTTGTCCGCAATATAACGGTAATAATGTTGTCCGCAATATAACAGAAAAAATGTTGTCCGCAATATAAGGGAAATAATGTTGTCCGCAATATAACAGAAATAATGTCGTCCGCAATATAAAAGAAATAATCTTGGCTGATGTAAAACCAATAAAAATAGAATGGATAGATAGATAAAGGAAAGCATTAAAATTGTATATATATATATATGTAAATAATTTATGCAGAATACTGACATGTTACATGTATGGATTGATTAAAAAAGAATTAATTTTCAAACTGTGAGTAATGATCATTTGATATTTTACTGTAATAATGGAAATATGGATGTTGCAACAAAAGATTTGCCTGTACGAAATTTCTCAAAATTTCCTGATCGCATCAAATTAGTTTGACTACAGTCTGCTGTAACAGGCATTAATGATCAGGTTGGAAAACTGGGATATACATTACAAAGGGGAACAATTTTGCTGACCAAATGATGAAACCTTGTCATATAGATGATTATTATGATATATGAGTGTTCTAACTATGTTGTCCTTGCTTTTATGTGGTGTTTTTTTCACATAATTCATTTCTTTTGTAGAACTGAAGAAATGGCTTCGCTTTAATACATTCTGGGTAATTTGTAAACTAGCATTAGCACTGGGATAAAGAGCAATTTCTCCTTTTCCCACAATGTTTTCAAAAGAGGTCTTCAACGAACTGGTCAAATGTCGCTATTGTTTGGTAATGGGTCAACTCAAATTCATAATTGGTATTTGTTAACTGTAAAACTCTGGAATCTTATTACTAAATGATACTAAATGATTGTCTTTTGCTGTGACATAGATCAAATCTTTCTTGTCAGATTCCTGGTTTCCCTTGTGATGGTTTTGATATCCTTTTCTCAGTGCTCTTTTGAAACTGTACAACATCACATGATTCAATCAGAATTCACCACTCCATTTTTTGAGGTGTAAATCTTGGTAACACTGGCTACAGAATCTAGGAGACTGTTCTAATTAATTGCTTGTCGTTCCACAGTTCAGCTGTATATGCTTAGGTTCAAGTTGTCCAAAGATTTATTTGATTGGCTTAAGTTATGGCTCAAGCATTTTTCAACCAAGCGCCAGCCCTGACAACCTTGGTCTCGCCAGCCCTGACAACCTTGGTCTCGCCAGCCCTGACAACCTTGGTCTCACCAGCCCTGACAACCTTGGTCTTGCAAAGCCCTGACAACCTTGGTTTCACCAGCCCTGACAACCTTGGTCTTGCCAGCCCAGAAAACCTTGGTCTCGCCAGCCCTGACAACCTTGGTCTTGCCAGCCCTACAACCTTGGTCTCGCCAGCCCTGACAACCTTGGTCTCGGTGCAAATATTTTTTTCTTGGTTCTCTTCTCAGCTGTTGTGAATTTTTCTCTCCATTTTATATAGTCTTATTATCTTGGGATGATATCTGTCACTAACTGTTTTGTAATGCTCTATCATATCTCTGTAATAACTTGTATATTACAAATGTAACCAAATTTTAGAAATTTTAGAACTTTATTTATGATGCTTATAACAAGCAACTGGAACAATTACAAGTGTTTATTTTAAGAAGGGTTTAAATTGATATGGTTTATTTACCCAAACTATAAATCAAGTTCAGCCAAGAGCAGCTGGGAACCTTCCTGCTAGACATTTTGGACCATTGAAATAGTAGAAATTGAGAGATGTACACAAATAAATGATTTTGTGTGAAACACTTGTTTCTACCAGGTACTCTCCTTTTTATTTTTTTTTAGTTTTTTTTTTTTAAATTTATCTAGAGTGTATTTCTGACAACTATAAAATCCACAAAACCTGAAAATCAGCCTTAGAAATTTGATAATAATGAATAAAGCAGCCACTTGTAAGTTAAACATTAAAAAGAGAATTTTGTTTTTGGCTATGTTGAACTGTGATGATTAGTTATCTTTAACTCATATTAGACAGGTTTTTTTGGCTGACATTCTGGATAGAAATGTTCTTTAGGCTTTCAATCATAAGGGTTTTTCCTTTAATTTTTCACATTTTAGAAAGTCTGCGTGTTACGAGGGCATGTTAAAAAATAATCATAATCAAATGCAATGTTCCATAATTTTCTACTGTTGCCTGCTGCAGATGGTATTGATATTTGCGTTTGTTAAGCAGTTTGCACCAGTTGTATAAACTTTTACTCCATTATAGTACCTCATTTTACTGCATCTGTTGTGGATATCTTAACCCTTTACCAAACAATAATGACATTTAACCACATTGTTGCAGACGACTCTGGAAAACATTGTGGGAAAAGGAGAAATTGTTTGTAACAAGCAATTTCTCTTTTTCCCACAATGTTTTCTGCCCTATCAGAAGATTTTTTTTCAATTTCATCACATCTTGAAATGTCGTCTGCAAACTCTTTCAATTTGGAACAGTAAAAAAGGTTTGGTAAATGGTTAAGAAACCTCTGTGACAAAAGGGATAAATTGTTAATGATGAGTAATTTGTCCTTTTAGCTCTTATCAAAATGAATATAGCAAAAGGAAACATACCTTTTTAATGTTATTTTTTGTTGTCTGCTGTTGGTTTCAATATGAAACCACTCATTTAATACCAACATGGGGGAAATGGATTAATTGAGCAAGCCTAAGTGCGCTGTTGTAATGTTAGATAGATGGAAGCCTATAGATTGTATAATAAATTGGTCCCTGGTTTGCCTATATGAGAGATCATCTAGATAACCAGAATGAACCATTCCATAGTTATCATGTCTGCCAGTATCAGATTAACCCTTTACCAAACGCCAAATTTTCGATTGTCCCAAATTGAAAGACTCTGCAGACGACATTTCAAAATGTGATGAAGTTGTAAAATTCACTTCTTACAGGGCAGAAAACATTGAGGGAAAAGGAAAAATTGCTCGTTACGAGCAATTTCTCCTTTTCCCACAATATTTTCCAGAGTCGTCTTTTAAATGTCATTATTGTTTGGTAATGGGTTAAACACTTCCTGAAAGCCTTGAATACAATATTGTTCAGCAGAGTCTTTTTTACTCGGCTAGCCTCTTTAGTTCTTCTCTAAACACCTAACACTATATTTTGTTTTCTCATAAGACTTGACTCAATGAAAAGATAATAATAGATAACCATAAAACGAGATATGCCAAATTGGTTTTGAGACACTTCTTTTAGAAGACCAATGCTATGGTTACAAGAACAGGCTGGTATCCAGGGATTGGGGATACGGTAATTGGGAGTACTCCGCTTGTTTTGGCCATTTTTCCAACATTTTCGGAAAACACCATTAAAGAAAATTTGTCTCATACAATTAGCCCTTAAATTGCTGGAACCAACGTCATGCTTTTGCAAACAGGTTGGATCAAGAGAAATAACATAGATTTAGTTTGGTTTGTCAAAGTTAAAATCGAAATGAAGGTATTTGTGTTGATGACACTTGGTTTCTTTAAGCTGACAGGTTTCGTGGAAAACACAATGATGCATAAAGAAAATTCGCAAATGACAAGCACAATGTTACAATATTTTCCAATCCTTGAACTGTCTGCAGAATATGAAGTTCAGGGAAAATACTGCAGAAAAGGATATCGTTGTGTGGATTGCTTTTGCAGACTTGGCCTCGATGATTCTTACAACAGATGTACCATTTGTCTTCAATGAGCTTTTTGTGAGCTCAGATGTATGCAGTATAAAACAAGTTTGCATAAAGATAGGCGAAAAAAATATCCATTTGTCATCACTTTTTCATTTTCTATCATCAACACGGAGGTTTCCAGGTAAGCAGCTGTTGTCCTTGACAACCAATTCAAAGTAAGATTATACCAACTCTTCACTGAAATACCATTTTATTGTCTCAAATAATGACAGAGTTTGCAGGCGTAAATTGTATATGATTTAGTTGACAGGGGTGCCAATATCTTATTTTGATTTACTTGTCCGTGAATGGCGAATCTATTCAGAACTTAAATCAAACATTAACCCTTAGAATGCTGGTTAATTTTGTAAAAAATAGATTTTTGTGTTGTCTGCTTTCCATAACTTGAAATAGCTGCTTAATTTTGTTGAGGAAAGTTACTCAGAGTAGCAAACAGGTTAGATCACAGGCCAGCCGCCAATTTACTTGGCGGCTAGCCTGGATCTAGCCTGTTTGCATAAGCATGAAGTTGGTTCGAGCACTTTAAGGGTTAAACATCATATCTATTGATTTGTTTCAAAGATATTGAAAGTTTCCCCATAAACTAGAAGTCACAGCTTGCTGCTCTTTGTGAACATTTGTATCTGATAATCAAACCAGTAATTGTCTGTATTTGGTTAAAAGCATACTAGCACTAAAAAAACTGCAAAACTGGGTGAAATGAGTAAAGAATTATTAAATTATCATGACAACACAATGCCTGCATTATTTATTATCGATGTATCAAAGTGCTATTTTCACAAATTGTGTACCAGTCAATTTGACTTCATTATTACATCCAAGTTATGTCTAAAAATAGCCAGTTACATTTGTATCTGATAATCAAACCAGTAATTGTCTGTATTTGGTTAAAAACATACTAGCACTAAAAAAACTGCAAAACTGGGTGAAATGAGTAAAGAATTATTAAAGGACATAGCAAAAACATAGCAAAACACCCCATTATCATGACAACACAATGCCTGCATTATTTATTATCGATGTATCAAAGTGCTATTTTCACAAATTGTGACCAGTCAATTTGACTTCATTATTACATCCAAGTTATGTCTAAAAATAGGGATGATCGCTTTGAAGAATGAGTGGCTGTCACCCGGTTAAAAGAGTCATGTGATACACACAAAAATATTGTCATATATCCAACACAACAATGCGAATATTCGAAATTTAGAATTTCAACTAAATCATTGGTCCCCGACATATTACAAAATTCTTGGCTGACCTTGTTACGATTATTGTAAACAAACCTTATCGTCTTTACTCTTTTCAAAGCATCATATGAACATGCTACTATATTAGCTTCTCTTTAAAAGGGAAAAAAGCTTAGCTTATTCCCATGTTAATTGTCAGCTATTCTAGAACATACACTTTTTTACTGTAACTTAGTGCAAATACTAAGAAATATCAACTCAAATTTTAAATTTAGAGCGGTGCTTACAAAATTAACCTGTTTAAAGGGATCTGCAATATCTGCAATTTTAATGTTATTTATCTTTTTTGTACAGTTATGAGCAAGGTTCGGAAGCTGTCAATAATGTAGTTCTATGTTACTTTAGAAATCTATGTTGTCATTTTTATGGTAGAAGACAATTTACTTCAAAAGTTTACATCTCAATCTCTGTGAGGGTCTCTTTAATGTGTACATGTATTTTTGTAATTAGGCTAACTTTATGATTTGAAAGCCAGTTAAAGGTGATAATAGGGAAGTGTTGATTTGAATTCAGGGAAACAAGAATCTTAACCACAAACTGTTGAGAGTGGCATCAAGCCAGTATGTTCCCTGATATATTAACTAGTAATTAGGTTTATATTGATGTACAGCAATTATTATCATTACCTTGAAACCATACAAAAGCTTGACAAGTAGTTTAACCCATTTAATACCATACAAATGCGACATCTGACCAGTTTTTTGCAGACGACTCTCGAAAACATCGTTGGAAAAGGAGAAATTGCTCTTAACGAGCAATTTCTCCTTTCCCCACAATGTTTTTGTCCTATCAGAAGGTTATTTTTCAATTTCATTATATTTTGAAATGTCTTCTGCAAACTCTTTTAATTTGGGTCAGTCAAAATTTTTGCGTTTTGTAAAGGGCTAAGATGTAAAAAAAGAATCATTCAAGTCTAACAAGCAGGCCAAGGTCAGAAAATAATCAAAGTGCTGAATGCACTGAAAGACCCAAAGCCTTTGAAATAACAGTTTGCATCTCTAGCCTACAGGATGTAATCAATCAATAAAGCCATACTATTGTTGCTTATCTCACTAGTCTCAAGAATCAGGAACAATTAGCCTTTAAAATTCTGGGTAATTTAGTTAAAATAGTTTTTTGTGTCTGCTTAATTTTGATAGATACTCAGAGTAGCAAACAGGTTAGATAAAAGGCCAGTCACCAAGTAAATGATGGCTGGACTGGATCCAGCCTGTTTGCAAAAGCATGAAGTCAGTCTCGGCACAGCAAGGGTTAAGGTTTTGCAGATGAAATAAGTTATTTACTGCAATAAAAAATATGACTCATCCGGAGGGTTGATCCTCAATTGAAAACAAAAGCAGACAACAATGAAATTAATAAGAATAATGAAATATTGGCTTAATGATGTATAGTAACAAAAGGACCAATTGTCCTTTTTGTGTGATTGGTTTGTAAAGAGTCGGGTAGCAGATGTAGTTTATTGGAGAAATTTAGACTAGGCATTGTATTATTGACAGAATAAGGTCCTTATTTCCTAAGGTAACTCCTTATTGCTTTTCTAAACCCTATATTGTGAGTACTCATTAGAACCGCCTTGACGAGGCTACTCCATATGAGACCTCACAAAGTAGGTCTTGTTTTTCAGTTAAGGAAGAATACCTATAATCCGCCATTTTGACATTCATTTTTTCATCAGATAACTGCAGTTGTTCGAAGTAAACATTGGTCTATGCCAGAATTATTTGCATTGCACCGAATAGTTATGGAGCCTGACCGATGTGAGGTAATTAACCAAGAACGAACAAAGTTATTCAAGGAAAGAATTAGTTTCAAAATGGCCGATTATGGGTATTCTACCTTAACCCTTTCCCAAACGCAATTTTCTATTGTTTCAAGGTGAAAGAGCTTGCAGACGACATTTCAAAAATTGATGAAGTTGAAAAATAATGAACTGATAGGCCAGAAAACATTGCGTGAAAAGGAGAAATTGCTCGTTAGGAGCAATTTCTCCTTTTCACACAATGTTTTCCAGAGTCATCTGCAACAAACTGGTCAAATGTCGTAATTGTTTGGTAATGGGTTAAAGAAATACTGCGAAATAAAGAGACCCTTCATGCTCCCCCATCTAGACAACTGAGAATCAAGAGACCAATGCCCTCTTTCAAAGCCATCCATTCTTGACAGACTTGAGAAATGACATTTCCTCCAGCCCCAATACTGACTGGTTCATCGTTCTCTGGAAACATGTTCAGAAAACCTATAACAATTTTACCTCAATTTGACCACATCTGCTGCAGAAATCCTTATCATTTATATTAAAGTCTAAATCATTTAACAAAGTTATTCAACGAAGGAATTAGTTTCAAAATGTCGGATTATGGGTATTCTTCCTTAACCTTTTACCAAACGCCAAATTTTCCACTGTCCCAAATTCAAAGAGCTTACAGATGACATTTCAAAAAGTGATGGAATTGCAAAATAATCTTCTGATAGGCCAGAAAACATTGCGTGAAAAGGAGAAATTGCTCGTTAGGAGCAATTTCTCCTTTTCACACAATGTTTTCAAGAGTCGTCTGCAACAAACTGGTCAAATGTCGTAATTGTTTGGTAATGGGTTAAAGAAATATTGTGTCCAAGAAACACTTCATGCTCCCCCATCTAGACAGTTTGGAATCAAGAGACCATTGCTGTTGAAGTGAATTTGGACCAGTCACACGTTTCCAAACGGAAACGAGGGTCGTTAAAACCTAGAATCTCTGCTTAGCCAAAGTACTCTCTAGTGCCATTTATATGTCATGCGTCAATAATCTGGTCCTAAAAACTCTGAAACCAGTATGCCCATGGGTGATTTAGAAGTGTATCACAGATGACAGTGTTTATGGTTAACAGTCATCTAGAATCAAGAGATGCGAACCCATACCCTCATAATTGTACAAATTTTGGACTGTTCTCAATCCAGAGCAACAGCAGGCGTTTTATAGCAAAAGACTGTGCAGAAAATTACAATGTTGGTGGGATAGTGTGTTCAAGCCATTATGACAAAAGGAAATATTGTGTTTTCAGAAATATGTCTGAAGTAAGACGTCATATGGTTTTATAAGGGACATTGAGTATATCACTTTTCTTAAGAACTAATGATGGTTTTGCACTTAAAAAGATGCTTTGTCCCAGAATTAGTCCATAATTATGTGAAAAATAACAAAGTAGTACAGAAAGTCATTGTCCTTTACTTTTTAAACATGAATACAGAGTGTATTAACCCATGAACAAATAATAACGACATTTGACCACTTTGTTGCAGACGTCACTTTGGAAAGCATTGTTGGAAAAGGAGAAATTGCTGGTTACAAGCAATTTTTCCTTTTCCCACAATGTTTTCTTCCCTATCAGAATATTTTTTTCCAATTTCATCACATTTTGAAATGTTGTGTCAAAGCTCTTTCAATTTGGGAGAGTCAAAATCTTGGCGTTTGATAAAGGGTTAAGTCAATTCATTTACCTTTTAATCTTTTCCTGACACAAAATAATAAGAAAATACCTTGATGTAAATAGACAGGGGCTCCCAGAAATTGTATGCAGTCTTCATTGACCATTAGATTTTTACTTATAATCAGAAATTAATTGACAGAACTACATCAAACTCAATGTTCTAACTATAGAAATCATAACATTTAGCTATATTGGGATGTCTCTGTACAATAACCAACAGAGACTTGTGTGACAATTCAAATCTGATGCCACTTGTGATTTGAACCCATGTGGAGAGAGGCTTTCTGATTTCAAGTTCAGTACTATCTACATTGTACTTGGCAACAGGGGCACATTGTAAAGAAAGTAATATAGCCTTGCGGTTGAACCCTATGGCAGCCCCTAAAGAATGGTATTTAATCTTAGCTTAAGAACAGTTTGCCTTGGTCCTGCATGACCCAGTTGATATGATGGTGGACTGGGAACCCATGGTCCCAGGCTCAATCACCACTGGCATCATTGTTTTGTTGAAGTATGCTTTAGCAAGACGTTTCAGAGCCCCAGCAAAGTACTGGTGAATCGAAGGAAAGATGGAGTATAATTGAAAAAAGCTGATACCACTTTTAATCCAATACAAAAGCACAAAATATTCTTCGACAAATTTGATTATTTGTAAAATCAAAGAGTCTTTAAGTTACAAATGTAATCAGATGTGTTTCCCTGGTAGCTCATCAAAATGTATGCTTGAGCTGTTGAAATTGTCTTCATGAGCTAAGTTTCATTTTAAAACAATGATTTCGGTCTGCTGGAAGCAAGTCGAGGGTTCAGCGGAAGACTTTAAAGTGCTTCACATTTGTGAGCTTACTGTATAGTTCTGCATTGAACCATCAAAGTGGACATATTAAATCCAATGACTTTTCTGAAATTGTCCATATTTGGCAATGAAGGTAGCTTAAACATTGTTCTTTCATGTACTTGGTAGATAAAGATTGGCCCTTTAAGACAAATCTGATGTTAAGTACCAACAACATAAGAGATTGAGTGGGAAATTGTTTTTCAAAAAGTGGAAAACAACATTAGAAGTTTGACTAATGTAGAAATGATGAGCAATGGCTTTTTTGTTCACTACTTTCTACCAACACTCTCAATGTTTATTTCATACCCTTTAGTTGTCGTCTGCAGTAACTAGTTGCTTTCAAATTGGGTCCATCACAAATCTATATATGGGGGAATAAGTTATGGAAGTGTTAACAGATAGATCCCATCAGGAGGCAAGTTAGGTGAGAATTCACAAGTGAAAACAAATTACAAGTGGGAGAACATTAATCAATACTTTTTATAGTGGATCCAGTAAGGCCTTCTGTCTGTTAACCCCTTCCTTCATTTGTATATGCTTTTTAGTGCACCTGCAGCAGACGACTTTCAAAAACACCTGTCCTTCATTTGTATATGCTTTTAAATGCACCTGCAGCAGACAACTCACAAGAACACAATTTCTTCATTTATATATGCTTTAAATGTACCTTTAGCAGACGACTCACAAGCACACAAGTCCTTCATTTGAATATGCTGTTTTAATGCACCTGCAGCAGACGACTCACAAGAACACAAGTCCTTCTTTTGTATATGCTTTTTAACCCTTTCCCAAACAATAAATGCATTTGACGCCTTTAGAAAACATTGTGGGAAAAGGAGAAATTGCTCGTAACGAGCAGTTTTTTCTTTTCCCACAAGGTTTTCTGCTCTTTCTGAAGAATATTGTGAAAATTGTTTAATTTCTTCACATTTTGAAATGTCGTCTGCAAATGTTTCAATATGGGACAGTCGAAAATTTGTTTTCTGGGAAAGGGTTAATGCACCTGCAGCAGACAACTCACAAGAACACCAGTCTTTCATTTGTATGTTCTTTAAAATGTACCTTTAGCAGACGACTCACAAGAACATAATTCCTCCATTTGTATATGCTTTTTTGATGCACCTACAGCAGACAACTCACAAGAACACCAGTCCTTCATTTGTATACGCTTTTTTGATGCACCTTCAGCAGACGACTCACAAGAACACCAGTCCTCCATTTGAATATTCTTTAAAATGTACCTTTAGCAGACGACTCACAAGAACATTATTCCTCCATTTGTATACGCTTTTTTGATGCACCTTCAGCAGACGACTCACAAGAACACCAGTCTTTCATTTGTATATGCTTTTTAAATGCACTTGCAGCAGACGACTCACAAGAACACAAGTCCTTCATTTGTATATGCTTTTTAAATGCACTTGCAGCAGATGACTCACAAGAACACAAGTCCTTCATTTGTATTTGCTTTTAAATGCACCTGCAGCAGACGACTCACAAGAATTGTTGCATCTAGATGCAAAAGCATGTAGTGAAACTGAATGTAGTCCTATAACCTTGACCTGATCCACAGAAATTCTTGGTTACTGAATTTCAAACAGCTTCATAAAACATTAGATCTAAAATGAAGTGATGTTTCTGTTGTTAGACTGAAAGGCTGTAAAACCGATAAAACAACAAAACCTTCCTTTTATTTGCCTCATTGTTTTATGGCTCCATCTAAAAAAAAAAAAAATCATGTTATAATAGGCTTAACATTACTGCTTTTATATCATAAATGTTAACAGTTTCCAAGCTTGTGAATTAGTAGATGCAATTGAGGAATGTGCCTGGAATGTAAAAATAAAACCAGGCACATGATCTGTATAGTATTTTTCACAGATTTCTTAATTACCAATTTTTTACAAAATCATGTGGTGTTGGTATTCATTTGAACTGTCTCTTAGAGGCAACCCTAATGAATAACAACAGCAGATGATTTAAGAGGGAGTATAAGTGAGGTTGGGAAGAAATAAACTGTTTTTATCGTGAGCCTGTGTGAATCAGGATCTATGTTTGTAGATAAGAGCACAGCAACTGTTATAAGGCGATAACGATCACAGTTTTCCTGCTATATGACCATAACTCCTCCTTATGCCCAGCAAATATTCATTTGTACATAATTACCACCTAACGCCACATTTTTGCGTCTTGCAGCGGACGACGTTCAAAAAGCATTGTGGCAAAAGGAGAAATTGCTTGTCACAAGCAATTTCTCCTTTTGTCACAATGCTTTTTAAATCTATTCGCATATCACAACAGCAGAACTTGAAGGTTTTTCAAATATTTACAAAGCTTTCCTAAAGTTATCTGCTTTAAGTAAAAAAAGAGTTAAGAATAAAATGATTTGTCATAGGGGTTTTGCTTCCTGTTTAATTTTAAAACAGCAGCAGAAGACAATTGTTAAGAGTAAAAAATAAGATTCTATTTTGTTTTAAAAGCATACTAGCGCTCAGAAAAACTGCAAAACTGGGTAATATGAGTTATGAATTATGATAGAATATGTTAAAACATAGCGAAAAAACTACATGATCATAACACCTGCACTATTTATTATCTATTTTTCAAAGTGCTATTTTCGCAAATTGGTGTCCACCAATTTAACTTCATTGTTTACATTCGAGTAACATCTAAAATAGCAAGGAGTGCTCGGATAAATGAGTTGTGATCACCTGGTTAGAACAATAACGCAAAACACATACAAATACTGTCATTTATCCAATATTAACAATGTGAACATTCAAAATGGAGAATTTCTTGGGGTTTATTGGTTCCCTTTGTTTCTCGGCTGACCTTGCTTTATCGGTAATTGTAAACAAACCTCATAGTATTTCCTCTTTTAAAAGCATCAGGTGAATGTGTTACAGTCTCATTTCCTCTGTTAAAGGGAATTTATAGTGCTTTTAAGTTAGTTTTCAATTATTCTAGCACTTTCACAATTTAAGTGTAAATGAGTGCAAGTATGGCTTTAAGCAGGAATCATCATGATACATGATATTTCTATTTATTGGTGTGGGGGAGGGGCCTTGTTTGATATTTTATATTAGTCTGTTTCATAGTATGAAGCCTTCTGTATTTAAGGAAGGGTTTGAACAAAGGCCAGAGTTTATAGCTTTAGTTGATAACCTCTTCATTGAAGTATTACTTCAGAGGTGTCCACTGGGTACATAAGCTGCAATTATGAGCAATAAAACAGGATTGATCTATCTAACCTATTTCCTTCCTTTATACTGATTGTTTTAAAAGGTACATTCATTAACCTATTAATGTGATAAAAGAAGAAGCTACTCTGAACAAAACAGTTCCGCATTTTGAAGGTTTGGTTTTCTATGAAATTTACTAATATCACAATGCAAATGTTGGTTTTTGTATTATCTTAACCCATTACCAAACAATAACAACATTGGACCAGTTTGTTGCGGACAACTTTGGGAAGAGGGCCTGGCCTATCAATGGTTCAATGCAAGTCTATAGAAAGTATTATATGCATTATGGGAATTTTGCGATATAAAATTTTATATTGCAATTAAAAACCTCATAATCATAATGCATATGAAGTCTTCCACAAACATGAAGGAGTTTCTATTATCTTACATTGAACCCTTGCCGTGTGATTTCATTTTCTTTACTGTAACCAGGAGGCCCAAAACACCCCCCCAAGCACATTTGATAAGTTGGTGAACAAAGGGCTTCATATATCAAATACTGTGAAATAGGCATGAAATACTGTGAAATATTGAATAGGTTGAATTGGAGGTGATGAATACAACTGATTGAACTGCTTTTGTGACCAAACCTGCCAAACAGGGTCCTGCATGGCCCAGTGGTTAAGGTGGTGACTTGTAACCTCCTGGGTTTGATCACTTATGGCGACGCTGGTTTCTTGGGAATTTCTTAGCCAAATACCAGGCTATTCAAGGAAATCTGTTACATAACTGGAAAAATGTTGATACAGGGTAAAATCCATACAAAAACATTATTTTGATTAACCTGCCATACAGTCTACAGTTTGTCATGGAAAAGACTTTCATGCTTTGCTATTACTCTGATATTTAGCCAAACTACATGTTTTCATGCAGCTGCAGCAGACAAGAAGTAATTCGAGGGTTTATGATAAGACGATAGTAAGTCCTTCACATGCATGAAACACTTACTATAGTATTGCTCTGAACCCTGATATAAAAGCTGAAATGGCTATATCACCAAAATGTTTTATACTTTTATTTATATATGTATTGACAACAATTTGACTACACATCTTTTTGTATACCAAAAAAATAGAAACCAGCAGCAAATTTCTTTTGACAATATAGAAGGAAATTATTGTGACACAAGACTTTTTTTGTTCACTTAAGAGTAAGAAGTCTTTTCGAGGGTTCAATGCATGAATATAATAAGTGCTTCCCATTCATGGAAGACAGACTCAAGACTTGCATTGTACCCTTGTTTTGTTGTAGATACAGTAAGTGAGGGCATTGATATTTTGCCCCTTTTCTAGCAATATGTCTCACCTTATGAGAGGCAATTCCTTATCCCTTAGAATGCTGGATAATTTTCATAAAAAAGATTTTTGTGCCAGCTGCTTTTCAAATATTTGATGAGGAAGGATACTTAGAGTATCAAACAGATTAGATCACAGACCAGCCGCCAAGTAAATTGGTGGCTGGTCTGTGATCTAATCTGTTTGCATAAGCATGAAGTGGGTTCCAGCACTACAAGGGTTAAACTTTGTTGCAATTGTCTGTGAGTTGAGACAAATTTTGGGAGATCAAAAAAGTGTTGTTTGATAATTGTATTGGTAACAGTTTCCGGAAATTCTGTAGACTCATCAATATACGGGCATTGGTGTGGAAATGGTCTGTAAAGGAATCCTGTCAAATTTGGTTATTCTTATAATACTTTATTGATCTGCTTATCTTGGACCGAAGATTGAAATAATTGATTAGCAGTCTAGCCCAATGTCCAGCTGTGCTTGGTAAGACAAAGTCAAGCTTCCGGCCATTCTTTCTGCAGACATTTTTCGATGTTACGATTTTTGTCTGGTAGTATTACTTGATTTTTGCATCATGTCAACTCCGAATTGGTCAATCACACATTGCACACTTCTGGCTCATGGCTAAGGAAGATGCCCCTGAATGCATTCCATGCAATACATCATTTACCATCAAATATTTATTATGACTTGATTGCATCGATTTTCAAAGAATTGGTTCAAAATATTTGTATGTCTACACTCTTCAAGAGCTATTTGAGACTGTCAGGATTGAAATAATTCTTTAAAGCACCATATCATTACAATGACACAGCTGCTTTACAGTTTTGAAGTAATAGAATTCAAATCTGCAAGTTTCCTCACATCTGTGAACAAGCAGCTTTAACCCTTTACCAAACACCAAATTCCTGACTGTCCCAAATTGAAATAGTTGCAGACGACATTTCAAAATGTGATGCAATTGAAAGAATTGTCATCTGAAAGGGCAGAAAACATAGTGGGAAAAGGAGAAATTGCTCGATAAGAGCAATTTCTCCTTTTCCCACCATGTTTTCCCAGAGTCGTCTGCAACAAACTGGCCAAATGTCGTTATTGTTTGGCAAATAGTTAATGTTTTGTGTGTTTGTGTATCTTGCAGGCTGCATGTACTATGAGTAAGCGGTGAGCTGGTCTTAATGGCCAAACAGGTGGACTTCCAATGGCGGATTGAGGTGCCATCTAGACTTCAAAAGGGCGATATATTCGATAGATGGGATGAGGTAACTATGATAGATTTTATTTTACTTGTTACTTGTACATTCAAAACTTTGGGAAAACTTTGCACAGAATACATCATTAAATGAATGAAAGATTGAATATAACTTGTGTTCTCTCGCCTATTCTTTTGTTTCTCTTAACAACATAGTATCTGAAAATATCAGAACAGACTTCAATTTAAAAATATGTCATTAGATTTTCTTTTAACTGAAAGCAGACTTTTACTTATTAAGTTTGTACGGCATTTTAAGCGGAATTGTTGTATACAATAATAATTGTCAATGATACAAAAGAGTAGAACAATTTTTTTTAATGATGTCTATGAAATGAACCACAAATGATAGACTCTTGGTCTACAATGCTGTAAAATCAATAGGGTTCACAAAATATTTGTCATAAAAACAATATTTTCAGTCCAACTAGGGGAATATCATTCAATTATACGTCTTAAAAGCTATTGCCCTCTGCGAAATATTTTCAATTACGGATGATAAAAGATTTAGCATCATTTTAGAAAGTTAACCCTTTACCAAACTTCAAGTTTTCGACTGTCCTAAATTGAAAGAGTTTGCAGCTTATGTTTCAAATTGTGATGAAGTTGAACAACAATTTTCTGATAGGGCAAAATAGTTGTGGGAAAAGGAGAAATTGCTCATTAAGAGCAATTTCTCCTTTTCCCACAATGTTTTAGAGATTCGTCTGCCACTAACTGGTCAAATGTTGTTATTGTTTGATAATGGGTTTTTCTTCCCTATCAGAAGATTAATTTCCAATTTCATCATTATGTTATAATGCCGTCTGCAAAGTCTTTCAATTTGGGACAGTCGAAAATTTGGTGTTTTGTAAAGGGTTAATGCTCATTCAGTGTGAGTACTGGTTAATGTTTTCCAGGATGCAAAATTGAGACTGATTAATAAAAGTTGTAACAACTTACTTCACAATCGATGCAATATAGATAAGCTCATAGAATGCAGTCGGTATTACCCAGAATGCAATGGAGGGAAGCCATTGTTACCACCATCTTTTGGTCTCCAGCATGACCTGGAAGAGTATGGAACCTGCAATGTTCCGCATTATTAGTAAACTTTTCATCTTGGCTTATCCAGGGATGGCAAAATCTGAATTTGATTTAGTTGTCTGGAAATGCCAAATCTTTCTCTGCACTTGTTGTTTTAGTGGTTATATAGTTATACAGTCTAACTTGTGTTAAGATGCCACCCTTTTAAGCAGCCAACCTGCCTTAAACAGCCACTACTGAAAGTCACATTGTTAGATTTATAGTGTAAATCAATTTGTGTTAAGCAGCCAACCTGTCTTAATCAGCCAATTTACTCTGTCCCATAGGCTGGCCTCTTAACACAAGTGTGACTGTATCAGTAGAAATTCACTTGTCTGTTAAATGGTTATATAGCATATCTAAGTATAAAATCTTTGGTCCGTTTAGGTTTTGGGACAAGCTGGGCCATAGGGACAATTGATTTTGCGGCCCCTGATTATTGTCAAAGTTGATGTGGAAACTGGTCCTAATATATGACACACCATTTTGTATTTTCCAGGAAAGTTCCTCATTAGAGCCGGGCTGCCTTGTTAAGGTGGATGAATATGGCTTCTTCATTTACTGGAAAAGCGATGGCAAGGTAGGCTCTCTCAACCCTTCACCAAACGCCAAATTTACGAATGTGGCAAATTGGAAGAGTTTGCAGATGACATTTCAAAATGTGATGAAATTGAAAAATAAACTTCTGATAGGGTAGAAAACATTGTGGGAATAAGGAGAAATTGCAATTTCTCCTTTTCCAACAATGTTTTAAAGAGCTGGTCAAATGTTATTGTTTGGTAACGTGCTTACCCTAACTATGCTGGGTAATTTTCTAAAAATAGATTTTTGTGTTGTATGCTTTCCAAAACCTAATTATCTGCTTGATTATGATGAGTAAAGATACTCAGGGAAGCAAACAGGTTAGATCACAGGCCAGCTGCCAATTTACTTGGCGGCTGGCCTGGATCTAACCTGTTTGCATTATCATGAAGTGGGTTCCAGCACTATAAGGGCTTAACCATTTCTCCCCCCTTCGTGTTTGATTTCTTTGTGGATGGTCCAAATTGAGAGCAACATCAGACGACATTCATTGTTCTGATAAAAAAGAAAGCATATTTTAATTTGATATTATTATGACAAATGAAAAAATTGCTCTTTTCAGCCAATTTCTCCTTTTGTGACTGAATTAAGAAGAGTGAGTGACAGCACATGGAAACACTGTGGCAATAAAGAAAATGACAAATATTAATCCTAAGTTGATCATGTGTTTTGGACTGAGTGAAAAAGCTGGTTCCTTTTGATAGACACCTTGGATTCATAGCCTAGGGCTTGTGAGTCCCAAGAAAGACGTAATATAACTATTAAAGTGTTGACATAGCAATAATAACAGCATTTGCCCTGAATCCATGATAATGTGAAGATCAGTCTCTCTGTGTGTTGTTTGGTTCAATAAGACAGACTCTAGGTAGATCTTGAAAAGTACATTTTCATTTGGTAGCTAATTCTTTTGGTGTCCAGATAAACCAATGTTATGTGATTTATTTGTCTCTCACCACATGTTTTCATTAAAGTGGGCAGTTATTGGCTTTGAAGGTACATGTTTGTTATACCATGCCAGTGATGAAGTGCCAGGAGCATGGGTAGTTACAAAGACCCCTGTATTAATCCTTAAAATGCTGGGTAATTTTCTAAAAATAGAGTTTAGTGTCATCTGCTTTCCAAAATCTTGAATACTTCCTTCATTTTTGGTTCACCCTTAGAATGCTAGGTAATTTTCAGAAAATAGATTTGAGTGTCTGCTGCTTTCCAAAACCTTTAATAACTGCTTAAGGTAAGACCTGGGTAATGGAAAACTGGTTATTGCTTTGGTAAAAGAATATGTTTAAATGTAATTCATGAAATATGCATTGCTTCGAAGACATTCACCGAGCCAATTTTCAAAATTTGTCTGATTTTGAATTTATATCTACAAAATGAATATCAACGACTTTATTTACTTCATATTAATTACCTCCGTTTAAATTTTAATTTTCACATTAAAATTAAAATTTCATTAATGAAGTTGGCAAATACAAATTCTAATCCAGGAAAGATGAAGTTGGCAAATACAAATTCTAATCCAGGAAAGATTCTTATAATATGAAACTTGATTTTAAAATAGCATCAGTTCTGCTTTGTTTAATCTTTAATTTTGTTATTCTGACTTTTCTTCATTACCCAGGTCTTACCTTAACATTGATGAGGACAGATACTCAGAGTAGCAAACAGGTTAGATCAAAGACCAGCCGCATAATTACTTGGTGGCAGGCCTGGATCCATCCTGTTTGCATAAGCATGATGTCGGTTCTAGCACTGTAAGGGTTAAAACTGAAACTATTCAAATCCTCCATTGTAAAAGAAAATGTCTATATTTTCTGTCAGCTTTTGGTTGTAAATTGACCAAAATGGAATTATAGCTGTTTTCTCAAGCCATAACAAATGTGTTTTGGTTTCATATTAAATACATTGATAGTGGTTAAGGCATTCGCCTTGGGACGGAGAGGTTGAAAGTTGGAGACCCACAGGAGGTTCTTGCCAGGAGAATTTCTTGTGGGACTTGGCTGGTTTGTGAGCTGTGAGCTAGTTGAATTTAATGATTACTGACTTATAACCGCTTGGCGCCTAGCATAGTGGTAGAAGTTGGGAGGTACTTGGTATAATCAGTGAAAAGTGTTGTCATAAGCCAAACTTGCTGGCCCTTTCAATAGGGGTGACACTATAGTAAGCAAAACCTTTACCTTTACTTTAAAAGGTGGGTAACAAATGAATGCATTGAAAGTGCCTCCAAGTCAGAGTTGTTTAGAAAGCGTTTCAACAAACAATATTAAAAGTTGAAATTTACAAACATTTCAAACTGTTTCTCTTGCATATTTTGAAAACCAAACAAGTATTTTGTATTGGAAGATTAAGAGAGAGAGTTTGAAATATTGAAATGTTCTCGAAATATTCTAATATTCAATGAATAGTTAGGTTTGTCAGTTAACTTGAATACTGTATGTATATTTCTCTATATACAGGTTTGTCAGTTAACTTGAATACTTGTATATTTCTCTATATACAGGTTTGTCAGTTAACTTGAATACTGTATGTATATTTCTCTATATACATGTTCATGTTTTATAATGCTTTTGTTACCTCTGTGATAATGTGCTATACATATTGTTACAAAAGAACGAAGACGTCTGTACGATGACAGCTGACAATCTACTGTAACTTCACCATGCATTATAGATAACCTGTTTCCGTTGGTAACTGTCTTTGACAGCCCAATAATTTGTTATTTAGGTCTGAACCCATTACCAAACAATAGCCACATTTAACCACTTTGTTGCAGAAGGCTTTGGAAAACATTGTGGGAAAAGGAGAAATGGCTCGTAACAAGCCATTTCTCTTTTTCCTACAATGTTTTCTGCCTATCAGAAGATTATTTTTCCAATTTCATCGCATTCTGAAATGTTGTCTGCAAACTCTTTCAATTTGGTACAGTCAAAAATTTGGGGATTGGTAAAGGGTTAAGAAAAGTTCAGTTGTCAATGATTATTCCTTTTGTACCATGATAGCTCACTTCGATGAATCTCCTGCAGAAGTTGCCCAAACAATTAGGATAAAAGGATAAATTATTGTTGCTTTCATTTTGGATGGGTCACAAAATCTCATGAAAGGGAATTAAATGAAGTAAGGCCCATGATTCCTCAAGGCTCACACAGAGCATCAACAGATCATAGCACAAGGGCCCAATACAACACCTCCGTTTACATTCTGTAAACATATGGACAAAAAAAGGAATTGAAAAAATAATGACCAATTTCTCCTATAGTATAGATGATTCCTTAATTAAATCATTAGGTGATGTTAGATTAGAATTAGAAATGATCAAGGCTGTTATATAAAAATAGACAATTAAATCTAGAGGTTTTTGTCACATTATATGGGAGATGTTGTCTGCCGGTGACTTTGAACTTCTGTTTGCAGGATTTACAAGGGCCCAGTAAAACACCATTGTCTTTACTTTTTGGTGAACAATGTAACATAAGAAGGAATTTTAGACTATGATCTATTCCTTCTTTAGTATTGATAATTCAATCATTAGGAGAAGATGTTTATGAATAAGAATTGACTTATAGGGTGTTATGAGGACAATTATGAGGACAATTTGATAAAGAGTTCTGAGTCTTATTTGCTGAGAGGTGTGCTGTTGATGATTTTGAAAATCTATGTGCAGACTTAACCATAACTTCTATTAATTACTAAGAAATGGCTTTACTGCAAAGATGCATTTGCAAATGTGAGTGATCACATCATTTGCATGTGTCAAAAGTAATTTGCTTCAAAGACAGACAAATATTGATTGGATCAGTAAAAGGGTTAGGTATTCCTCCGAGACCAAAGTCGGAAGATGCTAAACAGATAGCATTTGTCAATTATCAGTATTCACTTGGGGGGAATGTGTGGATTTTCAAGAGTCAGAGCCGCTGCTTGTTCAGGCAGTAATTGTTATTGAATGATGGTGCCTCCTTGGCCGTGTGGTTATGGTACTACATATGACGTAAAATCATAAAGCTCTCTTTCTGGGTTCAAATCTCAGCAGGGCTAGATTTGAATTTTCATGAGAGGTCTCCTGGTCGATTTACGAAGCAGTTAAGTGAAGGTCGTCCTCCATTCAGTATCACAGTATACATGTGACTGGGAAATTGTTGAAGTGATGATAAAAAACCATGCAAACTAACAAATTGAACTTTTGCTATCTTTCATATATTGTGTATAGGTATTATGTATCTATGTAAGGAATTAATTTCATCTGTCTATTTTTTATTTTTTTCATGACCTGCCCCTTTTAGAGCTTCATTATTCACGAATTTTAAAAATTTGCTCTGACAAAAAAGTATTTGTTCTATAAAGGATTGCCTGGGATTTACCGGTTCCCGGGCTAGAGTTTTGAAGTGTCGTGCTAAAGGACACTCCAGCCAAAGTAGTTGCACAGAAGGAGATTGAACCCAGGACCCCAGTGTTACAGTGTCTGCCACTTTAACAATGGTTTTCACCTTATAAGAAAATATTTTGTTTTCCATACTTTATGATTGCCTTATATTGCGCCCAATATCGTTAAGGTAAATCCCACAAAAGAGAAATGGTTACATGCAGGAGTCCAAGTCATCCTAAATTGATCGTTAATTCTTAAGCTACTTTGGAAATGGCTAATATGTTGAATGGCAGCAGAGGATTTATTCATCCAGAACACACTTTTCCTTTTTATGTATTTTTCTAGATGCGACAGAATTCATGACTGAAGTTAAGCAGTTTAATCAATGGATAATCTATCAAAATATGCAAATAAGCTATAGTGCCATAACCCTTTCCCAAACAACAAATTTTCGACTGTCCCAAATTGAAAGAGTTTGTAGACGACGTTTCAAAATGTGATGAAATTGGAAAATAATCTTCTGATAGGGCAGAAAACATTGTGGGAAAAGGAGCAATTGCAATGTTTTCTAAAGTCGTCTGAAACAAAGTGGTCAAATGTGGTTATTGTTTGGGAAAGGGTTAAACATTTTCTTGGTCCATTCCACCATACAGAATTAACTTGTCAAAATTCAAAAGATCCCAGGACAAAATGAGCGCTTGAAACAATGCATTCATTTCGTAATTTTAGCTAGAACCTTGTGTAAGAAATTGCTCATTACTTATAATTTCTCATAAAAATTTAGAAGTCATCTGCTACCACTGTGTTAGAATGATCATAACTGAAGTGGCAGTTAAATGTCATATTCAACTGGCTGAAGGTGAAAAGTTGAAGCAGATTTCTTGGAATCTTTGGACATTTGATATGGAGGGTTCAGAAAAAAGACTATAGCAAGTTCATCACTTTTGTGAAGGACTTGCTATAGTCATGCACTGATTGCTCAATATGGAAGAAACGGTGCTAGGAAGAGAGAATTATCCATGAGTATAGATATTTCGGCTGTTGTATTGATTTGTTTCCCCCCTTTGTCTGTCAGATGAATATTTACCCTTACGGTGCTGGAACCGACTTCATGCTTTTGCAAACGTGTTAGATCCAGGCCAGCCGCCAAGTAAATTGGCGGCTGGTCTGTGTTCTAACCTGTTTGCTACTCGGAGTATCTTTCCTCATCAAAATTTAAGCAGATATTTAAGGTTTGGAAAGCAGACGACACAAAAATCGATATTTAGAAAATTACCAAGCATTCTAAGGGTTAATTCTTCCCCCTGATGTGTTTTCCATAGATGCTACCAAATC
The DNA here is from genome assembly GCA_947846245.1 of Cerastoderma edule. Lineage (NCBI taxonomy): Eukaryota > Metazoa > Mollusca > Bivalvia > Cardiida > Cardiidae > Cerastoderma > Cerastoderma edule. The sequence continues at coordinate 56,644,500 of OX401404.1, forward strand.
AAATGTATCACAGGGAAATGGAAATTTCGGCACAATGAACTCATTCCCCCATGTACAAAATTATGACTTGTCCAAATTCAAAGCAACAGCAGACGACAAGAAATAGCATCGAAGTATGAATATTTCTTTGCAGTATTAAGTAGAAACTATTACATCAAAAGGAAGTAAATGGCTTTTTATAACATACCGGTAAAGAATAAATCATTATGACAAAAGGAAGAATATGGCACCTTATAACATCAAGTAGAAATTATTATTACAAAAAGGATGATTTGCTCAAAAGTTGTTGTACAACAACTTGCATCAACCAGTGATAATACATTGGCTATCTTTGATATATCAGAGGTCAAGTTGAAATGCGTATTTCCTCTATGCTAACTTCGTTACTTTTTCTTGCAGCCATGCCGAGGTTAATTAATATGATGAGCACCCATTAAAATCAGGTTAATTTAAATAGTATTTGAAATGGTAACTGTAAAAACTGTACACATACCTGGAACCCTGGTTAATAGAAGGCTTAAAGCAAATGAATTTTATTGCCTTCTACCATGATGGATTTTGCATGTTGACGGTTCATCTCAAGACTATAGTAAGTGCTTCATGTTTGTGATGGACTTACTTTAGTCTTGCATCTTTAGTCTTGCATCTAACCCTTTCAAATGGTCCTCTTACTAAATCTAACAGTGGATTACACTGGTTAAGGTGAAGGACTTGAATTATGAGGGTCCAGGTTCAATCGTCACCAGTTGGACTTGGATCTTTCTTGGAGTGTCCTTTGTATTACAGTGCTGGAACCAACATCATGCTTATGCAAACAGGTTAGATCCTGTGATATTTCCTGTTTGCAACTGGGAGTACCTTTCCTCATCAGAATCAAGCAGATATTTAAGGTTTTGGAAAGCAGACAGCACAAAGATCTATTTTTAGAAATTTACCCAGCATTCTAAGGGTGAAACCAGTGTCTTATAATGAAACAACAGGTATCCTTATACATGTTTTTGTTAGGAAATGAACTGAGTCGGACATCATTAGCCAATTCTTCTTTTATATTCACATATTTTGAAACATTTTCATCTTACAAAAAATTTTGAAAAATGCATTTTAGATTATTTGTTCACTCTCTTAAACACATTTTCTTTGATTTAAATCCAATTAAATGATTTACATGGTAGACATTTCCACAAGTCCTGTACCATTCGTACAGAAATTAATATGCACTGCTAGTGTGAGCTTGCTGAAAGGCCTGATTGTTTTATTGTTTAATACAACAGGATGTTAATGTAAGATTTACCAAATTGGCCATTGTTTTCCCAAACAGTTTACACACAAAAACCTGCTGAAACTTTTTTGATTGAAGACTGCTGATGTTGCTTTTAATGTGGACCTATCACAAGTTTCCATGGGGATATGTTACCCCTTAGAATGCTGGGTAATTTTCTGAAAAAAGATTTTTGTGTCTTCTGTTTCCCCAAACTTCTAAATATCTGCTTAATTTTGATAAGGAAAGATACTCGGGTAAGCAAACAGGTTAGACCACAGGTCAGCTGCCAATTTCCTTGGCGGCTGGCCTGGATCTAACCTGTTTGCATAAGCATCAAGTCTGTCCCAGCACTATAAGGGTTAAGAGATATGATTTTTAACCCTTTACCAAAAGCCAAATTTTTGACTGTTCCAAAATGAAAGAGTTTGCAGACATCATTTCAAAATGTGATGAAATTAGAAAGCAATCTTCTGATAGAGTATAAAAAACAGTGGTAAGAGGAGAAATTGCATGTTACGAGCAATTTCTCTTTTTCCCACAATGTTTTCCAGAGTCGTCTGCAACAAACTGATCAAATATCGTCATTGTTTGGTAATGGGTTAACAATTTTTTTTTGTGGTATAATCAAGTAGGATATATTGGAACTGGATGGTATCCTAAAAGTTTCCTGCTTGTGCAGGGTTAGAGTAACTAATAGTTTAACAAGCATGAAAGGGGTATTAACCTTTTTAGTACTTGAACTGACTTCATGCTTAGGCAAACAGGTTAGATCACAGGCCAGACACCAATTAACTTGGCAGCTGACCTGTTATCTTACTCAGAGAATCTTTCCTCATTAAGATTAAGCAGATATTTATGTTTTCTGAAAGCAGATGGCACAAAAAATCTATTTTTAGAAAATTACCCAGCATCCTAAGGGTTCAAGTCTTTTAGCAGGATGTCCAGAGCATTGCATTTAGATCAAAAGCAAACTTCCAGGAGTTGTTGATTGATTACTGTTCGAGGTAGATTGACAAGGATTTTCTCCCCAATCTCTGCCTTTTGATGTCCCACATTAGGTTTTTTGTCAGTTTTGGTTGAAGATATAGTCTCTCATTGCTGGAATACAATAATTGCCATTGTTGTTTTCTGCTGATAGTAATAGATGGGATGGCTTCATAGCCTAAGGAGATTTAGTCCCACTCAGACAGCCTTTAATTAACTCTCTCTCATATACATAGATGTCTTGCAACCGGTGCTCCAAGACTGTGGAATTGGTTTCCAGCAGGAATAATTGAGTTCAGGGTACCTTTTTGCTATACAACTTAAGGAAGAATAATAATTGCATAATTCAAATCTGAAAAACAAGGATAGTACTATAATTGTAAACACCATATTGTCATATGACACATAATTGGAAGCGTAAGCGTTTCAGAGAGATGATTCCAATAATGTGTTACTTAACTGAATTGCTAAGTCCAATATTCAAATAATGGTTAAAATATTGATTTGAAATTTTGCTAATTTTAAGCATAAAATGTTTAATAAAACTGTACCCAGTTGTTTCATCTTAGTAAAACTGTACCCATTTGTTACGTCTTAGTAAAACTGTACCCAGTTGTTTCATCTTAGTAAAACTGTACCCATTTGTTACGTCTTAGTAAAACTGTACCCATTTGTTACGTCTTAGTAAAACTGTACCCAGTTGTTTCATCTTAGTAAAACTGTACCCATTTGTTACATCTTAGTAAAACTGTACCCATTTGTTACGTCTTAGTAAAACTGTACCCATTTGTTACGTCTTAGTAAAACTGTACCCAGTTGTTTCATCTTAGTAAAACTGTACCCAGTTGTTTCATCTTAGTAAAACTGTACCCATTTGTTACGTCTTAGTAAAACTGTACCCATTTGTTACGTCTTAGTAAAACTGTACCCATTTGTTACGTCTTAGTAAAACTGTACCCATTTGTTTCGTCTTAGTGAAACTGTACCCATTTGTTACGTCTTAGTAAAACTGTACCCATTTGTTTCGGCATTTTTCAAAAAAACTTTTGTTCAACAGTATAGTAGTCAGTATATAAGGCCCATAAAGTGTACATTTGGTAATCAAAGAGGAAAGCAAACTTCCAGGAGTTGTTGATTGATTAATGTTCGAGGTAGATTGACAAGGATTTTCTCCTCAATCTCTTGCCCTTTGATTTCCCACATTGGGTTTTTTGTCAGATTTTGGTGAAGATATAGTCCCTCATTGCAGGAATACAATAATTGCCATTGTTATTTTCCGCTGATGGTAATAGATGGGATGGCTTCATAGCCGAAGGAGATTTTGGTCACACCCAGACAGCAGTTAATTAACTCTTTCTCATATACATAGATGTTTTGCAACCGCTGCTCTAAGACTGTAGAATTGGTTTCAAGTAGGAATTATTGAGTCCACTTGTTTTGTCGTTTTTCGCAAAACTTTTGTTTAACTCATTACCAAACATTATCAAACAATATCGACGTTTGACAAGTTTGTTGCAGACTACTCTGGACAACATTGTGTCTTAACAAGCAATTTTTCCTTTTCCCACATATCAGTTTTCTGCCATATCAGTTGATTATTTTTCAATTTCATCACAAATTTGAAATGTCATATGCAAGCTCTTTTAATTTGGGACAATAAAAAATTTGGTGTTTGGTAAAGGGTTAAGAGTATAGTGGTCGGTGAAATGTCCTTGTAAATGATCCACAGGTAGCTTTTGAAGCTTTTGGGAAATGGAGAAATCACTCAATTCTAACAACTACTTTTATCATTTAAGAAGATTACCTCTTTCTCTCATGAGTTGGGCATATAATTACTTTTTTATCCGATATATACACTTTTACATGCACCAAACTAAAAGTGAATTATTTTTTTCCCCTATCATATACACATTTAAATGCACCATACTCAAAATCGGTTTCTTCCTTCTTAATTTATGAGCAAGGCCTACCAATGTAGATGCAAGGTATAGTCTAAACAAATATGCATTTGAAGGATTTACTACAGATGTAATAAGAAGCCTTTGTTATGAAAGGAGAAATTATAAATGGTTTGTCCTTATATATCCACATTTAAATGCACCAAACTAAAAGCGATTTTATATTTCTATCTCTGCTGTACGCTTTGAAATGAACCAAATTCAAAATCAGTTAAACTTTTCCCTGAAAATCATACATCTTTAGATTCTTATTACTGATCACTCAAAAAACAATTATGACATAGGAAGAAATCGCATATTTTGGCAAAATTTCTTCCTAATATCATTAAAAAAGTTTTAAAATGTTTAATCAATGCTATATGCAGTTGCTTGTTACAGTGAATGAGCACAAACACTGTAATAAGGTTGAAGGATTTAAAAGTTTTGTCTCAAACAAGGAGGAAAAGGCTTTTGATCAGGAGAAAAAAATATAGTTGTGACATGTGAGTGTGTAGGGAAGAAATCTGATAGGTAACATAATTCATAAAGAAAATAATGAAAAAGGAAATAAGTAAGCGTATCAGATTTTAACCGCTTACTCCACATTATCACTTTTGTAAATATGGTGAGCGGATTTTAACAGCCAAGTGAATATCAACTTCTCTAATATTAATAAGTTATATGGATATCTGATGCGCGAGTTTCTCGCATGTGAACGCATTTCACAAGGCCAAATAATTTGAACCCACACCACAGGGGTATGTAGTTATCCTGGGATCAGTACTATGTAATATACTATATGACATAGTACTGACCTTCGGATAACTGCAGACCTCTATGGCCCACACAAAGAGATACTTTGTGATTTCAATATCTGCAGACCCAACCTTAGAATGCTGGGTAATTTTCAAAAAATAGATTTTTGTGGCATCTGCTTTCCCAAACCTTAATTTTCTGCTAAATTTTGATGAGGAAAGATACTCATAGTAGCAAACAGGTTAAATCACAAGTAAATTGGCAGCTGGCCTGGATCTCACCTGTTTGCATAAGCATTATGTCAATTCCAGCACTGTAAGGGTTAAGCCACAGAGGCTCCTAACCATGTCACAAAAATAGCGGCCACAAAGACCCAAATGTTGATGGAAAGGCACTTGATGTATATGTAGTTCATGTTCTAGTAGAGTGACAGAAAATCAAATTAGTTTATCGTTTATCTCTTTTCAGGAAGGCCAAGTGCTGGAAATCTCACAGGTCAACGATATACGACTGGGGCTAGCGCCAAAGATTAACGTAAGTCGAGCGTTCAATGCAAAACTATAATAGTAAGTGCTTCATGTTTGTGGAGCACTTACTATAGTCTTGCATCGAACCCTTGTAAGTGCTCCTTGTGTTTGGAGATTGTGTTTGGAGACCAGTGGTCCCATTATGAAATGTGTTTCTTTGTCTGTTTTAAGCTTGACTGTTGGAGGAATAGGTAGTCTTAAATCACACGGGTACACTCACGTTGGCGTCACACCTTGGTTAAGTTTTTACATGCAAGTTTGTATTTCATGAACTACTGTATGGAATGGGTTGATACTTCACATATGTGTTTAAGGTTTTAATCTAAGGTCACTGACCAAGTTTCATATCTCATTTTGAATTTAAGCTAATTATGCGGCTTTTGTTCTTATAAAATCTTGTTTAAGTTTTTATCATGCAAATTTGTATCAAATTAACTACTGTATGGAATGGATTAATATTTCCTTGCCTGTTTTTTTTCTTTTATTTAATGTCTAAACACTTTATTTTGGGTGTTCATAAGAGTGGTCAAACCTAGACAATTCTAATGAATATTCTGAATACTTGATGTCTTTTGACTTTAGATATGGATGGGGCTGGCACCAATGACAAATGTCAGTGCTCCTTTAAATTTGTTTTGAGACCTATATACCACTTTGCTAAACTTTTCATGCTCATTATTTGTGCAGGTTTAAAACAGCAATCACTCTACTTTTAATTTTAAGATGAGCAATATTGCAAAGTGACACATCATTTGAAGCGTCTACAAAATGTTTCCAATGACTTGTCACATTACAATATTGTACCTTTATCTAAGGTACCATCCATGTATATCAGTTTTGACTTAGACAAATATTTTCCTTTACCCTTTACCAAACGCCAAATTTTTGACTGTCCCAAATTGAAAGAAATTGCAGACGACATTTAAAAAAATTCCAAGAAATTGAAAAATAATCTTCTGATAGGGCAGAAAACAATGTGGGAAAAGAGAAAATTGCTCGTTAAGAGCAATTTCTCCTTTTCCCATAATGAGTTCTAAAGTTGTATGCAACAAACTGGTCAAATGTCGTTTTTGTTTGGTAATGGGTTAAGTTGTTTACTAAGGTGTTACATAGTGGTTCTATCTGCTGCCCATGTTTCTTCTCTTAATCCTTTATTGTGGGTGTTCAGTGGAATTGGCTAACCTAGATGAGTGGAATGAATATACTCAATGTTGGATTCTTATAATTTGGTAAAACTGCATGCAGAATACCCTATTACCCTCTCTTAACAATACCTTTCGGTAGCATTTTAAGACTTGAGGAAAATATTTGCATAATTGAAAACTGATATGCATAAATATTATCTTTATAGTAGGATAATATTGTATTACATAGGCGTAGGAGCGTTTTCAACATTGGGGGGGCCAACTTCAGTCTGCGGACCGTTCTAAGAATAAATGTTTCTAAACTTTTTCATGACTATTCATGCATTTACAAATTCAATAACATTATGAGAATTAAAAGAAAGCGTATGGAAATGTGTATCTTTAATAGAAAAAAAAAGGAAAAATAAAAAGGAATTTGCCAGGCCTTGATCTCACGCGGAAATCAAATGTATGGATCTAAACAAAAAGTAGCAGCGACCAGACTGTCACAGCCACGGATTCAACTATATTCCATGAAGGAACTAAATTCTTATTCAAGCTTTAGCTAACAATTGAAGACAATATTGAGTCTGACTCCTTATAACACGTTTTACACCATGTTTTCGTCAATCAAAATTTCCCGGGTATTTTTGTGAGCTGGGTTTTCATTGGACAAACCCGATGTGTTCAGATTGCCATTTGTGATGATGACGTCAAAAAGATTAAGGTTACTGTTCGTAACAAAAGGCGAATTGGTATTAGATAAAGCACAAAAATACACATATATTTTATTCTGCTATTAAATTTCGTTACTTTTATTTTTCTTTTCAAATATCCTCATTTGCCATTGTGAATATTGGGGGGGCCAAAGTATATTCTGCCCCGGTCCTACGCCTATGTATTATGATAATAGTATGATATTAAAATGCGATATGGCATTCGAGGTAGCCCAGAGAGATGATTTAAATGACATGTAATGATCATTGCAGTATAGTTTTGTCAACATTTAAACGAGAGGGGAAAAGTGTTGTTCTGAAGTTACGCAAACTCTTAGCATAAGAATTTTAGTAAAACAGTACCTATGGGACTATATTGAGGGTTCAAAGGAAGACTATATAGCATAAATGAAAACTGATATGCATAAATATTATATTTATGATATTATGATATTGTATTGCAATGCGGCATTCGGGGCGGCCCAGAGAGACAATTTAAATGACATGTTTCATTGAAGCATAGCTTTTGTCAACATTAAAATAAGAGGAGAAAAGTGTTGTTCTGATGTTACTCAAACTCTTAGCTTACGAGTTTTAGTAAAGCAATACCTATGGTACTATATTGAGGGTTCAAAGGAAGACTCTATAGCAAGTGCTCGAGGCGGACTATATTTCATGGTCTTGTTCTTACACGTTACACTGTTTGAGGTGGAAAGAGTTGTCTTATTTATAAACATGTAGGTTATATTAAACCTAATAGTGCTAAATAATTTTCTAATAATATATTTTTTTGTCGTCTGCTTTCCAAAACCTTAAGTATTTACTTAATTTTGATAAGGAAAGATACCCAGGGTTGCAAACATTACTTTGCGGCTGTCCTGGATCTAACCTGTTTGCATAAGCATGAAGTCGGTTCCAGCACTACAAGGGTTAAAACCAACTGCATCAACTGTATCATACTACAGTCAGTATTGTTTGAAGCTTGAATTCCCTAAACAGTTTGTGGAAAGTAATATAGTCTGAAGTTGTTTGAAACAGGATCCAAGCCATTCTGAAAGCGTTTACTAGAGATTGTTGAATGTCTGTATTAAGCTGTTAATTGTCTTAGTCAACAAGTTTCTGTCTCCTCTTACTATGATTGCTTAGAATTATAAGATTACCTGTATTTACAGTAAAAAGGAATAAGATAAATATGCATTCAAATATCCTCTGGTTGTGTTATTTGCTTACCTCTGAAATCAAGAAGGAACGAAATACATAGTTCCCCAATCTCCTCATAGTAATAAGTTCTCACTCTATCATCTCTCATCCCTAAAATCAATTCAATTCTGAGATGATGGACATGATATTGAGGGTTCAATGCAAGACTATGAGTAAGTGCCTCATAAACATGAAGCACTTACTACAGTATTGCACTGAACCCTCGATTTATGACTTAGACCACCTCATCTAAGCAGGGGGAAGTCATTATAGACAACCTGAAAATGAATATCAATCTGGATTTTCTTTTTATGGGAACCAACAAAGTGTCATTAAAAAAGTGTTGTTATAATGTTTATAACTATAAGATGGAGTGATGGTTGACCAAATATTTTGACTTTAGGAGTGTGTGGTAGTTCGAGTTATTAATGTCACATTTATCCCTTTTTGTAAAGGTTTTAAAATAAACAGTTACTATTGTATCAATAAAATTGCTGAATTTGGAGACAAAAAGCTGATATGACTCTTTTGGGAGAACTGTAAGATGTTAAAGATATTTCGAATTGGGAAGGTGTAATGGGTCCCTGTTATACAACCAAAAAAGCCCTGCTTCTTTTTCATTCTTGACATTAATTCACTTGATTTTCCCTCTGAGTGCAAACCGATAGTCACAATTTATGAATAATCAACAGTGACAGTATTTACTGATCATTTTCCAGGAAAGTATTGGTTCTTTTGCAAATATTGTGTCCATTTGCCAAGTCAAACGAACATGTAACAAAGTGGCTTATCATGACAAACACATCTGTTGATAGCCACAAGTTAATGAAATTTGTCCAAATCAGGAAACAAAATTCACATGCCATTTTTAGTTCATAAGTTTTTGATTAATTACTCCACACGCAAATGACATTTTACAAGTTTTATCCATCATGAAATTCTACGGAATTTTACAAAAATACAAATAAAATTTTAGAAACCTTTTGAAATGTAAAAGTAGGATATTCTATTGCACATCTGTGAAGACTGTGTAATCATTGACTTGTACAATTAAGTTTATGCTTAAAAACATGTTTGATGAACACACAAGTTTCTTATGCATATAAACAAAAGCCTATTCTTGCAGTTTTCAATTCTCTCCACAGATATACAATTGATTGTCCATTCCTTCTTTGACAAAATACACATTATCAACGTAATCTGAAACTAATTCTTAACAAACTCGCAGAAAAAATAATGTTGTATATAATATCCCAACCAGGGTTTTTCCTTGACCTCTTGATTTATGCTAATTTAGAAGACTTGACCCCTTATATATAGAATTGTGAATCAAAAATAATGATCTTTAGGGGTCATATACATGTCAGGGATCAAGGAAAACCCAGGAAAACCCTGATGTACTATGGCTCTCTGCTAGCTGAAATAAACTTGTGGTAATGTATACTGTCCTGAGTCTAATCAAGGAAAGTTCCCCTTTGGGTAGATTGAGGTTCCCCATACAGGCAAAGAATATAAATATTTTGTTTGTATTTTAGGATCCCAAGGTGATAGTTGACCTTGAACAGAAGGGCAACGGTTCCCTGGAATCAAGGACTGTGACAATATGCAGTGGACTGGACTTTGTCAATATAAACTACCGCCCAATGATAGCACGGGAACCAGAAACTGCCAATGTAAGTACATTTGTATTTCATTCTGTTTATTATAGTTTAACCATTTTCTGAAATGGAAAATTGCAATTGGTCCAAATTCAAAGAAACAGCAGATGACACTTAAAAGTACGTTTTCTTTGTGACATTATGTTGAAACCAATTGTCACAGTTGCACCTTGAGCTACATATGTGTTAACCCTTTACCAACGGCCAAATTGAAAAACTTTGCAGACGACATTTCAAAATGTGATGAAATTGTAAAACAACCTTTTTCTATTAGGATAGAAACAATTGTTAGAAAAGGAGTTTGTTCTTAATGAGCATTTTTTCCTTTTCTTGCAATGTTTTCCTGAGTCGTCTGCAACAAACTGATCAAATGTCATTATTGTTAGGTAATTAGTTAAATTACATGATTTTATGTATGATGATAAGAGACCTTGACAAATATCAAGAAATCCTCAAATCACAATCAGTCCGAAAGTCAGTAGAAAACTTTCCAATGCTCTTCTAAAGAATTAGCTGTTTCACTCATTCTGCTTTTCCGCCTGCTGCCATTTTCCAAATAAAAAGAGGCTATTTCAATAAATTCTTCATCAACCTTGTGTTTAGCCCTCCTTGTTCCATAATACATGCAGCAGACAACTATAAATTTGTAAAGAAAAAGTATCCAAAAAAGTCGTTTAAGATCTGCCTGATTCACTACTTTGACTTAACCCTTTACCAAACGTCAAATTTTCGACTGTCCCAAATTAAAAAAGTTTGCAGACAATATTTTAAAATGTGATGTAATTGGAAAATAATCTTCTGATAGGGTAGAAAACATTGAGGGAAAAGAAAATTGCTTGTTATGAGTGATTTTTCCTTTTCCCACAATGTTTTCCAGAGTTGTCTACAACAAAGTGATTAAATGACGTTATTGCTTGGTATTGAATTAGAGAGTGAAATTTTGCATGAAAGGAAAACTGGAATTCTCCATTAGTGGTTACATTTTTAAATCTGCATGCTGTAAAATTAATTAGTTGTCTATTCCTGGAAAGTCGAACCAGTTACCTTATATGGAAATCTATCAGTCATTGTTGTACTCTACAGCTAAAGATGGTATTATTCATAATTATTTCTTAACCTTTGTAGTGCTGGATCTGACTTCATACTTAGGCAAACAGGTTGGATCCAGGCGAGCCACCAAGTAAATTGGTAGCTGGCCTGTGATCTAACCCATTTGCTACTCTGAGTACCTTTCTTCATCAAAATTAAGCAGAAATTTAAGGTTTTGGAAAGCAGACAACTCAAAAATCTTTTTTTAGAAAATTGCCCAGCATTCAAAGGGTTAATCCCCAGTACTGACTTATTCAAAAGTCAAAGCTATAGCAAACATGCATTATCATGAAAGAAAGCCTTTCTTTCCCTTTTCATATTGAGGTGGAACCATTGTGACAAAATTAATCAAAGCGCTAAAAGCGCTGAAGGACTAAGGTACATTTACGTTTAAAGCAAGATGATTGAGGATACATTTGAATTTTTTTGGGGGAAAACAGCTGCTCCTTTTACCACCATTACTATGATCATTATTTCTGTGAACAGAGACTGAACGATAGTTTTTCGAACATCTGGACATTTTACAATTTTCCATGAGGTAACAGTAATTTAATACTAATATAGAGCAAAACAAAGCAAGTAAATCCGGACTACATTCCTAGTTCCAAGAAGGTATTAGTCCGCACAGTGATGGGGCATGTTTAATGAGTAATTGGGGTCAGGCCACTGTTTGTGTATCGATAAAGTACAGTCCCTCAATAAGTGGTATGTAAATTCAATTGACTAAAGTGCCAACGCACCCTTAGTCCAAAAATGACTTGTTTAAAGTATTTACTTTTGTCATAATTATTTCCTAAGTTTTCTGCTGCATATATGTAATCTTGTGCCCTTTCCCAAACAACAAATTTTCGACTGTCCCAAATTGAAAGAGTTCGCAGACGACATTCCAAAATGTGATGAAATTGGAAAATAATCTTTTGAAAGGCCAGAAAACATTGTGGGAAAAGGAAAAATTGCTCGTCATGAGCAATTCCTCCTTTTCCCTCAATGTTTCCTAAAGTCATCTGTAACAAAGTGGTCAAATGTCATAATTGTTTGGGAAAGGGTTAACCATTCCTCCATTTGGTAATTTGTAAAAAATTGAATGACTGAAAGCAACAACTGACGACAAAATTTAATGACACTGTTTTTGATTAAGAAAATGTGTGACAAAAGGATGAATTGCGTTTTGAGAGCATGTATCCTTTTTTCACAGTGTTCTCTTAACCCTTTACTAAACAATAATGACATTTGACCAGTTTGTTGCAGACAACTCTGCAAAACATTGTGGGAAAAGGAGAAACCTTTGAGTTTTGGAGCTATTTATCAACGTGGACTGATTGCTCATGGGAGGAAAGGCTTCGTGGGAGTATATTCATACTTAGAAAGAAAATGTTTCCGATTTTTATTTATGAGCTCTTTACGTTTGGGCCAACAAGAGAAATGGCCTCTTGGTAGAATTAAAAGTCATAGGGACAATTTTTTTTATTTATTACATAAGACATGAAGTGTTAAAGAATGGGGAGTTTTGATTGGGTTTCTATTACTGTTGATGTCAGATTTAACAGCTGCAAGATATTGATTAGGTCTACAAACCCATTTCGCTTTACATACTGGTTTTATTGCACCTAGTGTGGAAAATTTAATGAGAAATTTTGACAAATGGAGAAGTTGCTGATAATGATCAGTTTCTTTTATTGCCACAATTATTCCTTTCTAATCAATCAAGTAGAAATGTTGTTTTTCGTTCTTTATTTTTGTAATCACTTTGCTTTGAATTTGGACAAGTTACAAAATCACATTATGTGGGAAAGGGTAATTCATTACATTACATTCACTATTTGGACAGTGTCCTACCAAAAGTCTGAGGGGAAACCATTGTATAAAGCAATAATTCCTCCTTTCACAGTATTTTCAAGACAATTTTGAAGTTGTTCAAGAATCATCAGATCTGCTTATGCTTTCATATTTAATCCATTCCAATCCTTGATATGGGGTAAGCTTTAAGATTTTCACCATCAAAGAAAATTTATTTACTGACATACATGGAAACCATAATAACATATGTGAAACTAGGAGTTTCTTTTGTTTGGTTGTAATAGGAGCAATTTGACCTTTCTCTTGACTGTTGTGTGAAGAATTCTATACTAGTCTGAGATATGTAGTTTAAGGCATGATTTGGAAAGTCGCTTTCGCAACTCCTTTGCTTGTTTTGAGAATGATACCCTAAACCCATTACCAAACAATAACGTCATTTGACCCAATTTGTGCAGACGATTCTGGAAAACATTGTGGGAAAAGGAGAAATTGCTCGTGATGAGCAGTATTTTGCTCGTGACGAGCAATTTTTCCTCTGCCCACGATGTTTTCTGCCCTATCCAAAGATTATTTTCCAATTTCATCATATTTTGAAATATTGTCTGCAAACTCTTTCAATTTAGGGCAGTCGAAAATTTGGTGTTTGGTAAAGGGTTAAAGGTGCTTGTTCACATAATTATGTATGAGACAATTTTCAAACTTAAATAAAGTGCCATTGAAACAATGCAGTATTTATATCACCCTTTAATACTTAAGGAGAATTAGACACTGTAGGTAAAATGGATTCAGAAATATCTTTACCAACAATATTTTCTACTCTATCAGAAGATTATTTACCCATGTCATCACATTTTGAAAACTTGTCACAAAAGTAACAGGTGTATGACCTAATACAATAGTACACTGTGTACAGTTGCCATACAATTTTAAAGAAATAAAATTTTGATATCCAAGTTTCCATACATCTTTGAACCAGCCGCTTTAAGAGTGATGCAAAAGTCTAAAAACAAGGTTTGAAATGGTTTCCTTCCATGGCTTTCTGGATAAAAAGGAAAGAGTTCAAGCTAAAAAAGTAAGTAAGCAGACAAAGAAAGGGAAGTACTGGTTAGCATTTTGCTAACCATCTTATGTTAAGAATGTGCATAAGTTCCAAACTGCATTCCCTCTGTGAGAAAACCAATATTGCAATGTAACATCATGATGAGCTAATTCTTAATTCCTCACAATGATTTCTAATGTTTCATCAAAAGTCATTTGGATTAGAAGGAGGGTTAATGCTTTAAAAAGATTTGTCCACATAAATACCTGTAGAGGTGCATGAAAAAGGGTATTGAACTTGGATTTTCTAATTGAAGCCCCAGACATTGGGGGAGTAATTTCAATTAAATTTCTTCATTTTTCCATTAATTGTTAATTTGGAACACTAGTTACAATTGCCTTGTTCATTTCTGAGATTCTTTTAAGACCCTTTGCAGTGATTTATTAAAACTTATTATTGATTTTAAGACATAGATCACCTATTTAAAGAAAACAAATATATACTGGGTTTAGTTTTAACTTATTTATTTTACAGCGATTGTGATAGAAGCTTGAAGCTCATTGAATTCACTCTCGATGACTTCTTCCTGAATTTTAAACCAGTATTTGCGCCAATATGAGGGCTAGTCCTTGCAATTTTAACCTAGCCTAACGGGGATCGAACCCAGGACCCTTGGTACAAGAGGCTGACACTCTTCCTCTGAACCACTGTTACTCACTTGATACTGAGTTTGGTTTAGGTGGCCAGTTTATTCATGTATTTTGTATGGGTTAAACACATAGACCACAATATGGGACCTCCTTTGCCTAGTAGTTTAGTGTACAGAACTTAAAATGATGTTGCCCCTCTTTGCGTGGTTCAAATCCCAGGTAAGGACATGGATTTTCATGAGATTCGGTCTCCCAACTGACTTGCGGAATGCCAATGGTTCTACCCGTCTTGACGAACCCTTATGGGCTGTTGAGCATGGGGTCTTCCTCCATCATTAAGAGTCAGGCACCACAACATAACTTTAGTAATGTTGATGCAATGTAAAACCCCATATAATTAAAAATAGATATATAAGACAACAATACGTTATTTTAATTAATCTGCTGTAGAAGGGGCTCTGATCTTGGCAATTGACCCAAGTACTAGTGTTTGAAATACATAGGCGTTCCTGGTTTGGCAGTACAAAGAATAATTATTGTTCTCAGTAACACAGAGTAATTCACACCAGATTTGCTTCTAAAAAACAATGCTACAAATTACGTCGGGCATCGCAACATTACTGAAATAATGTTGGTGCAATGTAGAACCCCGTATGATTAAAAATAGACCACAATACTTCATTTCAATGCATCCGCTGTAGAAGGGGTTCTGGTGTTGGCAATTCACTTGGCTATTCGAGGGTTCAATACAAGACTATAGTAAGTGCTTCATAAACATGAAGCACTTACTATAGTCTTGCATTAAACCCTTGTATTGGCATTTGACATACGCAGGCGTTCTGGGTTTGGCACTACAGAGAATTATTGGTCTCTATTACACAAAGCAATTTACGCCAAGATTTGCTCCATATAAACAATAATTCAAATTACGTGGCTGAACAACTCCAGCTTATTGGTCATAAGGCTTCTCCTGATATAGGTCAATTTTGCCGTTTCTGACTGATACAGAGAATCTTGATTCCAGGATTGCTTATATTAATGATTCAAATTTTTTTTTCACTTCTACATTATTTTTTTGTTTATGGTTTCACACCATAGCAACACTTTTTTCAGTTATATAACAGCTTTCTTAAGATTCCCCAGTACTAGCCTGTGGCTTTAAAGTGTCTTACCAAAGGACACCACCACAGAACCAGAAGTGCTGTTTGGGCTCGAACCCGTATTCACCGAGTTATAAGTCCACATCATTGACCACTAGGCCACACATGTATCGAATTATTTAAACTGTACTACGCAATTCATGAATCATAGCTTTAATACTTAATCAACTTTCATTAATTCTGATCAGGCGCAAATACTCATGTTATATCCAGGAAGCAGAAGCATGAGGGATTAATTGAGTTGCATCACAATCAATGTAAAATCAATAAGTTTAAGAATAGTTAATCAATGTTGTCTGTACATGTTTTTGGACTAAGAGTGTGTCAGCACCTTAGTCCATTGAATTTACATACCACATTTTGAGGGACGGTACTTTATCGATACACAAACAGCGGTCTGACCCCAATTACTCATTGAACATCCGCCTTCACTGTGAGGACTAATACTTTCTTAGAACTAGGAATGTAGTCCGGATTTACTCGCTTTGTTTTGATCTATATTATTATAACTGTTGCCTCGTAGGAAATCGTAAAATGTCCAGATGTTCGAAAAACAGACTATCGTTCAGTATCTGTTCATAGAAATGATAATTATGGTAATGGTGGTAAAAGGAGCAGCTCTTTTCCTCGAGATGTTGCCCAAAGAAATTTTCAAATGTATCCTCAATCATCTTGCTTTTAACGCACCTTATTCCTTCAGCACTATCAGTGCTTTGATAAACTTTGGCCTGCCACATGGGGAAATAAGTACATGTAGAGAGTTCAGTGCAAGACTATAGTAAGCACTTACTATAGTCTTGCATTGAACCCTCGATGTAGTCCTTTTCCTTCTTAATAACTCAAAGTTTATGATTTTGCTTAGGAAATTAAGATACTTATGTAGCTGTTATCTTATACTTTTTCCTCATTTGACTTGTGATAAGTTAAAAATAAAAGCAACAAACATTTTAGTGAAGAAAAGAAATACTTTGTAAATTAAGGAAAAATAGCAACCAAGAAATTTGGGGAAGAAAGGGGGTCCGTGTAAATTAAGGAACCATAGCAACCAAGAAATTTGGGGAAGAAAGGGGGTCCTGTATGGTTGTTAAGGTTTGTGTACTTGTAACTGCTTTTTCTGGGTCTGATTCCTGCCGGTACCATTGGTACCAAGTGTCCTTTGGCAAGACAATTCAGAGCCCTAGCCTATGTACATATCATCCAGCAATAAAGACATGTGCTTATTGTGTAAGAATATCTCCGATTTCAAATAAGAATATCCGAAATCATCGGGCAATGTCAGACAGGGATCCTAGTTTGTGCATAGACGCTATTTTACTCGGAATGTTGGAGATAATCTGAGTGACCTCCCCTGTTTTCGGTGGGTGTGGTTAACTGCTCTGTGTCGTAAGGTCAATTCAGAGCCCTAGCCTCGTAATGATGAATCCCAGGCAAGGCATCATTTAGCTGAAAAAATTCTTGACATGATGTTAACCCCCACAAAAAATATTGCATGAAAAAGAATATTGATTTTGATCTCAATACTTTTCATTTGTCACAGTAGTTTATTCATTGTTCTGCTGTTAATCAAATTGAGTAAATAAAACCTTACAAAGATTTCAACGCACCAGTGGTAGAAGGCAGACAGTTTTAAGAAACCGATGTGCCCAAATGTTTTTGTTATCAATGTGTTACAAAAAAGTCCTTTTTTAATCTTTACAATTCAATGGTTTAATGCAATACTAGAGCATTTGCTTCATGTAAGCATTTACTATATCTTGCGATGTTTCATTGTAATTAGGGTACAATTCAATTCTATGATAAAAGGTTCATATTTGTGAAAGACTTTTGAATTGAACTCTTGCAATGTTGTTTTGTATTTAGGGTTCAATACAATACTATAGTAAGAGCTTCATATTTGTGAAAGTCTTTTGTATAGTCTTGCAATGAACTTTCATCGAGGGTTTAATGCAACACCAAAGTAAAGTGCTTCACATTTGTGAAGCACTCTACTATAGTGATGCATTAAGGACGTTCACGGTAGTTTTTTCTGGGCAGTTCATCTGCGCAGCCAAGCAAGATAATAATAATGTTACCGTAGAGGTACTTGCATAGTAGTCGGATAGAAGTTTTTATTCGGGTGAAGGTTACTGTATGCAATTTTTTTCGAAGAATAATCACATTATCCAAAAAACTATGAATGGTTATTAAAGAAACTATTATATATTTCATGCATATTAAGCCCCCAGCTTCTATTTTTCAAGTTTAAAGTTATATAAGTCATTTTTATAAATGTTTTTCAAACACGGTTACCATAGAAACTGTCATCTTACAGAAAAACTAACTTGTCAACATATACGTTTTTTTGCATTTTTTATTTCAAGATCGAATTTTACTTTAAATACTGAAAGAAATGAAAATTCTATGAAAGGAATTTTTTAATATATTCATTTTTATTAGCTCACCTGAGCTCTGCTCAGGGTGAGCTTTTAGGATACTTGAATGTCCGTCGTCTGTCGTGCGTGCGTGCCTCGTCAACAATTTCAGCGTTTACACTCTAGAAGCCACATTTTTGGCCCGTTCTTCCTGATACTTGCTCAGGATGTTAACCTTGATGATATCTCGATCGGGTTCAATCATGGGTGGGGTGGGGTCAAAAAGTAGGTCACTAGGTCAAATCTTAGTAAAATCCTGTTTACACTCTAGAAGCCACATTTTCTGCCTAATCTTGATCAAACTTGCTCAGGATAATAACCTTGATGATATCTCAATAGAGTTTGATCATGGTTGGTGCGGGGTCAAAAAGTAGGTCACTAGGTCAAATCTTTGAAAAATCTTGTTTACACTCTTGAAGTCACATTTTCTGACCAATCTTGATAAAACTTGCTCAGACTGTTAACCTTGATAGTATCTTGATCGAGTTTGAACATGGGTAGTGTGGGGTCAAAAAGTAGGTCACTAGATCAAATCTTTGAAAAACCTTGTTTACAGTCTAGAAGCAATGAAAGCTACATTTTCAGCCCAATTTGATCAAATTTGCTCAAAATGATCAACCTGTCATATCTCAACCAAGTCAGTTTATGAGTAACTTAGGGTCAAAAGTAGATCACTGTCAAATTTAGACAAATCTTGTCCATTACTCATGTGTAACATTGTTGTTACCAACACTTTAAAAGTGTCAGGTGAGCGATCCAGGACCCTCAGGGTCCTCCTGTCTAACATTGATATCAATTTTCATTGTTTTTTGCCGAAAACAAATATTTGAAAAACTGATTTGGATTACAAAAAACGTTCAGATTGTAATAATTCAAAGTAACATTGAATTATAAAGTATTGAATATATGAATACCTGATTTTTGTGTTAATAAACCTTTCAGAAATTATTTTATTACCTTTGAAGATGGTATGGTCATTTTGACATTTTTTGCCCTAAACGGTTACCAGGGAAATTCCCATGTTTCAAAAAAAAAACCTCGTCAACCTGCATTTTTCTTTTCATTTTTGAATTTAGAATACAATTATAAGTAACATATCAAAAATTTAGAAAATTCTATGAATGGATTATTTTCTTACAAAACTGTAGAAAATGTCCTTAAACCCTAAAATTGTTGTTTATCATGGCATTAAGATAGGACCAGTCACTCTATGTCATATGATGGAATGGGTTAATTTATAGATGTCATTATGCATATTACTTTGCTGCCTGACTTATTCTGTTTGCTTATAGACAACACTAATCAATACTGTGCAATGATTTACACCACTCCTATTGACTTCAAGGGCCACACGTCAATATAGCTTGATCTGAACCTTTTATCACAACTAGCAAAGCATCACTAGCTCAGTCACTGCTTAGTCTAATTTGGAATAGTGGTCCTAAGTTTGAGATTCTGGCTCAGTCATAGTTGTTTAACCGTTAGAATGCTGGGTATTGTTTTAGAAATAGATTTTTGTGTCATCGGCTTTCCAAAACCTTTAATATCTGCTAAATCTTTATGAGGAAAAATAATCAGAGAAGCAAACAGGTTAGATCACAGGCCAACCGCCAATTTACTTGGCGGTTGGCCTAGATCTAACATTTTGCATAGGCAAAAGTGGGTTTCTGCGCTATAAGGGCTAATGACGCGATCATGCCACAGGGCCCTGCACGGCCCAATGGTTAAGGTGGTGGTCTAAGAACCAAGGGGTCTTATTTTCAAGTCCCAACAGTACCTCTAGTCTCATAGGAGTGTCCTTTGGCAAGACATTTTAGAGTCCTAGTAGAGTAATGGTGAATCCAGGAAAGCTGTGAACGTAACTGAACAATTGTTGACATGGCAATTCATAAATATAAAAAAAATTTGCCATGCCTTATTAGTCACATAACACTGATTGTTAATGTCCATATAGGGAATCAATCATGTGTTTTGAAATGATATTGTATGGTACTGGTTAAGAAAAACCAGGAGGATGGATAGGTGTTCTGACCACTACAATATTACTGAGAAACTGTTGAAGTGGAATTAAACTCAATCTTATTCAGTCTTAAACCATCAACTAGTTACAGGTTCTTACCTGGCCTAGTAGTTAGAGTGTAGAACTTGAAATCACATGGCCCTTCACTGCGTGGGTTCAAACTACATCAAAAGCATTTGGATTTAGTCAAATGACTGACTCACAGAATACTGACGCTCCTTCCTGGCTTGACAAGCCCTTATGGGCGGTACATAAACGACAAAGTCATTTTAACCTATCTCTTATATGAAAATTTGAGATTATACTAGATGATAGTCATTTACCCAATCCCTTATATGAATGTAACGCTATATGACAAAGTCATTTTAACCTATCTCTTATATGAAAATTTGAGATTATACTAGATGATAGTCATTTACCCCATCCCTTATATGAATGTAACGCTATATGACAAAGTCATTTTAACCTATCTCTTATATGAAAATTTGAGATTATACTAGATGATAGTCATTTACCCCATCCCTTATATGAATGTAACGCTATATGACAAAGTCATTTTAACCTATCTCTTATATGAAAATTTGAGATTATACTAGATGATAGTCCTTTACCCCATCCCTTATATGAATGTAACGCTATATGACAAAGTCATTTTAACCTATTTCTTATATGAAAATTTGAGATTATACTAGATGATAGTCATTTACCCCATCCCTTATATGAATGTAACGCTATATGACAAAGTCATTTTAACCTATCTCTTATATGAAAATTTGAGATTATTCTAGATGATAGTCATTTACCCCATCCCTTATATGAATGTAACCCTATATGACAAAGTCATTTTACCCTATCTCTTATATGAGAATTTGAGATTTAACGTAGATGACAGTCATTTTACCCTATCTCTCATATGAGATTTAGAGATTTAATCTATATGACAAAGTCATTTTAACCTATATCTTATGTGAGAACTTGAGATTAAACCTAAATGACAGTCATTTTACCATATATCTTTTATGTGATTTTGAGAGTTACCCTATATGACAGTTATTTAAGCCTATCTCTTATATGAGACTTTTAGAGTTACCCAATATGGCAGTCATTTACCCTATCTCTTATATGAGATTTTAAGAGGTAACCTATAATTATGACAAGATTAATGTACCCTTTCCCTTTTTTTTGAGAGTTACCTTATATGACAGTCAATTTATCATTTCCTTCATATGAGATTTTGAGAATTGTGAACACATCTGAAACAAAATTGCTCATTTAGATTAATTTCTGCTTTTGTCACAATCACTCAAGACTCAAGGGTTATCAGCTTTAGTTGTCTTTCAGTGCATATAAATAATACATGTGGAAGAGGACTTTACTTTAACCCATTACCAAACAACAACGACATTTGACCAGTTTGTTGCAGACGACTCTTGTAAACATTGTGGGATAAGGAGAAATTGCCTGGAAACAGCAATTTCTCCTTTTCCCACAATGTTTTCTGCCCTATCAGAAGATTGTTTTCTAAATTCATCGCATATTGAAATGTCGTCTGCAAACTGCTTCAATTTGGGACAGTCGAAAATTTTGCATTTGGTAAAGGGTTAAGAACTATAGAGCTCCCTTCCACATCATCAATAGGGAAATCAGTCTGCCATGTGGGTAAAAGATTATGTATGATAAGGAAATGTCAAAGGTCTGTTGCAGTTGCTATTCATCTATTGTTGTTTGGCTTTTTTTGTTATAACTAAGTATATATATATATATATATATATATATATATATATATATATATATGGAACAGAATTCTATAGTCTTATGTTGTAAGACTTCCCTCTGTTCGTCACAGAGGTGGTATAAACATACAAAATGCCAATCTTGTGTGTGAGAGGTTTGAATGTTGAGATTTAAAAGGTCTTTATAGTAAAGAACAATCTACTTTTATGACTATTTTTGTAACAACTGAATATATTCATGGAACAGAATTCTATAATCTCATGTTCTAAGACCTCTCCCTTTGTCACAAAGGCATTATATTCATACAGAATCCCAACCTTGAATGTGGAAAGTTTATATGTTTTGATGTCAAAGGTCTTTTATAGTAAAGAACAATATACTTTTGTGTCTATTATTGTTACAACTGAATATATTTATGGAACAGAATTCTATAGTCTAATGTTGGAAGAACTCTCTCTTTTTGTCACAAAGGCGTTATATACATACACAATCCCAACTTTGTATGTGAAAGGTTAAAGTCTTTTATAGTAAAGAACAATCTAATTTTATGGCTATTTTTGTTATAACTCGATATATATTTATGGAACAGAATTCTATAGTCTCATGTTGTAAGACTGTCTCATTGTCACAAAGACGGTATATACATACAGAATGTCAACCTTGAATGTGAAAAGTTAATATGTTAAGATGTCAAAGGTCTTTTAAAGTAAAAAACAATCTTGTTTTATTGCTATTTTGTTACAACTGAATGATTGAATGGAACAGTATTTTATTGTAAAACTTTCCTCTGTTTTTCCCAGAGGTGTCATATATGCAGAATACCAACCTTTTATGTTAAAGGCTAAAATCTTAAAATGATTTGACGGTAACAAACAGTCTATTGTTTATTGACTTTTTTCATTACAACTAAATATATATGGAACAGAATTCCATATTCTTAACCCTTATAGTGCTGGAACCAACTTGGTGCTTTTGCAGACAGATTAGATCCAGGCCAGCCGCCAAGTAAATTGTTTTGGAAAGCAGACAACACAAGAATAAATTTTTTGAAAATTACCCAGCATTCTAAGGGTTACATTGTAATACCTGCTAGTTCTTTGACCCTATTAACTCCTTACCAAACAATAATGACATTTGACCACTTTGTTGCAGACGACTCTGGAAAACATTATGGGAAAAGGGGAAATTTCTCCTTTTCTCACTAATGCTGTCTGCCCTATCAGAAGACTATTTTCCAATTTCATCACATTTTGAAATGTCGTCTGCAAAATCTTTCGATTTGGGACAGGCGAAAACTTGGGGTTTGGTAAAAGGTTGTCATGGTACAGATGTCGAGGATGCCTTTGTGTGCAAAAGCTCTCACCCTGGTGCATGGTTGTACCAAAACCCCAAACTAACATTACACACTGTAATGGCTTCCCTCAAAGGCATTGTGGGTAAGGACATAGATAACGAAAAGTCGATTCCAGGTCAAAAAGGGTACCCAGGGTTCAGTTCAAAGGAGTATGGATATATTGAGGGTTCAGTTCAAGACTTTAGTTAGTCCTTCTCATTTGTGGGGACTTTCTTTAGTCATTCAGTGAACTCTGAAGATTATTTTTTAAGTGGTTTGATTAGAGCTCAAAGGGTCAAACTCAAAGATTTGTGTTCTGTGAGTAATAAATGTTAACAATTTTGAATTTAATACTCATTGTCACTAAATCAAAGACCTTATCCAATTACTTTACTTCAAAAATGCTGAAATCCTGTGATTTCGTTACATAATGTGAATTGAGCCTTATAAATAAATTCTATTTTTTGTCAATAAGTTGTGGGTTTTTCCAAAGTCAATTGCTAAAGGTGCATTTAAAGACTAACTTTGAAAAGGAAAAGGTTCAAAAGTGATTGCCTGCCAATTTCCAGAGCTTAATGACCTATCATACATCGGGTTTTAGAACAAATAAAGGAAAAGGTTCAAAACTGATTGCCTGCCAAATCCAGAGCTTAATGACCTATCATACATCGGGTTTCGGAACAAATAAAGGGAAAGGGTTTTATTCAGAAAACATCTTGTATGTAAAAGATTTTCATGAATTCCCATAGGAACATGAGTTCGACATGAGTTCATAGGAAAATCATCTAAATACATAAAGGCACGGAAGCCATTGCAGATTGTAAGCTGGGCAACGGTTTCTTATAATCCAATAACAAATCTATGGCTTAGGTAGGAGGCTGATTACTCTACCCCTTAACCAATTACCAAACAATAATGACATTTGATCGAGTTTGTTGCAGACGACTCTGGAAATCATGTTGGGAAAAGGAGAAATTGATGATGAAATTAAATATCTGCTCAATTGTGAATAGGAAAGATACTCGTATTAGCAAACATGTTAGATCACAGACATGCCGCCAATTTACCTGGCAGCTGGCTTGGATCTAACCTGTTTGCATAAGCATGAAGGCAGTCTCAGCACTATAAGGGTTAAGGTAGAATACCCATAACCCGCCATTTTGTTATGTTTCTTATTACTTCATTCGTTCTCAATATACATTGGTCGGGGCCGGAACTATTCTATTTAATAAGAATAGTTCCTGCTCAGACTGATATATTAAAAAAATGACTGAAGTAATCCGACAAAAGAAAATGTTTTAAAATGGCGGATTATGGGTATTTTACTCTAATGCTGGAGTGTAAGATATATCAATACAATATTTGATGAATTAAACATTAGCCAACTTGGGGAATTACATGGCTGGTCCAGCTTGAGAATAAATCAGAATAAATCATTAAAAAGAATGACTCAAACAAACTGATATTTTTATAGAGATTAAAAAATGCTGAACTAAACTATTTTGCAGATGTCTCTACTCTTTTCCTTTTCTCATGTATTTGATATGCCATGATTGTATAGATACTTGTAATGGAATTATGTTTTACTTTTCATACTTTAAATGGGTGTTCGCTGTAGTTTTCTGGTTTACCCATTAATAGAGAGTTATTATTTAGAGTGCCTTATCATTTATTTAATTTGTTTCAGATATGGTTCCAAGAGCTACGGAAGTTGACGCCAAACACCAAAGCCAACAATATTTGTCCAATGACATCACTAAAGAAACAGTAAGTACTCTCATCATTAAGTCAACCCTTTTCTTTATATATTGGCATTGATGGCTAAATATTTTGCTTGTTTTTTTTGTCGCTTTTGCTTTTATTTCTGAACAGTCACAAAGTCATTTATGTGTCTAAGATAAGTTGGATTTTTTGCTGCTTTTCGGATGACCATCTTACAAGAAGAAACATTTGTGCACAAGTTTTTTGTGAGTTCTGTTTTGTAATTATTTGAGTGATTCTAGCTAGGGCTGGGACAGGAATTGGGTATGGGCCGGGTTCATTCCACTACCCGGGTAGCACATACATACATGTTATCTGACGTTATTTTATCTTAGTTAAAAATCCACATGACTGTGCGAATAAGCACTCCCAACTTAGCAATCAATTATACCCAAATTAATTTCTCAACATGTGCACAAATATGTCACACACTTTATACTCTCCAACTTGAAGGCTGCTTGTCAGCTATCGAAACTATCAACATTTTTTGTTCCGATCATTGCAGTAAGCCGCAAGCGCCTGGAAGCATTACTCGCGGACATTCTACATTTGAACAGTAATCTAAGGGAGGGAAAATTTATGGATCTAAGGGAGAATGATATCGGCTCAAGTGCCAATGTACCCACAGTTAATATCACCTTTGGTACCCGGGTAGTAAATTGCTACCCGTCCCAGCTCTTATTCTAGCAATAGACTTTTATCAAATTTAGATTTAAGAGACGGGGTACCAGCATGTACCCAGACAATGGTACCCTGCCTACCAATCTTACTGGATTGTGCATCAGGGAACCATTATCCTGGTACTTACTGGTGCCTTGCATCATGGATCCAACTTTGTGGATCATGATAACTTTGTACTCTGAATTTGCTTTTTGTCTCAGTCTCAATGTATTTATTGACAATGCTGGAGCATATTAACAATTTGTTCCAAAGGAGACCATTATCGTGTGTTAATGTTTTCTAAAATTGTTATTTACATAATCACAGAATCAAAAGAGTTTGAATGTTAAATTTTCTATTCCCTTTTTATGCTAAGACTATTTGAACAACATATTAGATTTAAGATATAAATCAAATCAAAGCTGCCAAATTTTCGTATTTCTCAAATTTTATTTGCTTTCAATTACAACTTACATTTATCAAAATTGTGTTTTTAGTTGAACTCGGTGGTTT
Source organism: Cerastoderma edule (assembly GCA_947846245.1). Classification (NCBI taxonomy): domain Eukaryota; kingdom Metazoa; phylum Mollusca; class Bivalvia; order Cardiida; family Cardiidae; genus Cerastoderma; species Cerastoderma edule. The sequence continues at coordinate 56,670,830 of OX401404.1, forward strand.
TCTGAACAGAATACAAACCATTTGCAAATGCCTTAAAAATTTTCCCTTTATAAGAGCTACTGCTTTTTAGCTTTTCTATCCTTTTTGAACTTCATTTTTGAATTCCTATGACTGTTCTTCAGTGCGAACATATAACAGTACAGTTGTTGTGCAGTTTTAAAAAAGTTAATTCCAAACTTCCAATTTCCTCACATCTGTGAACAAGCACCTTTAAGTCAAGACCAATGCAGCTGTCAGTTATGATATGATTTCGCCATCCCTGGAAGGGTCCTGATAAACTGGTGCCTTGCTGTTGACTGGCTCCACTATGTTCCAGAAGAAATGCGAACAACCTAGAAATTCTGAGCGATTTGATTGGTCAGAATGCAACATTCCAGAATACAACAACGTGAAGAACACTGTTGCTTCCCCTGAATCATTGTTATGAGATTTTCATAACAGACAGCCCTTTTTCACACTTTAACTAGCCACTGATTTGTATCAAATGTTTCTCAAAATTTCAATTTCAAATCATATTGACCAATATTTCCGTTAAGGAAACTCCGTCTCACTGCCAACCGTTTGTTTGAATCGGCAAACGTTCATCTCTATGGACAGAATGTTGTTTTCGTTCCTTCCACTACCGGCCAGAATTATGCCTGGTTGATTTGTACCATACTCTTTAAATGATGGGACCTGAGTTCAAGACACAACTGCATCAATATTCTCCCTATGTTTTATGAAGACAATGCAGCATGATTTATTTGTCAGTCACCACTTATCTCTTATGTTCAAATGTTCAATTGGGAATAATATTGTGAAGTACTAGTGAGCAAAAACAAAAAGTATGTACAGCTATGCTGACCCTGGTAAGCTAATCAATATAAATAGATCAAAGGTTAAATCAGTAAAGAGCACTAATTAGCTTTTTCCAGATAAATCTATATTAATCCATCAAATCCTAATGAGCTTAAAAGGATATTTCAATAAGCTTTAACCCATTACCAAACATTAAACACATTTGACCAGTTTGTTGCAGAGGACTCTGGGGAACATTGTGGAAAAAAGGAGAAATTGCTCTTATCAATCAATTTCTCCTTTTCCCACAATATGTCCTGCTCTATCAGAAGATTGTTTTTCAATTTCATCACATTTGGAAATGTTGTATGCAAACTCTTTCAATTTGGAACAGTCGAAAATTTGTCTTTAGGTTAAGGGTTAATCAACCATTTCCCACTTATAGGATTTTATGACAGGTCCTAATCAAAAGCAGTTGAAAGGTTACAATTAATATCAAAAAGTAAAAAGATGAGTATTTTTTTAAAAGCATAGGATCGAAACAATTGTGACAAAAGGATAAATTGCTTTTCAAAACATTTTTCCTTACTGGTTTGGTTTACAAACCATGCCATTTCCTTTAAAAAAGTAGAAATCTATTCTCTCTCCTGTAAATCTATTGAATTATGCATTTCAGCCATATCTACCCCAGCCATCCAAGTGTCCTGTATATCAAATTCATTTGTTTAAGCCAGTCTTGGATAGTTAATCTTCATAGTGGTTTTAAAGCGTTAAATGAGCGCCATTGTCAGAAGATGCAAAAGAATTACTTGAATTACTAGTGCTAGTTAATTTAACCCTTATAGTGCTGGAACCGACTTCATGCTTATGCAAACAGGTTAGACCCAGGCCAGCCGCCAAGTAAATTGGCGGCTGGCCTGTGATCTAACCTGTTTGCCACTCTGGTTATCTTTCCTCATGAAAAATAAGCAGATATTTAAGGTTTTGGAAAGCAGATGAGACAAATATATTTTTAGAAAGTTACCCAGCATTCTAAGGGTTAAATTATCAAATGGTATACACTGCATTCCTTTTTAAATCCAATTAATGAAATAACCTTTATTTACACACCCTTTCAAGTTAATTTCCAACTCGTTAATTGCTCATTTTGAGGCATCTGCAGGAGTAGACTTTGAAAAACACAATGATATTTAAAGAATAATTGCTCCTAATGACTCACTTGGATGCATCTTTGTTTGTTTGATTTGTTTTACATCAATTGGGAAGGAAGCTTAGTTTAGTCTATCGAGTCACTCTTGATGACTGCTTCCTGGATAATACACTAGTACTCGCGCCGCTTTGTGGGTTAGTACTGGTAATTTTCACCACCATTAACGGGGATTTGAACCCCCGTACCATAGGTACAAGAGGCCGACGCTCTATCACTGTACCACTTTAGCCCACAACATCTGCTGCAGAAAATGTTATGAATGTTATAATCAGTTTGGCAAAAGGAAACTTTATTTGCTACCATCAAAACTAAAGAATTTTATGTTTTGTCAAAAAGGTTCCTACCATATACTGTAAAGAAAATGTAATTTCACATGGTTGACAATTGTCTTCTGCATTGTTTTGAAAATGGGTCTGTCCAAAATTCCCTTTTTACCCATTACCAAACAATAACGACATTTGACCACTTTGTTGCAGACGGCTTTAGAAAACATTGTGAGAAAAGGAGAAATTGCTCGTGATGAGCAATTTCTCCTTTTCCCAAAATGTTTTCTGCCCTATCAGAAGATTATTGTCCAACTTCATCACATTTTGAAATGTCGTCTGCAAACTCTTTCAATTTGGTACAGTCGAAAAATTAGTTGTTTGGGAAAGGGTTAAAGAAATAGACAAAGAATAGATAATACAGTTGAAAAATTCAAGGAAAATGGTACCTTCTGGAAGATTTTATCAAGATATTTTTTACCACAATTGTTGAGTTGTCTGCAACGACTTTGTTACACCTAGTTTATTTGAACGAATTGGTAAAGTGAAAAGAATTGATGTATTTTACTAATAAAACGGAAACAAACAAGTTTATTTTGTTCTTGCATGACTATAAACAGACAATGGAGATTTATTATGGCATCTATCTTCATTGTTGTGACGCAAATGGAATATTAAGTTACAAGGTTCAATCTTTATTGAATTGAGCGCCATTGATTAAAATGTCTCTGCAGATGCTTATACAAAAAGTTTGAAGTATTGAACAGTTCTTATTCAATGGAACTTACGGAATGTCGATGGTTCTACCAGGCTTGACGAGCCCGTATGGGCTGTTGAGTATGTGGTCTTCCTCCATCATTAAGAGTCGGGCATCGCTACATAACTGAAATAATGTTAATGTGATGTAAAACCCATTTAAATAAAATAAATATTTATTCAATGGACGAAAAATTATAGTTTTCTCAGAATGTTTATTTTAAACTTTGGTTTTCATTATGTCTGAATTATTTTTTTGTGGTCTTTCATAATTATGGGTTATAAATTAACTTTGGGAAGTTAAGAGTGACCTAGGTTAAAAGCTAAGCCATCCATCCTAATGAAGTCCATGCCATTTGGTACATTAATTTTATCACAGAACAATCTTAGTTTCATTTTTGGTACAATTCAAAGATTCCAAGCAAGACTATAACCTGTTCTTCATGTGAAGCACTTTCTTTAGGCTAGTATTGAACCCTCCAATCGGTTTCTTAACACCTTGTTATTCAGAAAACGCAGTTTATGGCCAAGTTTAAAAGATGTAAACAGGTGATATAGGCTAAATACATTGGTCGGCAAGACTGATCAGAATCCCTCATCTCAGGTATTGTATCGATCAATTGAAACATAAAAACATAAACATTGGTAACACTGATCAGAATCCCTCATCTCAGGTATTGTATCGATCAATCAAAACATAAAAACATAAACATTGGTAACACTGATCAGAATCCCTCATCTCAGGTATTGTATCGATCAATCAAAACATAAAAACATAAACATTGGTAACACTGATCAGAATCCCTCATCTCAGGTATTGTATCGATCAATCGAAACATAAAAACATAAACATAGGTAACACTGATCGGAATCCCTCATCTCAGGTATGGTATCGATCAATCAAAACATAAAAACTTAAACATCGGTAACACTGATCAGAATCCCTCATCTCAGGTATTGTATCGATCAATCGAAACATAAAAACATAAACATCGGTAACACTGATCAGAATCCCTCATCTCAGGTATGGTATCGATCAATCGAAACATAAAAACATAAACATCGGTAACACTGATCAGAATCCCTCATCTCAGGTATGGTATCGATCAATCGAAACATAAAAACATAAACATCGCAAGAGAGCGTGATGGCCCTGTATAGTGTTAACCCCTTTAAACAAAATAAACCAATAAACCAGCGACAATGAAATGGTGCTTATAATTACAATGTATGCTTCATTGCACCCTTGGTAACAAGGTCCTGTGTGGCCCAGTGGTTATGGTGAAGAACCTGTGACATAGGGGTCCAGGGTCCTATCCCCACCAGTGGCACGGGTTTTTGTGGGAGTTTTCTTGGGCTGCAGAACCATGCCTAGTATTGGTAAAATTCAGGAAAGCAGTAAAATAACTGAAATACTCAAGGGTTCAATGCAAAACTATAGTAAGTGCATCTTAAACATAAAGCACTTACTAAAATATTGCATGGAACCCTCAGTATGAAGGAATGAGTCAAAGCTGTGAACTAATAAGCAACTAACATGATTAGCCGATGCTGATATAGGTTGTTGCCCTGTGAATGCATTGATTCACAGCAGACTTTCCTGTTTCCTGTATTTCAGTTGTCTAATTAGTTTATCTTAGGGACAGAATCTTTTTAAGAGAATGACAGAACTCTTACCTTTTTTTTTTCAAATCGCAAACTTTCGAATAACTTCACTGCTGAAGGTGTTAAGAAATGTCCCTTTGATAGATTTAGATTTGAATATTATGAGCTGCATCTTCCTTTGCTTAACCCTTTCCCAAACAACAAATTTTGTTTCGACTGTCCCAAATTGAAAGGGTTTGCAGACGACATTTCAAAATGTGATGGTATTGAAAATATTCTTCTGAAAGGGCAGAAAACCTTGTGGGAAAAGGAAAATTTGCTTGTTACGAGCAATTTCTCCTTTTCCCACAATGTTTTCCAAAGTCGTCTGCAACAAAGTGGTCAAGTGTCGTTATTGTTCGGGAAAGGATTAAATGTTTAATATATGTTCAATCAGCTATATTAATAGAGAATAGATGGTTTGTGTCGTGAATCAGATATATTATCGGGCAAGGCGTAGTACACATCGTGTACATCCTGATTCGCAAATTGTTCCTGTGCCCTATCCAAGTTTTCCCTGTACCTGGTTCCTATCCATTTCGTATTTGGTGCACCACACTTTCATCATAAATTCGTTTTGCAGAAAACATTGTGAAAGTGATTGTCTTCGATTGTATGTTCATTCTGCAACCATTTTTAGTCGAATCCAGCGATTTAAAGCAAATTGAAGTGGATCAGATATCAAGTCTTTCACTGTTCGTGGAATGTATCCAACTGCGATTGGTGAGATTCGAACATTGTTGCCGAGGGTTTGAAGAAACCATTTATCTGGCAGCATTACACCAAGCAGCGGAGAAAATCAGATCAGAGGCAGGTACTTTGCGCTACATTTCGTGTACGAAATCGCTATATAAAAGGATACTCACCGGTTTAAGCACATTGAATGACAACAGTCAACATTTTTTCCACGGTCTAGATAATTTTTTTATTCTGAAATAGTTGTTCTTAAAGAATGAGTGTTAACAGGTTTTACTGCCGACAGAATCCCAGAATGCATTGGTATGTGCATAGCAACAACATAATGGGAACACCTCTTCACTTTTCCTTATACCAACCAATTAGATTTCTTACACAGCAGTAGACTGTTCTCCAAATCATTGTGTTAAATGAGAATTTGTTCATCATAAACAAATTCTCATTTAGTCCCCTGGTTTTAATGATTCTTATTATTTCTTACTAATATGAATGTTTTTGGGTTTTATCTGGCTTTATTATGTTAAATGTTAATATTGTCTGCAGCGAGCTGAAAATGGGGAAAGAGTGAAATGTTAAACAAACTAAACAAACATTAACAGAACTGATCTGGTTTTGGATTCTGACATTTAACATATTTTAGGTCGATTCTAGAACACATCACTATGTATAGGTGATGAAAAGCCTGTATTTGTAAGATATGTCTTAACCCTTTACTTCATAACACCCCTCTAAAACTCATCTGCTGCATAGGTCTTTAGAAACCAGTTTAGAAAAAATGGAAAATGGCTCCTAATGAGCAATTTATCAGTTTATCAGAAAGGAAATAGTTTTTTTGTTTGTTTAACCCTTTACCAAACGCCAAATTTTAAAGTGTCTAATTTGGAAGAGTTTGCAGACAACATTTCAAAATGTTATGAATTTGGAAAATAATTTTCTGATAGAAAAGAAAACTTTGTGGGAAAAGGAATGATTGCAACAAAATGGTTATATGTTGTTATTGTTTGGTAATGGGTTAAAAATTATGTAATTTTTGTAGTCTGCTGTTCCTATCAATTTGGACCATTCACAATTTTCCAATGGAAGGAATGTGGTATGGTTCTGATATGTTCATTGAAGGATCAAATGGTAGCATTCCTGAATGAAAAAGGATTACCCAGTCAACTAATTAGTTTAATGCAATGGCAGCATCGGATTTGTTTATAATGAATCTCTCTAGAGTTAATCATTTGGAATAATTAATCCTCTTCTATCAATGCATCATCATTGAACTCATGATCTATGTGTTCCTAATTCTTAACCCTTTTCCAAACAATAACGACATTTGACCACTTGGTTGCAGACGACTTTAGAAAACATTGTGGGAAAAAGAAGAAATTGCTCTTAACGAGCAATTTCTCCTTTTCCCACAATGTTTTCTGCCCTATAAGAAGGATATTTTCCAATTTCATCACATTTTGAAATGTCGTCTGCAAACTCTTTCAATTTGGGGCAGTCGAAAAATTTGTTGTTTGGGAAAGGGTTAACCTTTTCACTACCTATTTGGTGGATATATCCAGCGCACTTTAAGCACCTTATATACCATATCTGCTGATAATAAACAGCTTAATATGGTTGAGGTAATGTCTCTGCTTACTGATGGTGTGCAGATGCATCTACTATATAGGCCTTGCCCATATGGATAACTTAGCTACGAAATTGTTTCTCCATCACCTACGAGCAAGGCAAAATTGCTTCATAACTGGAATACATAACTGGTATACAGTTTATGTAAAAAACCTTAATAAAACTATACTAAACCAATCAATAGAGGAAAAAGGGCATGACAGAATATCAATAGTGGTGGTTCTTAGTTCAGATATATCGTGCTGAATGGGGTGTACATTGTCATGTTCCTATGTAGGTATCTCATAAATGTATACCCAATTGACATTTAAGTTCCTTTTAACCCATTACTGAACAAAAAAGGCGTTTGACCACTTTGTTGCAGACGACTTTGGAAAACATTGTGGGAAAGGAAAAATTGCTCAAAACAAGCAATTTCTCCTTTTTCCCACAATGCTTTCTGCCCTATCAGAAGATTATTTTTCAATTTCATCACATTTTGAAATGTCGTCTACAAACTCTTTCAATTTGGCACAATAACAAATTTGTTGATTGGTAAAGGGTTATTGAGCCCCATGCCATTTCTGAAGGTCGGGTTTATGTCTGACTAAAGCATTAGCACTTTCCCTTGTTTTTGATATAGTGACTGTTGTGTAAGAAACGAGAGAAACTGAATGTAAATGTACATGCGGTGTCCTTTTTTATTAGCTGTTTCACAAAGAATCTTTTCGAAGTGTGGTCAATATTTTTTTTGTCGTAACTTAAGCCAACAAAAAACTTTTATGCTCAATTCCAACCATAAGAGTTATTTGATTGATAGTGGACACAGACACGCAAAGGAAATATCAAAGTATGATATAACGAGTAGAAAATATTATTCAAAATAGTCCACAGGCGCACATGCCCAAAACAGTTGGTCTTGGACTCCGATTTCTCTGCCGAGTGTAAGACGTAACACCGCAATAAAGCATGGGTTGTGGTTAACCACCATAACCGGAAAGTTGATGGTCAACTCATTCAGGGTACACAATGTGGTAATCATTGGAAAAGTAGGTGAAAAAAGGTGTTAAAGCAAAAAGTACATATTCCATCATGGGCACGGACATTTTGTTGGGACATAAGATTGAAACATTGGTCACATGATTCCCCTGCTTGTGTATACACACTATATTCTTCAGTGTGTATCATATAAAAGATCAACTGTTGTGCAGTTTAAAAAAAAAATTAACTGCCAAATTTCTTCACATCTGTGAAGAAGCACCTTTAAAGTCTTCTGTTATAGTTGGGTCAAAGCAAGGCATTATGCCATGAGAGGATACCATCATCCTGTAATCTATGTTGGAATAAAGAGACCAAGAGTTGACTAATGAGGGGTGTAGAGGATTTCCCTGTTCTTGTAGGAAAAGGTATAATTTGTGGTAGAAAATACCAGTAATTAGTCTTTTATTAAGCAGCTTTTAAACACAGCTGTTATCCTTACTGGCTAACGAGAAAATCTGCAGGAGGACGATTGTTAACCCTTTAACAAACGCCAAATTTTCAAGTGTCCCAAAATGAAACAGTTTGCAGACGACATTTCAAAAAATGTGATGAAATTGAAAAATAATCCTCTGATAGGGCAGAAAACATTGTGGGAAAAGGAGAAACTGCTTATTACATAATGTTTTCCAGAGTCGTCTGCAACAAACTTGTCACATGTTGTTATTGTTTGGTAATGGGTTAACTGCCATCTTTCTTTCATCCTCTAGTGCAAGGAGAATAAATCAACTAAATGAACATTCTAAACCAAGGGTACCACCCTCCAAAAGATCAAAATTAGTCAATCAGGCATCCTGTATGTTATCACATGATGCAACAGTTTCATCAGCTAATGGAATTGGGGCTCCATTTATCTTAGAACCTTGATAATGCATATATACATTCAAGTGCATGTTCTATTTTTTTTTAGAACATTTTACAAAATTTGTTGAAATTTATTCTCTATATACTAATGCACTAAAGCCCAACTTCTCTGAATTTGTTTTGTTCATTAGCAGATTTGCCTAAAAGCCTAAATGTCAATGTTGTGTTTATGAGTGTATTGCACCCATTAATGTTTCTCTTGTACTAATGCCAGCTAACATGGTAAGGTGCTTGTTTGTTTGACCTTTTGGTCAATGGAGGTTATTTGATAGTTCACAAGATCTTTGTAGTGAGATGTTGAATGTCAACAGGTTCTTTTTCGAGGGTTCAACGCAAGACTATAGCAAGTGCTTCACAAACGTGAAGCACTTGCTATAGTATTGCGCTGAACCCTTGTTTTAATCTATCTAGGGATGGAAACGAACAGTGAAATCACTTTTCGAATATTTGGTAACCACTATTTGAATATCTTGATTGTAAGGTCTTATTCGAAGAGCCTAAGACTTAAAACACCCGTTTAACCCATAACCAAACAATAAGGACATTTAACCACTTTGTTTCAGACGACTCTGGAAAACATTGTGGGAAAAGGAGAAATTGCTCATAATGATCAATTTTTCCTTTCCTCACAATGTTTTCTGCCCTATTAGAAAGTTATTTTCCAATTTCATCACATTTTGAAATGTCATCTGCAAATTATTTCAATTTGGGACAGTCGAAAATTTGGCGTTTGGTAAAGGGTTATGGGTTTTATTCCTTTGAGTTTAAGGGTCTATATTGCAGCTTTTCATGCACCCGGGAAGCAGAATTGAAAGTTTTTATGATAAAGAGAACTTGTTTCACAATCGATATAAAAACAAATAAGTTTGAAATAAAAAATTCTTTTCATACTTCTGTTACTAATCAAGATAGATCGCTCTGAATTCTGCTTTCTGAATACTATAAAGGGTAAGTCCCAGGAATTTTCTCCTCGCCCAACGAAGATTCGAACTTGGGACCCTCGGTACAAGAGGCTGAAGCTCTACCTATGCACCACTGTCGCCCACATTGAAAAGTATTGTGCTATATGTGACAAATTTATCTTGTTAATTTTTGAACAGCGATGGTACTTTTGTAATGGGGTGTTTAATATCCTGTCACTAAATGGATCTCCATGACATATTGGTTTAACCCTTATGGTGCTGGAACCAACTTCATGCTTACGCAAACAGGTACGATCCAGGCAAGCCGACAAGTAAATTGGTCGCTGGCCTGTGATCTTACCTGTTTGTTACTCTGAGTATTTTTCCTCATTGAATATTAAGCAGATATTTAAGGTTTTGAAAAGCAGACAACACAAAAATCTATTTTGAGAAAATTACCCAGCATTCTAAGGGTTAAGTACAGAAATTTAAAGCACATGGCCCTTCTCCATGCGAGTTTAAATCACGTTAAAGGCACATCAAAGGAGAGGAGTACAAATAAATTACTGAAAAAATATATGGAGTTCTTTTATTATGTTTATAAAAGTAATGAGAATTAGTTAAGGAATGCATTGAGACCATATCAAATAGACTCATTTAAAATAAGTTATTTTGTGCTTGAAATATAGTTGTCTCCAATTCAATCATGTTTATCAACAACCTGTTTGTTTACATATTCAAAATAACGAATTCTGATTGGTCTGTTAAAAAATAAGTGTATCAACTGTCAAGGTCAGAGGTGAAGAATCAGGAAATCTAAATTATAAAACTTGCTAATCTGGGTTATTTCTGGTTAAATTTCACATTTAAATTGTGCTGATGGTGTTTTCTAGTGACAATTATTTGAATCTGTTATAAAGTTTACCAAATAATATAGTTTTATATAGCATTAATCTCCTTTAAAGGGCCTTTAAAGGTGCTTGTTTAATGTTTTAACATACCAAAAAGAAAAAAGTTCTGGGGTCACTCAAGAGGCACATCGAGGCTTCCATGCATGCATGACTATAGTAAGTGCTTCACAAACGTGACGCACTTACTATAGTCTTGCATTGAACCCTTGAGATATTTGAATAAGATAAAAAGTGAATCCTCTCCAAACAGGGTCTGTTTACGAAAAGGAAAAGGGCTTTGAGTCACGTCTTGAATATTCTGGGAAACATTGCGTGACAGAGTAGTATCAATCACTGTAAAACCAGGAACACGGAGATGGAAATAAGGCGCGTTTTATCACCCTCCTAAGGTTTATGATTACTGCTCATAAGGTGATTTTTTCTCGGCACTGATAAATTGCAATTACTCTATTCTTGTATGGGTTGTGTTTGTTCATTATTGTTCCTGTATATCCTCATGTACATCCAACGTGTATATCCTCTTGTTTTGTACACCTGCAGCAGCAGACTTCTGGTGTTTCTATACTGTAGTAATGCATTTATATATTAAGAAAACATTGAAGAAAGTGGAGGAATTGCTCCTAATTATTTGTGGAAATGGACTTAATAGATATCACAAAGAAAATGTCTATTATCTTGCTTTATGCTTGTTGTCGTTACAAAACCACTCTCGCAAAAGGAAATATTTGTAACTTTCTTTTTCTTTAGTTGGGGTATTTAGATTTCTAAAGAAAATGTCTATTACATGTATCTTGCTTTATGCTTGTTGTCATTACAAAACCACTCTCGCAAAAGGAAATATTTGTAACTTTCTTTTTCTTTTGTTGGGGTATTTAGATTTCTAAAGAAAATGTCTATTATCTTGCTTTATGCTTGTTGTCGTTACAAAACCACTCTTGTAAAAGGAAATATTTGCAACTTTCTTTTTCTTTCGTTGGGGTATTTAGATTTCTCCTTTAGAGAGCTTTCTGCTGATATCCCTTCAAAGTGACTGTGAGTTATTATGGAGTAAGGGGTTAAGCATTAATATAAATCAGTTCCTTACATACAATAAGGTGTGAACCCATGTACTTAACCCATTACCAAACGCTAAATTTTCGACTGTCTCAAACTGAAAGAGTTTGCAGACGACATTTCGAAATATGATGAAATTGGTAAATAATCTTCTGATAGGGCAGAAAACCTTGTGGGAAAAGGAGTTATTACTCGGGTGGCACCAGTGATGTATGGGAGTTTTAAGAATGAGAAGTGTCTATATTATTGATTAGTGAAAGAGTTATTAGTTTCAAATTTCAAACAATGAGCAATCAAAAAGCTTTTTAGTGGGATTTCTGTCATTGTTTCAGGTTTATTAAACACCCTGCTTAATAATTGCTTACATCAATAAACTTAAAAGCCAAAGTGGTGGAAAGAGAATCTGAAATCTACCCTCATGGTTTGATGATGACAAAGCTTTCTCATGTTTGTTTATTTGTAATTGACAAGAAGATCAATAATTATTTATGCCTTTTATTCATAATTCAAAGCACCAGCATTAATCATTTTCGTCTGCAGCATGTGATATAAGAACCGATTGTGACACAAGGAGAACTTGCTCATATGAGCAATTTCTCCTTATGTCAAAATGGTTTCATCCCAGTTTAACCAAAAAAATGTCAATTTGTAACACTTCATGATTGCAAATTGTTATTGCTTTCTAGTTGGATCAGCAAACATAAACCTAGTTAGTACATTTCGAAACGAATGGGTTGGAATAAATACTCATAATTCTCTAAACCCTTTACCAAACACCAAATTTTCAACTGTCCCAAATTTAGAGAGTTTGCAGACGACATTTCGAAATGTGATGAAATTGGAAAATAATCTTCTGATAGGGTAGTAAACATTATGGGAAAAGGAGAAATTGCTCGTCAAAAGCAATTTCTCCTTTGTCCACAGCATTTTCCATAGTTGTCTGCAACAAACTGGTCAAATGTAATTATTGATGGTAATTGGTTAATGATGAATAAGTGGGTTGAATGACTGCTTTTAATAAATGTGGTAAATCAATGAGAAATCTCATGGTTTACTGTTATTGTTTTGCTATTGTGGTTTTGATTAAATATTAGTTTGGTTTAATGAATTTTTCCTCTGTAAAGGAAACATCATGCCTCGGTTCAATACAAAACTATATAGTAAGTTTATCACAAATGTGAAGTACTGAATAAAGTATACTGATGAACCTAAAGTATTCCCCATATTAATGGGGAGGGTCGGGGGTCTACTGGTTAGAGATCTGGCTACCGTTTTACTAAACAACTTAAGGAATATATTTGCGTAAGTCGTAACTGATACACATGGATAGTATCTTCAATGAATGTACAATATTGCAATATGACACATCATTGGAAGCGTCTCGGAGAGACGATTCCAATGATGTGTTATACTGCAATTTTCCTTTGCCAAATAATGAAATAAGAGGAATTGTTGTTTTAGACTTACGCAAATCTTAAGCGTAAACTGTTTAGTAAAACGATACCCTGAACTTGAAAACGCAAGGCCCATCTTTGGGTCAATTTAAATAATGGTATCATAATAAATTGATTTTAATCAGAGGAAGTCTTTTAACTGACTAACGCAATACTGATGGTTCTACTGACCATCATCAGCCCTTAAAAGTTGTTAGATTACGGGTCATTATGAGGGCCTGAATTTCAAAATTGGCACTCCCCCGGCGCCAGAATTTATCTCAATGTGCTTCAAATCTTCCCATAGCGCTTTAGATTTGTCCAACAGCTAGTCAACTTGCTTGTGACATTGTTTGTTACATTTGATTTGGTTTGAAAACAGTATTCTTTGTCTTTCAATTCCAAAATTACATCTGAGAATTCACTTTTTCAGGATGCCCCCCCCCCCCAGGCTCAACCCCATCAAGCCCCCAACACCTGTAAAAATTCCTGAGGAGGACCCTGGCTCATTAAAGTTAGGGGTCTTCCTCCACCATTTTTGATCTGAGCATCACAATATAAGTGAAAAATTGTTGACACAATGTTTAAACCACATCAAACACACAAGCAAGCCACTTGTAAGAGAAAGGGGGGAAATGAAATTATCTTGCCTTGCAGAGTCCAAGCTTCAAACTTAATTAATTAAATTCTTTTGCCTTGTTTAATCAACTTTGAAGCAAATGCAGGCATGATTACAAAAAGGCTCTTTTAACTTCATAACCTAACTCCTTATGTTAGAATCTGAGATTGTTCCAAATTAGAAGCAACAGCAGAAATCACATAAAAACTTTAATAAAATGGAGTTTTCGCAGATTTTTTGTTTAGAAACAAATACAGAATTTGCTCATTTCAAGCTATTTCTTCTTTTGTCACAATGTTTATAGAGTTGTGTGATACAGGGGAATTCATAGTTGTATATTATGAAAAAATGATTCAGGTACCTTTTTACTGTTAGCCAATCTTTTTAAATTAGAATTTCTTTTTTGGTTAAAATGCTTAGACAGAATTGTAAAATTACATAAAGCTAGACTGTTAATACCCTTCTCATCCTTGTTCATTATCGTTTGGTAGAATACAGTTCATTTATCTATAGAATATAATAACCTAGAATTATGGATGGATAATTCTACTTCTACTATGATTTGAACATACTAAGGACGTTCACGGTAGTTTTTTTTGCGCACTTCATCTGCGCATCGAAGGGAGATAATAATCTGTTACGGAAGAGGTATTTGCATACTAGTCGGATAAACATTTGTACTCGGATGAAATTTACTGTATGCAATTTTTTTCAAGGAATAATCATATTATCCATAAAACTATTAAAGGTTTTTAACATTATTATATATTTCTTATGCATGTTAATCCCCAAGCTTCTATTTTTCAAGTTTAAAGTTATTTTAGACGGTTTTAGAAATGTTTTTTTCAAATATGGTCACCATGGACACTATCATTTTACAGAAAAACTAACTGGTCAACATATACTTTTTTTGAATTTTGTATTTAAAAATTAAATTTTACGTCATATACTGAAAAATAAGAAAATTATATGAAAGGAATTTTAAAATATCTTCATTTATTTGTAATATACATATCAAGTTTCATTGTTTTTTGTCCAATACAAAAGTTTGAAAAACTGATTTGGATTACAAAAAATGTTCAGATTGTAATAATTCTAAGTAACATTGAATTATAAAGTATTGACTGTATGAATTCATGATTTTTGTGTTAATAAACCTTTCAGAAATTATTTTATTACCTTTGAAGACGGTATGGTCATTTTGACATTTTTTATCCAAACGGTTACCATGGAAACTGTAATTTTGCAAAAAAACTAACTTGTCAACCTGCAGCTTTCTTTTCATTTTCAAATTCATAATACAATTTTAGATAACATATAAAAAATTCAGAAAATTCTATAAAAGGATTATTTTTTTTTATAAAACTGTAGAAAATGTCCCTAAGAGGGATGTAGTGGTCACAAGTTCAGTACTCGAACCACTAGCTCAAAGAGGCCCTTAGTAAATAGGTAGAGACTATTGTGACAAAATTAAAAATATGATAGGTTTGACAAGAAAAAACAGCAACATTTTTATTGCATTTTCTCAATGACATTGGGTTGATGCGGCATTTTATAAGTTGTTCCTCTAATGAAATGAAAATTATCATCTGAAAACAGGAAATTTTGCTCATGATGAACTGTTTCTAGATGTTCTTCATTCAATAAGTGTAAAATATGTCTATATCAAAACCTTTAAACTGCTGGAATGATGAATTAGGCTTGATCTCAAAAGGTAATTAATGCATAAATTCTGAAATCCATGGATGCTTCACTAAACTTTTGTTATCAACATTAAAACCAGTTTCAAGAAAAATGCGTAATGCTCTTCTTTTTTTGCAAAATCTTTAAATGTTGCAGCTGTAAAACAATTAAATTTATGACATTTAATGTTTTGTCCAACTCTCATATGATCAACAACCAGCAATTGTTGAAGTTTCATTTGTGCTAATGTAAAAAAATGGTTTTAACCAAAGGAGAAATCAGACAAGGCATTTTTTGCTTAAAATAGTGACTATTATTTCAGAAGCATTTTGCTAGAGATGCATAGAATCACATGCTTGTATACCCATTTCCTCATATGGGAATTTGTGAGCCGTTCAAATTAGAACCAATCACAGATAAAGAAAAAGTAGCACACCAAAAGTATTAATCATATGTATGATATTTGGTTGAATCCAATGTGATTTAACCCCTTACGAAAGGACAAATTTTAGTTTGTCCCAAATTGAGAGAGTTTGCAGACGGCATTTCAAAATGTGATGAAATTGGAAAAATAATCTTCTGACGGGGCCGAAAACATTGTGGGAATGCGATTTCTCCTTTCCCCACAATTTTGTTCAAAGTCGTCTGCAACAAAGTGGTTAAATGTTGTTATTGTTTGGTAATAGGCTAAGAATAACATTCTCATCAGCAACTATTCATTCTTTTGTCCAATTGGTTTCTATTCACCATATATTGCAGATACATATAGAAATAATGTATTGTGGAGGTAGCGGAGAAAGTCGTCTGTACCAGGGAACGAGCCAAATCGTTTTGTCCTTGAACCACAAAGTAATCAATCAAAGTTTCTGTGATTGATTAGCCTACAGGAGATGTCTATTGTCAAATATAGATTGCCTCTTGTTTGTAAAAAGAATCCTCGAATCCAAGAATAGAGTAATCATTCTATTGAAGCATTATCAAGCAGTCAATCATTAAATTAGGTATTGCCAATGAAATGACATAATCTTGATTATATTTTGGTTCTTATTAAAATATATTTCATATGAAGAGTATCAAACATATGAATAAATTTAGAATCAACTCTATCAGGCGAGGGAATCACTTGACCTTAGTAAAATGGTGGCTGGCCTGTGATCAAACCTGTTTGCTACTCTGAGTACCTTTCCTCATCAAAACTAAGCAGATATTTAAAGTTTTAGAAAGCGGATGGTACCAAAAATCTGTTTTTAGAGAATTACCCAGAATTTAAGGGTTAAGTCAGTTAGTAAAACGGCACATAGGTGATTCCTCATCAGTACTGTAAAATATTCTTTTATATGGCTGGCTTTTATGTACTTCATTTATTTACTCATGTATTTAAATACATATTTAAATCATGTCAGACAGATTTCATAAAATGTAGGAGAGAGAGAAAAGTGGCTGAGCTTAGTTCTCAAACTCAGAAGCACTCTATTTCAGGTCTGGTATGCTACTGTCTGAGCCAATGAGGCTTGGCCAAGATGGTTTAATGACATTTCAAAACCTGTTTCAAAGTCATGATGAGAATTCTAAAACCATTTGTTGTTTCTACTTTCAGTTGGATGAAATTGTGTTTCATGGTAAATCCAAGCGGCAAGATCCCTGTAAGAAGGTATGTAATTGTGTTTTCATACAGTAAGAAACAACTCAATAGAAGTAGGTATATAAATATATTTCACATAGTAAGAATTCACCCATTAGAAGAAGAAGATAACCTAATTGTGTTTCATTCATTCAAGAAAAAGGTATATGAATGTGTTTTCATATAGTAAGTATTCACCCATTTGAAGAAGATTAAGTCAAAGTGTTTCAACCAAGAAGAAGGAATACATAAATGTATTTTCATATAGTAAGAATACACCCATTTGAAGATGATGAAGTCAGTGTGTTTCAACCAAGAAGACGGCATATAAATGTGTTTTGATATAGTAAGAATTCACCCATTAGAAGACGGAAATATGTAGTCATACAGTAATGATCAACCAATTCGAGGTAGAAGAAGGTATGTAAATGCATTTTTACCCAGTAGAAGTTTTCATAGAGTTAAAACTAACCACTGAAAAGAAAAAGGTACGTAAATGTGTTTCAACAAAGTAAAAATTAACCAATTAACTTTTTTACATTAAGAAATAACTCATTAGTTTATTGATGTTGTAAGTTTTCTTGAGAATGAAATCTGTTTTATCACAGCATTCCTTGGATACCAACCAGTACTTTCTTGTTATGACATGGAACCGTATTTTGTAATGCTATCCCCTATTACTCAGATTGTCAACAAGGGAAGCCATTACAACCAGGGATGGCGAAATCTGATTTTGATTTATTTGTCCATAAATGCCAAATCTTTTTCTGCACTTGTCTGTTTAATGGTTATCCAGTAAACTTTAGTAGTAATTTGCTTGTCAGTTAAGGCTCTTGGACAAACTGCGCAATACCTACAATTGGTTTATGTTTATGTTTATGAAGCACTTACTATAGTCTTGCATTGAACACATGATATTAGGAAAAAAGTTAGGGGTTGATGGGAGTGTTAGCTGCTTCCATTATTCATAGGTCAAACTAAATGGTCTGAACACAAGAATCCCTATTAACCCTTTACCAAATAATAATGACACTTGACCAGTTTGTTGCAGATGACTCTGCATAACATTGTGGGAAATGGCAAAATTGCTCCTGACAAGCAATTTTTCCTTTTCCCACAATGTTTTCTACCCTATCAGAAGATTATTTTCCAACTTCATCGCATTTTGAAATGTTGTCTGCAAAGTCTTCCAATTTGAGATCGTCAAAAATTTGGTGTTTGGTAAAGAGTTAAGCCAAAGTGTTTATAGCCTTGATGTTTTTGTTGATTTTGTCCTTACTTCAAGCAAGGTATTTGTTGTTTGCTTGTTAAAGACTTTAACTCCTTACTCAATAATACCTTACTTTGCTGCTATTGCTAATGTGGACTTTTGGAACGATTGTGACAAACAATGGAGACTTCATAACTTTTTGGAATAAGGGTGCGTCATCACCTTTGTCCATTGAATTTACATACCACTTTTTGAGGGACAGTACACTATCGAAACACAAACAGCGGTCTGACACAAATTACTCATTAAACATCCGCCTTCACTGTGCGGACTAATACCTTCTTGGAACGTGAAATGTAGTCCGGATTTACTCTCTTTGTTTTGCTCTATATTATTATAGCTGTTGCTTCATGGGAAATCGTAAAACGTCCAGATGTTCGAAAAATAGACTATCGTTCAGTCTCTGTTCACAGAAAAGTAAATTGGCAGCTGGCCTGGATCTTACCTGTTTGCATAATCATGATGGAGGTTCCAGCAAGATAAGGGTTAACCCATAACCAAACAAGAACGACATTTAACCACTTTGTTGCAGACCACTCTGGAAAACAGTGTGGGAAAAGGAGAAATTGCTCTTAATAAGCAAATTTCCCTTTTTTCCACAATGTTTTCTGCCCTATTAGAAGATTATTTTCCAATTTCATCGCAATTGAAATGTCGTCTGCAAACGCATTCAATTTGGGACAGTCGATAGATTGGCGTTTGGTAAAGGGTTAAGAATTGAATGGCGATGTGTCTCCCATGCAATTTGTCTGACTCCCTCTCATTCCCCACTGATACATTTTTCTCTATATGGGAGACTAATTGACCATTAGCTTCCAGGGAGGGACCAGTTTTCACGTTAACACTGCTACGGAAGATGTACTATTAAATACAGTTCAGGAAGAAGAATACTAAGGTTATGAAGTCAAAAACTGTAGGAAGTTTTTCCTTTTTTTCCTTTTTTTTAATTTTTTAAATGGAATATTTTGAATTCCAGTACATAAATGTACTTTCATACATCTTTAATTTCATTTCTACAGGTACTTTTATACAGTATTTCTTTTGGGAGGTATTTTCTTACAGTCTTTTATTTCTTAGAACTATCAAATGAATACTATAAACCGAGTTTTTATTCAAAGCACTGAAAAGCACACAAAGTTGTTTCATTGTTAACAGTTGAAAAGTTTTAAGATTAAAAAAAATATGAAAAAGAAAAAAAAAGTTATGTATTTAAAGGTTTTTTTAAGTCAGCTTTTTACAGAACACAACACACAGTTCCCTTTAGATATTTGGTTTATATGTAAAGAATTTCCTCCCTAGAGTCTTCCACATTATTTGTCAATGAATGTTATAATTATCTCATCAAAATAGGAAGAAAATATGATGAGCTATTTCTTAACCCTTTACCAAACACCAAATTTTTCGACTGTTCCAAATTGAAAGAGTTTGCAGACCACATTTCAAAATGTGATGAAAGTGAAATATAATCTGATAGGACAGAAAACATTGTGGGAAACCGAGAAATTGCTTGGTAAGAGCAATTGCTCCTTTTCCCACAATATTTTCCCGAGTCGTCTGCAACAAACTGGTAAAATGTCGTTATTGTTTGGTAATGGGTTAAATGCTATTTCCCATACAAACCAGAGTTTTGTCTGCAGATTTAAACACGGTAAACAGCCATCATTCACGTTCATTGTGCACTTTATTGGTTATAATCTTGCTGCTTCCAACTGTGAATCACATTTAATATGAACTTTCATCCTTCGAGGAAACTATTTGTTGATGCAGTCATGGATATTGATTTTTTTTACAGTTATCCTTTTCCATCAAATTCAAACTGGTCCCGCACTGTCTACAGGCTCCACTTTGTTGCACAAGATAGACAACAGGCAGCCTTCAACTTTTGAGTGATTTGATTGGTCAGAATGCAACATTCCAAAAAACAACAACAACAACATGGAGCACACATTTTTTTCCCCTGAATCATTATTTTGTGTTTTTATAAGCAGACAGCCCTTAATCAAACTTTAATCATCCACTCATTTTTATAAAATGTTTGTTAAAATTTCAATTTCAAATTATTTTGACTAATTTTCTGTGAAGGAAACATTGATTCACGGCTAACCATTTGTTTGAATCGGCAAATGTTCATCTCTATGGACAGCATGCTTTTTGTCGTTATTTGTCAAATATTTTTTCAATATGAGCCGTTACTCTTTTGTTAAAATTCTTTCAATAGAATATCTTATATACAAAATTTTGTTTTTCATACGCTTTTATTGTTGTCTGCTGTTACTTCCAATTCAGAAAAACAACACCGTTCTGTTTTAGGGAATATGTCAAATGGATAATTCCCAAGGGGCATCAAACAGAAAGTCTTCCTTCAGATGTGCTTGTTCCTCAGAGATATAAGCGGAAATGACAAAGCACATATTAATCAAGCTATGCTGGAATGTTGGTTATTTGATCCCTGTTCAAATTACCAAGCACAGATTAAATTTTAAGAACTTGATTGTCAAACTAATAAAGTTTTTTTGTCCTTCCCAGTTGAGTCCTTTGGTCGTTTGTTGAGCAAAGTTTGATATTGCATTTTTACTTTTTGCATTTTGATATCTGCATATTGAATTACAATGTTCATCTCTGCTTCAGCAAAAAAAAAACTCAGTACACATTCCAGTTTATTTATTTCTACTTCAACAAAATTTATATAAATAACTTTATTTTTCTCTACACATGCAACATTTGGATAACGAATAATAATATTTCTCTCTACCTATGCAAAATTTGCTCAATGGGTAACCATATTTCTCTACCTTTGCAAAAACTACATAATGAATAACCATATTTCTCTACCTTTGCAAAACTTGCATTATGGGTAACCATATTTCTCTACCTTTGCAAAAACTACATAATGAATAACCATATTTTTCCCTACCTTTGCAGAACTTGCATTATGGGTAACCATATTTCTCTACCTTTGCAAAACTTGCATTATGGGTAACCATATTTCTCTACCTTTGCAAAACTTGCATTATGGGTAACCATATTTCTCTACCTTTGCAAAACTTGCATTATGGGTAACCATATTTCTCTACCTTTGCAAAAACTACATAATGAATAACCATATTTTTCTCTACCTTTGCAAAACTTGCATTATGGGTAACCATATTTCTCTACCTTTGCAAAAACTACATAATGAATAACCATATTTTTCTCTACCTTTGGGTAACCATATTTCTCTACCTTTGCAAAACTTGCATTATGGGTAACCATATTTCTCTACCTTTGCAAAAACTACATAATGAATAACCATATTTTTCTCTACCTTTGCAAAACTTGCATTATGGGTAACCATATTTCTCTCTACCTATGCAAAATCTGCTTAATGTGTAACCATATATCAATCACTCTACATTAGCAATCTTTTGCATAATGTATTACCATATTTCTTTCTTCTCCAACAAAATGTGCATATTGTATTAAGGCTTTTCTCTGTACTTCAACAAAACTTGCATAATTCAAGTACTTTTACAAAATTGCTTATTGTATTACCATTTCTCTATCTACTTCAGGAAATTTCGCAAAATATTACATCATAGTTCTCTCCACTTTATTAAAACTTGTATGATGATAATCATATTTCTCTCTATTTTCAGCATTACTCGCACATTTGCTTCTGGGAGGACTGAGAAGATGATTATGCAGTCTTTAAAAGACTTGGGGCTTCCAGGTGGCAAGGTGAGATGTTAGATTTTGTCTGTAAATTTTCTGACAAATTTGGATTAACTATGAAAGATAAACCTTTTGTTGGTGTTGATAAGGTTATCATTGTGAGAAAGGAAGAGAACTTTGGTAATTAAGGATTAACCCATACCAAACAATAACGACATTTGACCAGTTTGTTGCAGACACTGAAAAATGTTGTGGGAAAAGGAAAGATTGCTCTTTAACTTAAAGAGCAATTCCTCCTTTACAACAATGTTTTCTACCCTATCAGAAGATTGTTTTAGCGATTTCATCACATTTTGAAATCTCGTCTGCAAACTCTTTCAATTTGGACCTATGTATTCTCTAATTATGCATGTACAGTGGTATATCAATGAAGCTAATTCATACCAAAAACAACAGGTTCTGATAAGGCATTATGATTTAAGCAAGGGCATCACACATTTCCTGGAGCTCTGAGGTTATCAAAAAACTTTCATCTAGAATTTGGTAAAGTTCTTTTTGTAAAGGGTTTAATGCTGTATAAACAGTTTTTCAGTTGAATTACAGTTTTCCTGAGATTCACTCGTACTAGGCTGAGGCTCTGAAATGTCTTGCCAAAGTACACTCCCATGAAACCAGTGGTGTCAGTGGGGAATCAAACCTGGTCAAAAGTCAGCAACATTAATCACTTAGCTATGCAGGACTCCTTATTTGATATGGTTGGTTCAATGCAAGACTATATTTAGTCCTTCACAAACATGAAGCATTTACCATAGTCTTGCATTAAGCCTCATTAAACTTAGCAGTCTCTTGTGTTCTTGAAATCACAAATTCAGCTCCTCTTTCTTCTTTGACAAAAGAATTGCCGGATCAAAGAGACACATTTTGGCAGGGATGCTTATTGTGGTTGCAGCAAAGTGGGTTTGTTCCTTTGAATGTACTCTGCCATCATCCAACAATGCTATCTCAGTGCCAGAAAGCAAAAAACGTTTGTTTTGTTAATCCTTTCCTTCATACTTGCTTGTTTTAATGACAGAAGGCAAGAAACAATTATGACAAAAGAAGAAGTTGCTCATCATGAGCTGGCCTGTGATCTAACCTGTAATCTACTCTGAGTAACTTTCCTTAAAAATGAAATAAAGCAGATATTTAAGGTTTTGGAAAGCAGATGACACACAAATCTATTTTGAGAAATTAACCCAGCGTTCTAAGGATAAACGTTCTGCTGAAGGCATATTAAAATGAGTGGAACTAAAGAGTAAATTGTAAGTGGCAAGGATAGCTTTACCCAACGGTCAGGCATTTGCTTGGTAAGTGTTACACCCAGGGCAGACCACCTGATTTCTAATGTTACCACTGCGCAGGTACTAAGAACTGTGTTCAAGAACAAACATGAATGACAAATGGTCACTCTTAAACACAAAGCTGTTCTCAAACTTGTGTTATGAATTTCAAGAACAAGTTCATGAACACCAAGAACAGGTTCATGAACACCAAGAACAGGTTCATGAACACCAAGAACAAGTTCATGAAACCGAGAACAAGTTCATGAACACCAAGATCAAGTTCATGAACACCAAGAACAAGTTCATGAACACCAAGAAAAAGTTCGAACAAGTTCATGAACACCAAGAAAAAGTTCATGAACATCAAGAACAAGTTCATGAACATCAAGAACAGGTTCATGAACACCAAGAACAAGTTCATGAACACAAAGAACAAGTTCATGAACACCAAGAACAAGTTCATGAACACCAATAACAATTTCATGAACACCAAGAACAAGTTCATGAACACCAAGAACAGGTCTGAGATCTCAGATGTTAAAGCATTGCCATTTCTAAGGGTAGGTTCCAGGCTTGAGTCTACACATTTTTCTCACCTTAGTTACAGCAATGTGTAAAATATATTCTTAGCTGAGCAATTAGAAACTTTGTGGCTGTCTTATATTTTCAGAGTGAAGAAATAGAGGTGGCATCGTTTACATTTGAAAAGTTTTACGAGCTTTATCACAAGATCTGCCCTAGAACAGACATCGAGGACCTCTTCAAAGAATGGTGGGTAGTCGTTCTATTTTTTTTTTTCCGATACAGATAGCCCTAGGGATTTTGTGACTGGTCCAAATTGAAAGCAAAAGCAGGCGACAATGATAAAGTATACAAAAAATCATTTGATAAGGAACAATTATGACAAAAGGAGAATATTCTTTGTAAAAGACGTGATAACGTCTTTTTTAATTTGGCGCGTTTTTAAAGTTAATTGAACGTCAAAACGTATGTTACGTCGCGTATGCGCGTGACGTGACGTTTCTTAACGGTCAATCTTGTTTATTTTCGTCAGTTTCAATTTTTACGTCAAATGAGAAGGATGTGTTATAGAAGATTCGTTAATGTTTAAGAATCGCCTATCCAGAGACCAGTTATTAAAGGAAATCAATCGGCGCATGTCTTACTTATCTAATCCGCACCCTTCTACAATTCTTAAACAACGAAAGATTGAATTCAAGAAATGGCCCCGGCGGAGGATTTCGATAGCCTTAAACGAGCGCGTACGGGACGGAAGGCCCAGCTTACGAAACTGTACAAAGAACTAGAGGAAAAGATGATGTCGAAAGAAAACAGCGAAACAGTAAATCGTCTCTTCTTGAAACTAACTGAAGAATTTGAAAAATTTAGAAAATGTAATCAGCTCTGTTTGGACACATGCACAGACTCTAGTAAACGTGAAACGTTGGAAATTACTTTTGAGGATTGCTCAAAAAACTTTCAAGAATTCCAGGACCGATTTTCTCAGTGGAAAAACGCATTAGAGGAAATGGCCGAGAATGATAGTGTGTCGGTTGTGAGCAATATGAGTAGTACTTCATCCAGATCAAAAGTCAAAGGTGCAAGAGCAAAACGACTTATTGCCGAGCATAAACTAAAAGCAATGCAACGAAAAGTTGAGTTGGAACGGGCAAAAAGGGAAATTGAACTGAAACAACAGTTGCTTGAAAGCGAAAGCGAATTGGAGCAGGCCCGACTTGAAGAATCTGTCTGGGCTGATGACTGTGATGCTGGAATAATTAATAATATACAAGAAAATCATGTTTTAAGTAAACCTTATAGAGATTTCAGTTCCCTTCAATCCCTAGATAACGTAAACGACGTGAGCAATCAAAACGAATCTGCGTGCCGACCTGGGAACGCCGGAAGTGACGTTGATGAGGTACCGTTTCGAAGTGCTGGTAACGAAAACCTATCAACCGGCAACATAGACCAAGCTTTCCAGCGTCTGGCAAACACTCTGCACGAAGGATTTAATTTGCCAAAACCAGAGCTGCTGAGGTTTAATGGTTCCACATTGGAATACTGCAAGTTCGTGAGTAATTTTGAAACAAATATTGAAAGTAGAGTAAATGACGATAGACTAAAACTCAGTTATCTGATACAGCATTGTGACGGTGAAGCGAAGAGAGCGATTGAGGATTGTGTTCTATTGGAACCAAGTGAGGGGTACAGAAGTGCTAGGGATATCCTGTATTCAAGATACGGTAGGCCACATGATATTGCTCGTGGTTATGTTGATCTCCTTGTTAACGGACCGATATTAAAGGCATCAGACACACACAGCCTTTCAAACTTAGCGCTAGAAATGAGGAAATGTGAGATAACGCTGTCCCAACTAGGATATAGCTCGGATATTGACAATACGGATAACCTACGTCGTCTCGTAAGACGGTTGCCTCTACATATTCGGAGTAGATGGGTGGAAGTCGCTCATTCCATCACAGAGTCAGGTAGAGAACAGCGTTTCTCTGATTTGGTAAAATTTGTGGATCAAAAGTCGCGCATTGCTAGCTCGATGTATGGGATCGATCTAGCAAAAGAGAGTCACAGTAAAAATGCCGAAAAGATAGCCAAGTCGACACCAAGTGAATTAACATGTAGAAATGACGTTACACATTTTGCTATAAGCAGTGAACGGGAAAACTCCCCTAGCGAGCGTAAATGTATCTGCTGCAACTGAATGTGTCGAGATTTATGTGTGTGCGAGAAATTCAAAGGACTGTCTATTAATGAGAGAGAAACCTTCGTGCGCACCTCTAAATTATGCTTCAACTGTCTAAAGCGAAATCATTATTCTAATGTATGTAAAAAGCCTTCGTCATGTGCAGTGCCTGAGTGTAAAACCAAACACCATTTTCTATTACATAAGTGGGTTAGTCGGAAAATCGCTGATCAAAGCGCTGTGAGGTCGTCTGTAAATTGTGCATCTACAAAAGGGTCATGTGTTAAAAACTGCTTAGGAATTATTCCCGTGACCGTATATGGTGAACATGGAAATAGCTGTAAAACCTATGCCCTGCTTGACGATGGAGCTGATAAAACATTATGTGATGAACGGCTGCTGACTACCCTAGATTTAACTAGCAGACCGGTGACATTTCAAATGACTACAGCAAGTTCAACAGAACGTACAGTAGAAGGAAGTGAAGTCGATCTTCAATTGCAAGCGGTTTCTGGTGGATCGTCCATTTCCTTACGCAAAGTTTGGTCGGTTAAATCATTGCCTATTTCTGTAAAGTCAGCGGCAAAAAATTCAGATTTGCAGTCTTTACCATACCTGTCTGACATCGAGATACCTGAGATTGACACCAGTTCAGTAATGTTACTGATAGGGACCGACGTACCGCAGGCTCATATTCCCCTTGAAGTACGATCAGGCAGTCACGATCAACCATATGCTGTAAGAACTCAATTGGGTTGGGCAGTGCGTGGACCTATGCCACAAGAATCACTGTCGACAAAGGTAAATATCAACTTCCAACAGTCAGCTGATTCGCTGTTACAATGTCAACTAGAAAAAATGTGGACTACTGACTTCAACGATAAAGTTCAAGCAGATAAAGTATCCATGTCCCTAGATGACAAAAGGGCGCTGACAACTATGGAAAGGTCGTTAACGTACGAAAATGGACATTATTCATTGAAATTACCATGGAGAGACGAAATGGCTTATATGCCAAATGATATAACCATGGCGCACGCGCGTCTCCAACAATTAAAACGGAAGTTGGTAAATGACCCTGAATTACATAAGATGTACAGCGCTACTGTATCAGACTACATTCAAAAGGGGTATGCGAGAGAAATCACAAGTTCCAAAGATGAAAGTGAAAAACGTGTATGGTATTTGCCTCATCATCCCGTGACAAATCCTAACAAACCAGGAAAAGTGAGAGTTGTGTTCGACTGTGCGGCGAAGTATAAAGGTATTTCACTGAATAGTCAACTCCTACAAGGACCCGACTTCATGAACAGTCTAGTAGTTGTAGTTATAAGGTTCAGACAGGAGCAGGTAGCTGTAGCGGCTGATATCGAGGCTATGTTTCACCAAGTGAATGTCGACGAAGAAGATTGTGACGCTCTACGGTTTCTATGGTGGCCTGAAGGTGACATAAATCAACAGCCTAAATGTTACCAGATGCGAGTTCACTTGTTCGGAGCGACGTCATCCCCAAGCTGCACATCGTACGCATTGAGGCGAACTGCATTAGACAATGAACATACATATGAACCAGATGTAATACAAACTGTGAAAAGGAACTTTTATGTTGACGACTGTTTGAAATCGGTAAGTTCCGAAAAGAAAGCAATTTCGCTAGTTTCAGATCTACAATCGCTAATGAAAAGAGGAGGTTTTCGACTTACGAAATGGTTAAGTAATAGCAGAAATGTATTAGACGCAATACCCGAGTCAGAACGAGCGCTATCCGTGATGAATCTTGAAAGAGAAGATGACTTGCCCCTAGATCGCGCTTTGGGTGTTCACTGGGACATAGATAGAGATGAAATAAGGTTTAAAGTGAAGTTAAGCAACAAACCGTTGACTCGACGCGGAATACTCTCGACTGTGAGTTCCATATTCGACCCCCTCGGACTTATATCGCCCGTTTCCCTTCGTGCAAAGGCTTTAGTTCAAACATTGTGTAAGGAGAACCTTGGATGGGACGACCCGATTTCCAAAAAGCATGCCCAAGAATGGCAACAGTGGTTGGACGCACTTCCAGCCTTAGAAAACGTATCAATAAGACGTTGTTTCAAGCCGCAGCATTTTGGGCACGTTGAAAATGCACAACTTCATATATTCTGTGATGGATCAGAACTTGGATATGGAGCGTGCGCATACATAAGATTAATGGATGAAAATAAGAAAACATCATGTTCGCTGATAGCCGGGAAGTCTCGTCTCGCGCCGATGAAGCAGACTTCAATACCAAGGCTTGAACTATCAGGAGCCGTTGTCGCTGCACGTCTTTATGGATTTATACGAGATGAACTCGAAATCGATATCGATCGTGTGACTTTCTGGACCGATTCGATGATAGTTCTAGGATACATTAAGAATGAGACACGCAGGTTCAAAATCTTTGTTGGAAACAGAATTGGAGAAATACATGACTTATCATCTCCAGATCAATGGCGACACGTAGATACCCTTAATAATCCTGCTGACATAGCATCCAGGGGTATTGAAGCGTTTGATTCTGAAAGCTTGAATTTCTGGCTGACCGGACCAGAATTTCTACTCAAGGATGAACAACATTGGCCATTACAGAATGTACAGTCAGTTATAAGGGGAGACGACAATGAAGTGAAAAGGGAAATAACAGTCAACGTCGCTTCCTGTGAGATTCAAAAGATCGTGCATTATTATTCAAGTTGGACAAAATTGAAGAAAAGTATCGCTTGGCTGCTACGGTTTAAAGCCTATTGTAGAGGGAAATATCTGAGACAGGAAATTGAATACAAAACGGGTCCGTTGACTGTCTGTGAACTGTTAAATGCATCAAATGAAATAGTGTCTCTTGTTCAAAATACTTGCTTCGGCAATGAAATGAAATCCTTAAAAAGCAATTCGTGTGTGAACAAATCAAGCCGTATCGCGAGTCTCAATCCTACGCTTGAAAATGGATTAATATGCTCTAACGGACGTTCGCTGAAACAAATCGAACGGCAAACCATACTACCAAATGAACATCACGTTACAAGGTTGATCATAACACATTTCCACAGAAACCTAGGACATGTAGGAACGCAACAGGTGCTCGCTGCAGTGCGTGAGAAATACTGGGTTATAAAAGGACATATGACGGTTAAGAATGTACTTTCTTCATGTGTGATATGCACACGTGTGAAGGGTCCTCTGTCAAGTCAGCAAATGGCACCCCTTATCGACGAACAAACAACGCCTGAGATGCCCCCGTTCACATTCGTCGGGATTGATTACTTCGGTCCTCTTACAGTGAAGTTTGGCCGCGCACGTGCTAATAGATACGGATGTGTATTAACATGCCTTGCGACTCGTGCAGTCCATTTCGAAATTGCAACGGATTCATTTATTTCCGCAGAAGGTATATAGCGATAATGGAACAAACTTTGTTGGAGGTGAACATGAACTAAAGAAATCTATGAAAGAATGGAACCATTCGAAAATCAGTGGACTTCTCGCGCAAAGAGAAATTGAGTGGCATTTCAATCCACCACACGCCAGCCATATGGGTGGGGCTTGGGAACGTTTGATCCGCTCTACTAGAGTCATTCTTAGATCCCTCGTAAGAGAACAACTTCTAAGTGACGAACAGTTACTTACGTTTATGGCTGAAGCAGAGAAAATTCTAAATGACAGACCTTTAACACCCGTAAGTAGTGACCCTAGGGACCCTATCGCATTAACCCCAAACATGTTGTTGCTTATGAAATTGAACCATTGTTTACCAGTTGGGATTTTCAATAGAGACGATTCATACGCAAAACGATGGTGGAAGCAAATACAATACCTTACGAACGTATTCTGGAAACGATGGATTAGATAATACTTACCGTTGCTGCAAAAACGTCAGAAGTGGCAACGCAAGGTCAAGAACATTAAGAAGGACGACGTGGTTCTTATTGCTTCTGATAACATCCCACGGGGACAGTGGCCACTAGCAAGAGTCGTAGACGTACATTTAGGCAGAGACGGTTTAGTTAGAAGTTGTGTGCTAAAAACTCAGTCAGGACAATTAGTAAGGCCAGTAACAAAACTCTGTCTACTCGAATGTGGCGTTTGATCACTTAGTGTTTTTGTTTTTGTAAGCCATATTACAAATCAAAGTTTATTGAATTATTGTATGTGACTTACTGTATTTTAAGGTTGAAATATGCAAACTGTAATGAAATATGGTAATTTCATGGTGAGGACTGTAAAAGACGTATAACAAGACGTGATAACGTCTTTTTTAATTTGGCGCGTTTTTAAAGTTAATTGAACGTCAAAACGTACGTTACGTCGCGTATGCGCGTGACGTGACGTTTCTTAACGGTCAATCTTGTTTATTTTCGTCAGTTTCAATTTTTACGTCAAATGAGAAGGATGTGTTATAGCAGATTCGTTAATGTTTAAGAATCGCCTATCCAGAGACCAGTTATTAAAGGAAATCAATCGGCGCATGTCTTACTTATCTAATCCGCACCCTTCTACATTCTTGATTTGAGAAATATCTTCTTTTGTCACTGTGGTTTCTGAAATATTCTTCAGGTATAAGTTTAAGTGAAAAAATAATAAGGGTAAGATTTCCTCTGCATGAAATGACAAATCAAACAGAGATTTATTTTTGTGCTTTTTTATTTGAGGTTTAACACCACTTTGTAAATAGAATCAGTTACGGCATTATATCTTTATTTCCTGAAGCCCACCCAGACGCACCTTTTTTGGAGTGGAAATAGTTTTCTGTGAGTAATGCTACCCCAAATACCCATTGTTCTAATCCAAACGATTACTAAGTTTGTGTTTTGGTCTTTTCCATGAAATTGCAAAAGTGTCCTGCATGGCCCAGTGATAAAGTTTGTGGACTTAGAACTCGGGGGCCCCGGGTATAAGCCCCACCGACACCTCTGGTTTCATGGTAAAGACCTTTGGCAAGTCACTGAAGAGCCCAAGCCAAGTACTGGTGGATCCAGGAAAGCCATTACATAACCGAAAATTGTTGCTTTGGCGTTAAACACCAAACAAACAAATGAAATTGCATGGTCTGAAGCCATATATCTTCCCAGAAGTTGGTATTATAAGGGCGCTCTCCAAGTTAAATTATATATTACTTCTCTAAACCATATATTGTGTATACTCATTTGAATTGTCTCAGTGAGACAATTCTATAGGGTATACACAATACATGTATAGGGTTTCTCTCAACTTTTCCTTGAATTCACCAGTGCTAGGCTAGGGTTCTGATGTGTCTTGCCAAAAGGCACTCCAAGCATACCAGCCATTCTGGAGGGGTTTAAACCCCATACCAGCTGTTCTTGAGGGGTTTAAACCCAGGAAACATATCCACCACCCATTACCACTTGGCCATGCAGGACAGTGAGACATGAATGATCAGTTAACCAGTTTCTAGGGGAAACAGTACAACAAGTTCAATGGACTGAATATATAAGCAGTTACAGTAAATCTGGCAAGGCCAATAGCTAAGCTGGGGCTCTGATGTGTCTTGCTAAAAGGCACTCCAAGCATACCAGCCATTCTGGAGGGGTTTAAACCCAGGAAACATATCCACCACCCATTACCACTTGGCCATGCAGGACAGTGAGACATGAATGATCAGTTAACCAGTTTCTAGGGGAAACAGTACAACAAGTTCAATGGACTGAATATATAAGCAGTTACAGTAAATCTGGCAAGGCCAATAGCTAAGCTGGGGCTCTGATGTGTCTTGCTAAAAGGCACTCCAAGCATACCAGCCATTCTGGAGGGGTTTAAACCCAGGAAACATATCCACCACCCATTACCACTTGGCCATGCAGGACAGTGAGACATGAATGATCAGTGAACCAGTTCCTAGGGGAAACAGTACAACAAGTTCTAGGCAATATGTATATAAGTTGTTACAGCAATTCTTGAAAGGCTGCTTTCTATGGCCCTATTTGGATATTATTTACTAGTATGCAAATAACCTTAGGGGAAAATACTTATTCTTTGCCAGAAACCTACATGATATCTAAAGAATCTGCTGCATAGAACTTTTAAGAATTATTGTTGGAAAAAGGAAAAATCGCTCTTTTCCTTTTTCCAACAATACTTTCATTCATGAAAAGTATTATAATATATTTATTTAATTGTTTTATTTCAATAGTCTTCTATGAGAAATGAGTTTTCCTGGAGATCAAGGACATGTTTGATTAAGAGTCCTGGATATATTCCCGGCGTTAAAGAGCACCAAGAGATTCTGAAATCGTTAGCGGAGACAGTTTTTCTTTCCGAAACATCATTTGTCAGGATTTTCACGAGTAATGATAACCCTGATTTGAATATCTGAAAAAATTCTCCTAGTCAGAAGCTTAAATGATGCTTGTTAGAGGGTTGGTTTTTAAGATACTCTAATGGTGCTAGTGACTAGTTCTTGTTTGATTGAATGAGGTTTCACGCCATTTTTAACAAGTTTTGGGTTATTTATTGATGATAGTTTTCATGTCCCTGGCTTCGGACAATGTATTGCTTTTTTTTTCTTTTCTTTTTTATCTATAACTAGCTCTGTCATTGAAATTTTATCAAAATATGCCTTAACCCTTTCCCATCCAATAAAGACATTTGACCAATTTGTTGCAGACAACTCTGGAAAACAGTGTGGGGAAAAGGAGAAATTGCTTGTAACATACAATTTTTCTTTTTCCCACAATGATTTCTGCCCTATCAGTAGATTATTTTCCAATTCATCAAATTTTGAAATGTCATCTGCAAACTCTTTCAATTTGGGACCGTCGAAAATTTGTTGTTTGGGAAAGGGTTAATGATCTAGTAATAAGAATACAGAACTTGAAATTTAAAGCCCCCTCTCTGTGTTGGATTTTAATTTTCATCGGAAGTAGTTTCTTGTCTGACAAACCATGTTTTTGGTCCTACCTGGCTTGACCAACCCTTGCAAGTAATTAATTTAGGTGTGTAAAGATAAGCATTTTTACCTTTATAACCCTTTAAAAGAAGACCTATCTTATATCTTTTAATTTTGTCTCAATACACAACTTCAAAGTATAAGTTGTTGAAACATACATTAAACCAAAAAATAAAGAATGGCTATTCCATTTGGGATACAACTGACTTAAGGTAGAATACCCATAATCCACTCTTTTGAATTTTATTCTTTCATCAAAGTATTTTGGCGTTCTCGGTATACATCGCTCAGGGCCAGAACTATTTGGTTTAATGCAAATAGTTCCTGCCCTGACCAATGTATACCAAGAACAACCTAAGTATTTCGACGAGAGAATGAGTTTCAAAATGGTGGATTGGGGTATTCTAGCTTAAGACTGGGAGAATGTAGGGCATCGTTGAGATATGGTATTTGATTTCATCTCCATTGGGATTGATCAACTGAAATGTTATGTACATATAATTATTGATTTCTGTGTAATAATGTTACAGATTAGACAGGCAAAGGCTGATAAAACATTTACTCCCTTTCCATACACACTGACTCCTCAAATTGTAACCTTACCAAGGGGTGAACGCGTTTGAAACAGATGAAGATTGAAATCAAATTGACAAAGGGGACCTTGTGCAAGATGAACAAATTCTCCTTTTGTCACAGTCTTTTGGATATTTTTGTTGATTATTTACACAGCGCCCTTTGGGTAATTTTGGGATCATTTATCCGATTCCTACATGGTAATTATTGCTTGGAAAAAAGATAAGGGTTTATAAAGGGAAGTAATTGATATGTTATCAAACAATAAATTGAATAATGTTTGATATCATTTGGTGCTGATTTCATTAGAATTTACAAATTGCAATATGATATTTTGCTGATAACCCTTTTATCCTTAATTAATTTTGCAATTTGTCAAGATTTTTCGTGGGATTGGATTGGAATCTTCCCAAAATAGGAGTTGTTAGCAGACAAAGCCCAAACAAGTTAATGTGAAATTGAATAACATCTCCTTGGTAAGATAAACTTTCATTAATGGCCCAAAATGATATTTACTATAATATGTATATCATATCGTAGGCTAAATCATAGTCAAGCATTGCCAATGTAAATATAATTCTTTGTTAAGATAGAAATTATCACAAAAATGTGAAATTGCAGATATTTTCAAAAATCTCGTAGTAGCAGCAGACATTTCAAATCATAGGTTTGGCTGTCAAAAGATAGGTCATCAGAGGTCAAATTATCTAATGATGCTGTTGGGAAGCAATTTCTTCTGACTGACATTTCTATTTGTCAAAAGGTCTCATTTAATCAGTCTATCATTAAACCAGTGCAAATGCAAGTTTCAGAGAGGTGAAGAATCTCTGTCATTCGGCCTTGTCTGTGTTTTTTGAAGTTTGCAGAAATTCTACTATTAAAGAAGAGGTTTGCATATACAAGGTTAAGACCAACGTTAAGACCAATGTATAAATGTCTCAAATTGAGCAATCGCCGAAAGGCTTCAAAATGGATATCCATAACTGTTTAATTCTTAGAATGCTGGGTAATTTTCTAGAAATAGATTTTTGTGTCGTCTGCTTTTCAAAACCTTAAATATAATCTGCTTAATTTTGTTGGGGAAAGATGCTTAGAGTAGCAAACAGGTTATATTTTAGGCCAGCCGCCTATTTACTTGGCGGCTGGCCTGGGTCTAACCTATTTGCATAAGCATGAAGTCGGGTCCAGCAATACAAGGGTTAACCTTTGAAATGTGTACCATGATCTGCACATCAAATGCATGGAGGCATTGCTTTTTACAGATCCTAATTGAAGGTTCAGTGCAAGAGTTAACCCTTTCCCAAACAATAACGACATTCGACCACTTTGTTGCAGATGGCTTTAGTAAACATTGTGGGAAAAGGATGAATTGCTCGTAACGAGCAATTTTTCCTTTTCCCACAATGTTTTCTGCACTATAAGAAGATTATTTTCCAATTCCATCACATTTGAAGTGTCGTCTGCAAACTCTTTCAATTTGGGACACTCGAAAATAAGTTGTTTGGGAAAGGGTTAAGTAAGTTCTTCACAAACGGATCAACTTGGAAGATACAAATGGTGATGCATCTAGCTGCCTGAATATAAACAAAAAATGTCAACACTTTCAAATACCCTACATGTTGTGTGTAACATGCAAATGTCAAACACTCTTGTCAGTTTGCAAAAGGTGTTTGCAATGTCTGCTTATGTAAATGAAATTCTACATGGAACATACCCTCCATTACATGCTAATAAATGATGATGCTAGTTGCACAATAATGTGTATTTCATAAGGAATATAATATGTGAAGAGCTTGTTCAATGCATGTACTCCGTCTGTCATAACAATTCCAGCTATTTAAAGCTTCCAAGGTATTATACTTAATTTGTAGTGAGGCTACCATTTTGTTTATATGCGGTCATTTTTACTTCGCTGCAGGAGAAAAGCTTTCAAAAATGTGATAAATGGAGAAATTCCTAAAAATTAGCAACACTATTTTTCTCACAATCCTCTCCTCCCAAAATAACAAATATGTTGATATTTTTCAACTTCATGATAACCATTTTTTGTTGCATTCTATTGAGAACAACAGCTGCAAAATCTCACATTGGGGAAAATGTCAACTGCCTTCAAAATGCTGATGCCTTTTTGCACCTTTGATCAGCCAAACAACAAAATTGCCAAGCTGTAAAATCCGCTTAATTTTCACTGTTTAACCCTTGACCAAACGCCAAATTTTCAACTGTCCCAAATTGAAAGAGTTTGTAGACGACATTTCAAAATGTGATGCAATTAAAAGAAGTCCTCTGATAGGGGAGAAAACATTGTGGGAAAAGGAGAAATTGCTCTTTAAGAGCAATTTCTCCTTTTCCCACAATGTTTTCCTGTGTCATTTGCAGCAAACTTGTCAAATGTCGTTATTGTTGGGTAATGGATTAATGAAAGACTAAGAGAGTCACAGTGGTAGAGGGTCTGCCATGTCTGTGGAAGGTTATATGTTTGATACCCAGGCCAGGCCTTACCAAAGACCAAACAATAGTAGTAGTCATCGCTTCTTTCTAATGTCACTTTTGGTAATTGACAATTATTTCCTGGTGTAATAAGGGAATAGCCTGTTTGACATCAGTGAGAGGTTTGCCAAAGACCAAACAACAATGGAAGTAATGGCTTCTTTCTATGGCACTTACGGTAATTTACAGCTTATCTTCGGGTAACAAGCAATTTTTTCTTTTGTCACAATGGTTTCAACCTAAAATTACCAAAGAAATTGATATTTCTTACCCTCTACAATTGTCTACTGTCTTTGCCTTCAATTTGGATCTAGTTCAAAACTCCATATCCTCAGAAAGGTAATTCGATGTTCAAATGTGAAATAATATATAAATCTTTCTAAATATTTTTTTTCTCGTTTCAGGAGTGGAAGCAAAGCTTATTTATCAGATAATGCTCTAGTCACATTCCTAAACGAAGTAAGTAGAATATGTTCTCAAGCAGAGGTTTTGAAATATTGAGCATCCTCAATTTAGAGACTCAAGTCGGTGATTCTTTATTTTACTGATGTAAAATTGATTCACACATCTTATGCTTGCTTTGCAATCACATCCCTCCAGGGCGTATCCCTTCCCCTTTGTAAACCTTACACTTGCTTAAAATGATCTGCAAAAGATATTTATGAGGTACGAGGAAATGAATTTCTATGAATTATTAACTAAAATGTAACAAAAAGATGATGCATTATTAACTTAAACATAACCAAAAGGATAATTTCTTTGTTTTGAGCAATTTCCTCCTTTTCCGAAGTAATTTCTAAAATCTTTTAAAGATACAGTATGATATGTGTATGATTATGTAGTCATCAGACAAGTTTTACAGTTCAGGGACTTGTACATTTTTTTTACATGATACAGCCTTATATACATTCTACATTTATGTTTCCTCAAGAAAGATTATCATTTGTTTTGGGGGCAATAAGAAATAAAACTGACTGGCTGGCTCCCAACTTCTTGAAGTCTAAACGGTATTGTCCTACTGGGACCAGTTAACCCATTCCCCAATATGAGAAAATTCCGACTG
Source organism: Cerastoderma edule (assembly GCA_947846245.1). Taxonomy (NCBI): domain Eukaryota; kingdom Metazoa; phylum Mollusca; class Bivalvia; order Cardiida; family Cardiidae; genus Cerastoderma; species Cerastoderma edule. The sequence continues at coordinate 56,707,897 of OX401404.1, forward strand.
ATCCAAATTCAAAGCATCAGCAGACGACAAAAATTGACATGAAAAAAATATGTTTTCTTTATGAAATTGGGTAGAAACCATTGTGGAAAAATGATAAATTGTCCATAATGGCCAATATATCATTTTGTCACACAGGTTTCTGCAATTTTCTGTCGCAGATTCATCAAAGTTTCCTATAATAGAGTAAAGGACTGAGGAAGAATTTGTCTTATTTATTCCAGAAACAGAGGGATCCGAGATTGAATGAAATCCTTTTTCCAGAGTTTGATAAGAACACTGTGAAGCGTATCATCATGAACTATGAACCATATGAGGACAATAAAGATAGAAGTAAGTATGATTCAATGAATGCAGGAGTCCTGCATGGCTTTTTGTGGATGTTAGGGTTATACAGTGATGTCTCGTTAATCCGAACATATCCGTTCCCAACAAAATGTCCGGTTTACCGAATAATCCGGACTAATGAAGCAGAGCATGTTCTTATACACATTAAGACATAAACGGTCTGTATGCACTTGTATACTTATAACCCTTTAGCAAACACCAAATTGTCGACCGTCCCAAATTGAAAGAGTTTGCAGACGACATATCAAAACATGATGAAATTCAAAGATAATCTTCTGATATGGCAGAAAACATTGTGGAAAAAGGAGAAATTGCTCGTCACGAGCAATTTCTCCTTTACCCACAATGTTTTCAAAAGTCGTCTGCAACAAACTGGTCAAATAATTCCATTCCCTTACAATTTTGTTCGGATTGCGAGACATCCGGATAATTGGGGTCCGGATAAACGAGGCTTCACTGTGCATGTCAGTGTTATGAATACATTGAAATGCTAGGACTCATCCACAAATCGGCATGAATACCTGTTATGTATCCAGGAAACAGAATCTTAAGTGACAAATCTAAATTAGTAATCTAAGAATTTAGCAATTGATGTTAGAAAAATAAGTTTTATGATTAAAAGTAATACTGCAATGCCTAGTAGAATAACACGATGACACTCCAAAACTAGACTGAAAATGGCAGCTGGTCAAGGCGGGTAAAACCATCAGCATTCCATAGGTCAGTTGGGAGACCATCTTTCATGAAAAGCCAAATCCTTTACTGATTAGATTTTAACAGAGAAAAGGAGGGCCATGTGATTTCAAGTTATGTACTCTAACCACTATGCTATGAAGATTCGACTTCATGCTTGTGCATTTTTGTGCCGTCTGCTTTCCAAAACCTATAATATCTGCTTAATTTTGATGAGGAAAGGTACTCCGAGTAGCAAACAGGTTAGATAACAGGCCAGCCTCCAATTTACTTGGCGGCTGGCCTGGATCTAACCTATTTGCATTAGCATGAAGTCGGTTCCAGCACTGTAATGGTTAACATTGAAACACATCAAACCTAGCCACAATGTGAATGAAGACCCTACCTTTTTTACAGTGATCTTAAGCCTGGACGGATTCTGTCGTTATTTGATGTCAGACGAGAACGCCCCTGTGTTCCTCGACCGACTTGATATCTACCAGGACATGGATCAGCCTCTCTCTCATTACTACATCAACTCTTCGCATAATACTTACCTCACTGGTCGACAGTTTGGCGGACGGTCATCTGTAGAGATGTACCGACAGGTTCTTCTCGCAGGTTGCAGGTTGGTTTGAATGTTCTGTTTTTATATTTGCTCGCCTATGTCAAGGGCTATGTGCAGAACTATAGTAAGTGTATATCCCATTACCCAACAATAACAACACTTGACCAGTTTGTTGCAGACGACTCTGGAAAACATTGTGGGAAAAGGATTAATTGCTCTAAACCAGCAATTTCTACTTTTCCCACAATGTTTTCTGCCCTATCACCAGACTATTTTCCAATTTCTTCACATTTTGAAATGTCGTCTTGAAACTCTTTCAATTTGGGACAGTTACTGTTGAAAATTTGGCGTTTGGTAAAGGGATATAGTATAGTAACATTTGCTAAGAGTCTTGCATTGAGCCCCTGCTTTGTTTGAATGAGATTACCATTTCCCCTTAATGTTTTCCTCTTTACAATAAGTTGCGTCAAAACTTCATTGCTGAATAGTTTTACAGGAATTCTTACCTGAATACGTTTTCTCTTTTAATGGGAAATGTAAATCCAAATTTTGTTTGAAATTAAGTAATGTTCATTTTTCATGCAATACCAAAACGAAAACTTCAATTATCAAAATATTCCTTGTAACATGACAACCCATTTGTATTACATATTCTATTTAAATGTATGAATAAAGGCCAGTGGCCTATGTAGAATAAGATTTTTTGAATTTGATTTGTTGTCTGTTAATGTTGTACTCTAACCCTTTTGCATATTTAAAACACAATGAAACATATCTGTAAAAGGTGTCTTAAGAAACCATTGGGACAAAAGGAGAATTTGCTCATGAATCACATAAAACTTTGTGATAATAGGCTTTGCATGTTGATTTTATTATCCCTAACCTTTTTCTTCACAATTTTCTTAACTTATAAACTCTTCAATGATATTAATGCATATAGACATAAATATAGATAACATGTGGAAAATAATAGTATCAACAGAAAAAATTATCAATAAAATGAGCAATATCTTCTTTTGTCACAATGAATTATAACCATACATTAACCTGTCTTGTTTTGAAAATTTCGTGTTGGCTGGTGTTACTTTGAATTTCGAGTCAAAACCCCTTATGAGTAAATGGATTATAAAAAGGATAAATATGTTAATTTTTTTTATACAGGTGTGTAGAGCTGGACTGTTGGGATGGAAGAAATGAAGACCAAGAACCAATCATTACTCATGGAAAAGCCATGTGTACAGATATCCTCTTTAAAGTAAGTGTTGTGTTCATATAGCCAAGAACCAATCATTACTCATGGAAAAGCCATGAGTACAGACTGATTTCCTCTTTATAGTAAGTATTGTGTTTATATAGCCAAGAACCAATCATTACTCATGGAAAAGCCATGTGTACAGATATCCTCTTTATAGTAAGTATTATGTTTATATAGCCAAGAACCAATCATTACTCATGGAAAAGCCATGTGTACAGATATCCTCTTTATAGTAAGTATTGTGTTTATATAGCCAAGAACCAATCATTACTCATGGAAAAGCCATGTGTACAGATATCCTCTTTAAAGTATGTATTGTGTTCGTATAGCCAAGAACCAAGCATTACTCATGAAAATGCTATGTGTAAAGATATCCTCTTAAAAGTAAGTATTGTGTTCATATAGCCAAGAACCAAACATTACTCATGAAAAAGCCATGTGTACAGAACTGATATCCTCTTTAAAGTAAGTATTGTGTTCATATAGCCAATAACCAAATATTACTCATGAAAAAGCCATGTGTACAGATATCCTCTTTAAAGTTAGTATTGTTGTCTATGGAAAAGCCATGTGTAAATACATTCTCTATAAAGAAAGCATTGTGTTACTCATAGAAAAGCCATTGTACATATTTCCTCTTTAAAGTAAGCATTATGTTACGCATAGAAAAGCCATGTGTACACATAATCTCTATAAAGTAAGCATTGTGTTCATATCATAGACAAGAACCAATCATTTCTCATGGAAAAGCCATGTGTACAGATATCTCCTATAAAGAAGGCATTATGTTTTTATCATAGACAAGAACCAATCATTTCTCATGGAAAAGCCATGTGTATAGATAAACTCTACAAAGAAAGCATTATTTTTATATAATAGACAAATGAGCATTGATTTAGTGTATGTCTACCTTGACAATGGCGCAGAGGTTTGCTTTGTGTGTAGGTTGTTGGTCAGATACCTAGGCTTGGTAATAAAACCAAAGACATGAAAATGGTGCAAACGGCTGCCCTCAATGACACCCTGGGAAACAGGAGTAGCAATATGGCTGGGAAAAAAAGTATTGATATTGGTTTTGGTCTGGTAAATGACAGATTAAATGAAAAATGGTTAAACCCTTATAGTGCTGGAACCAACTTCATGCTTATGAACAGGTTAGATCAAGGCCAGACACCAAGTTAATTGGCAGCTGGCCTGTCATCTAACCTGTTTGCTACTCTGAGTATCATTCCTCATCAGAATTAAGCAGATATCTAATGTTTTGAAAAGCAGACGACACAAGAATCTATTTATAGAACATTACCCAGCATTCTAAGGGTTAAACCCTCACTAGATACTGTAAAGTATTATTTTCATTACATTTAATAATATTTGTTTATTTCAGGATGTTATCCAGGCTATTCAAGAAACAGCATTTGTGGCTTCTGAATATCCTGTCATTCTATCATTTGAGAACCATTGCAGGTAAATAAACTATCTCTCACTTTATAAACATACTCATTCTGAATATCCTGTCATACTATCATTTGAGAACCATTGCAGGTAAATAAACTATCTCTCACTTTATAAACATTATACTCCTTCTGAATATCCTGTCATACTATCTTTTGAGAACCATTGCAGGTAAATAAACTATCTCTCACTATATAAACATTTCACTCATTCTGAATATCCTGTCATACTATCTTTTGAGAACCATTGCAGGTAAATAAACTATCTCTCACTGTATAAATATTTTACTTATTCTGAATATCCTGTCATACTGTCATTTGAGAACCATTGCAGGTAAATAAACTATCTCTCACTATATAAATATTTTACTCATTCTGAATATCCTGTCAAACTATCATTTGAGAACCATTGCAGGTAAATAAACTTTCTCTTACTTTATAAACAGTATACATATACTCGGTTTGAATCCCGTGAGTAGAAGGATCTGCCTTGTGACTTTTCATTAATTCACATTCTGCGCAAGTACTGGTAAAATATCCAGGTAGCTAAATCGAGATTGATATATCTAAGTTGTAAGAACTTGTTTCACAATCAATGTAAAATGAAAAAGTTTAAACTAAAAAATTTTGCATTTACATTATTGAACATAGGAAAGAATATTGGCAAAGGTCTTAGTTATTTACCCGTTGAAAATAAGGCAACATATAATTTTTGCGGTAAATAAAGAAATAAACTATTCTATTTATAAACAAAATCTTACAAAAGATATAAGCTAAAAAACTGCCTCTCTTCTCTATTACAGCAAACACCAGCAATACAAAATGTCCCGATACTGTGAAGAAATCCTGGGAGATTTACTGCTGAAACAACCCCTTCCAGAACATCCGGTATGTTCTTAGTTCCTATTTTGACCCCTGTCCTGCCTTCCCTTGATCCTCACAGTGGTTGCCTCCCTTATGTTAAAGTAATCACTGCCATCACATAAAGTATCGGGCTGAAGTTTTAAGCCATTTCTGCAAATACCTTAATCCTCTCCAAGCTTTTCCAAACTTAATTTTCTGATGTTATTGAATATATTTGAAAAAATGAGTAATATAAGTCAATTAATAAGATGAAGAGGACTGATATTTAAAAGTTACAATGTCTAATCAGATTCTTACTAATAATTCATTTTTCCAACTCACTTCGTCACCATCAATTTGTCATCTTTTGGTTTGCATTCCATGTGTTAATTTGCTTGTAATTCTAGAGTGTCACATGATGGCAGTGTCAACCCTTAACCAAACGCCAAATTTTCGACTGTCCAAAATTGAAAGAGTTTGCAGACGACATTTCAAAATGTGATGAAATTGAAAAACAATCTTCTGATAGTGCATAAAACATTGTGGGAAAAGGAGAAATTGCTTATTTAAAGCAACTCCTTTTCCCACAATGTTTTTGTTTTCCTGAGTCACCTGCAACTAACTGATCAAATGTCGTTATTGTTTCGTAACGTGTTAATTTTAGAGATGTTACCACACAGGCTTCTTAGTGAGTGGTTTATGTTGTTTCTTTTAGCTTGAGCCCGGAGCTCAACTTCCACCACCAGCCAAATTGAAACGAAAGATTTTCATCAAGAACAAACGCTTAAAAGCAGAAGAAGAAAAAAGTAAGTAAAAGAGAGTACCACACTTTGAGAACTGACACTTTTGTAACTTTAAACTTTCCCATGATATACACTTGTTGTAATATACCTGCAGTAGAAAGTACTTGAAATGACTGTAATAAAAAAGAGAAACTATTGATAATAAGCAAATATCGCTTTTTGTCACGAGTATTTGTTACCATTGCAACAGAACCAATGTCATTTTCCATATTCCATAGGATTTTAACCCATTACCAAACAATAACAACATCTAGTTTTTTGCAGACGACTCTGGAAAACATTGTGGGAAGAGGAGAAATTGTTCTTCATGAGCAATTTCTCCTTTTCTCACAATGTTTTCTGCCTTTGATATCAGAAGAATTTTGTTTCAATTCCATCTCATTTTGAAATGTCGTCTGCAAATTTTTTCAATGTGAGACAGTAGAAAATTTGGCATTTGATAAAAGGGTTAAGGCTGGTATAAGTTGAAAGAATTTAAAAGGTATGAAAAACAATATGTTTTATACTTTATATAGATTGATGGATGACATATGAAAAACAATATGTTTCATACTTTACATAGATTGATGGATGACATATGAAAAACAATATGTTTCATACTTTATATAGATTGATGGATGATGGCATAAACTGTGTGGGTATCAGAAACAGATTAGAATGCGGCATTTAACCTTTAGAGTTTTTTATTAATTTGTTTCTGTTCTTTTTAGGGGTTGTATAATAGATCAGTTTCTTCTTTTAGTCTGCAATTTAGATACCTTTGTGTCAAATTGCCAAGATCTGAGCATATTCCTTCTTATTGGATTCTGGGACTGTTCCGAATTGAAAGCAACAGCAGACGACATCAAAATATTAATCAAACAATAGATTGTTATGGTTTTGGGTAAAAAACATTGTGATATATGGATATATTTTTTATCAGGAGCACTTTCTTTAGTTTTGGCAGCATATGTTGCAAAATTGATAATATGAACTTAAGCGTTTTAAGATTAGAGCACATTATGATTTTACTTCTTTCAATCTTATATACACTTGTGAACTTTAATCAATGACCAGGAATGAAAATACCAGGACACATGGATGCCATGTTTTACAAGAATCTAGTACAGTCAATCTTGTGTTAAGAGGCCAGCCTATGGGACAGAGCAAATTGGCTGTTTAAGACAGGTTGGCTGCTTAACACAAGTTGGTGTACACTATAAATCCAACAATGGGCTTTCTGTGGTGGTTGTTTAAGGCAGGTTGGCTGCTTAAAAGGGCTGCTTAAAAGGGCGGCTGCTAAACACAGGTTAGACTGTACATGTATATGATTTTATTGTGTGAAAATCATGTAAGATGCAGTGTAAAACAACAGTCTTTGGTAGAATGTCAATAATCCTTCATTTTGAAACCCTTTCTTTTTGTTGTATTACTTTTGTCGTTCTTGCTATACAATGGTCGGGGTGAACTATTCGCATTAAACAGAATAGTTTCATTCCCAGGAGATGTATACCATCAACTGAACTGAAGTAATCCAAGTAAAGAAAGAGTTTCATTCAGAATGACAGATTTTGGGCATTTTACCATTACCCATTACCAAACAATAACGACATTTGACCACTTTGTTACAAACAACTTTGGAAAACATTGTGGGAAAATGAGAAATTGCTCTTAATGAGCAATTTCTACTTTTCCCCACAATGTTTTCTGCCCTATCAGGAGATTATTTTTCAATTTCATCACATTTTCAAATGTTGTCTGCAAACTCTTTGGGACAGTCAAAAATTTGGCATTTTATAAAGGGTTAATCCTCTATTTACAGGACAAATGGAATTGTTCCTGAAGGGTCTTGATGCCATCAATGATGAACCTGGAGAAGATCCTGAGACTGTGGCCGAGGCAATTGACGGGGAGGCAGGACCACTAAATGGTTAGTTTAGGCATAACAATAACGATATTTGACTATTTTGTTGCAGACGACTCTGGAAAACATTGTGGGAAAAGAAGAAAATGCTTTTGTTGAGCAATTTCTTCTTTTCCCACAATGTCTTCTACCCTATCAGAAGATAAGTTTTATATTTCATTACATTTTGAAATTTCGTCTGCCAACTCTTTCAATTGGGACAGTTGAAAATTTGGCGATATTTACAATTAGCGATAAAAAAAGGTCATCCAAGAAATGTCAGGAACCAAAGAAATCTGGGAAATTCTCCATTTTGAATATTCGTATTGTTGGTGTTGGATAAATAACAGTATTTTTATGAATATCACATGACTTTCATATCCAGGTGACTGCCGCTTGTTTATCCAAGGGCTAATCGCCATTTCAGACGTCACTTGAAAGTAAACAATGAAGTCAAAATGTGGGGTTAACAATTTGTGAAAATAGCACTTTGAAACATCGATGATAAATAGTTAATGCGTTATTTTGTCATGATCGTGTTTCTTTATTATAAAACATATTCTTTCATAATGTATACTTCACTTTACCGAGTTTTGTGGGTTTATTTATGCTAGTATGCTTTTAAGAAACCACTGTGGTAGAAGGATTAACACCATGTGACAATCAATTTCTCCTTTTTGTCAAAAATTGTTCCTTAATATTCCGTGGCAAGTGTGTTAAAATGTGAAATTAAGAATAAAATGGTTAATACCAAAGAGGTTAAAATGTGAAATTAAGAATAAAATGGTTAATACCAAAGAGGTTAAAATGTGAAATTAAGAATAAAATGGTTAATACCAAAGAAGGACACTCTTGTATAGACATTTTTTTGTAAAAGGCTCATGAGAGGAGATTAATACTATATTAAAAAAACTATAGTGTTGACAGTATTAAAAAAACCATTCCGTAAACTTTTGGTCAGATTCAAATAGTTATCACAAAAAAAAACATCAGCACAACTTAAACATGAAAGCCTTTCATGTGCCTTTAAGTCATGATGTTTTCTGTCTAAATAAATAAGCTGTACATCTGGTAGAAAACAACGTATCATGAGTTTGTTGCTTTGAGGAATTTCAATGACATCCCATATGTGAAGCAGTGAATTTCCTGACTTTTTCTGAATTAGAAAGCCAATCTTTCTGCATGGCTTTTCATTTTCCATTGCCAATGTATCAAAGAATTACAAAGGAGATATTGCTCTCAACGAGCAATTTCTCCTTTTCCCACAATGTTTCCTACCCTATCAGAAGATTATATTTTCAAGTTCATCACATTTCAAAACGTCGTCTGCAAACTCTTTTAATTTGGGACAGTCGAAAATTTGGCATTGGTAAAGGGTTAAACAATACTTTTAGAACATCACTTATCTGCACCTCTGACATCTTTTTAATGTTATATGTTTTTTTGCCATTTTTTTTGAATTTGTAAATTATCTTCTAAGAAGTCTCTCTTTGAAATCATTTGATATCCGCTCCTTCGTGCAAGGTTTTGAGATTTGTCTTGATAGAAATCAACAAGAGATAACAATTATTAAATAGGTAAAAAGAATTTCTCAGAAATATTTTTGCAAAACAAAGTGGGTATAAGTCAAAGGCACATATTTCTCCTTTGTTCTTAATGGTTTCTAACCTTAGATGTGCAGTTTCCTTTGAAGTCAGTAGTAATGCGTAATGTTAAGATCATATTCCTCAAAGTAGTGACAAGCTGACATGGCATAAATCAACAAGAAATAGATCAGACAGCATTGGTCAAATGTATATATCATTTGGCATTTGAGGCCGGTCACTTAGGGTAAAATCCCCTTTCAAGCCCAACTGTTTGAATTTTGGGAATTCTTTGGAAAAGCACAGTTACCTAGTATTTTAGGAGTAGCTTTACCAGAGAACATGATTAAGTCACCATGGAACATTTGAAAATGCTTTAAAAACAGTGCTAACCATGCAATTTGATGTGACGGCATAGCCAATTAAGTTTAAAAAATTCATTGCACGGAACTAGTATTGAATGTAATATGTAAGAAAGTAACTGATTTATTATAGCGACATGTGTACATAGAATCAAAATTTATCACATATACAACATGTAACACCCGGCCCTATGCACCTATATTATGTCAATGTTAAACAAATTTGATATCTGTCTATACATACTAGATAAATACCTCTATATATTTATACATTATCGGCAAATACCTCTATATATCTAAACATGCTAAGCACATACTGTTCTATATCTATCTATACATGCTAAGTAATAACCACTATATCTTTACATCAATTTCATCACAGTTTGAAATGTCGTCTGCAAACTCTTTCAATTTTGGACAGTCGAAAGTTTGGCGAGTGGTAAAGAGTAAAGCTCATATACCTACTTCATCAGTTCTGTGCAAGGCATTTTAAAATAAATTGAAACACTATTGAAAACACTAAAAAACCCAATAAAAAAAAGAACCTAAACAATTAAGGACAATCAGTGAAAGTCATTTCATAAGATTATCACAATTAGATACATGTATATCGGAGACAAAAAAATATCTTATACTATTGTAACCAAGGTGAGATAAACATTCAGCCAAACATTCCATACACTTTTGTGAAATGAACAGTCTTTTACCAAAGTTGATTTTGTGCATTTTTGATGAAAATCATTTCTGTTTTACCTCCACCAATTGTTGTGATGCAGTTTGTACTTGGATAAGCCCGCTGTGTTTTTACATGTGGCTGGTCTTTGGCGCTTAACTCTATGTTGCCTTGTTTATATGAAGCCAGGGTTTCCCCCTCGAAAATTACCCCATGAACATTTCCCCCCATGAACATTGCTCCCATGAACATTCCCCCAATGAACATTGCTCCCTTGAACATTGCCCCCATGAACATGTCCCCCATGAACATTTCCCCCTATGAACATTGCCCCCATAAACATTTCCCCCATGAACAATCCCCCATGAACATTTCCCCCATTAACATTCTCCCCACGAACATTGCCCCCATGAACATCCCCCCACGAACATTCCCCCATGAACATTTCCCCCATGAACATTCTATATCTCCAGATGATTCCAGTAGCTCCAGTTCGGAATCCCCCATTGAAGAACTGCCGTCCACAAAAGGTGAATGTGAATGGGGTACTTTATAAACTCTTTGCACGCTACATAACCGGCATCCCAAGGATTCTATGCAGGACTATAGCAATTCCTTCACTTTCATGATAGACTTGCTGTAATCTTGTATTGAACCCTCAATCGTCTAAATATTGTCTCCCCTCTTCCAAACGTGTCAATAGATAGAACTGGAGTATCGAATACATGTTGTTTAAACCCAATGATGTTATTAGTTGAAGATATGATTTGCCCAAATTTTAAAAGGCAATTAGCAAATGTTGATTACGAAAAACATTATTTTGTAGTTTGTGTTTAAAAGATTTTTGAATAAAGAGGAAATAATTTTTGCTCAAATTGGGCAAATCCTTTTTTTTTCTTTTTTTTTTTATATTTAGAGTTCCAGATGAAAAGCAACAACACATCACAAACTTTGTTGTTTCTTCTCTAAGCCATAATTTAATGGTACCTATCAGAATCATTTCAGAGAGGCGATTCTAATGGTTATATGCAAAGTAGGATTTATTGCAGAATTTTCCGTTTATTGCATACAAAAAAGTCTAAAGGTATGTCACGCTTATAGAGATCGGCAAATGTCTATAAATCTCGGTAGATGCCGGCAATTACTGAAGGATCTAGGTATGCCACTTGACGATTCCGCGGAAATTACTGAGTGACGTCCGTAAACTCTTCGGATGATGTTGTAAAAGGCGACTTTTGCCGACCTTTAAAAGGGATCATACCTAAAACTCTCTTCCTAACCTGGACTTCTTAATGTGTATAAATGAAAAGTTATGAGGTTAATCTCTTTTCTAACCTTTAATAGCCATGTCTGGTTAATGTCTTGAGCAAATTTAACTGCATTCGTCAGCAATGATTCTCAAGTTTTGTCTGTAGCGTCCAAAGAGTTAAATCATATCCGCTCATGGCGTCCAAAGATTTAAATCATTACGGCTCAGATTTCTCTTAAAATGTCTTGAACAAATGCTTAATTGTGCTGTAGATTATGTTGTATGCATGTTAACTTAACAAGAAAGGTCCAATACTGTTGCAGAAACAGAAAATCTGAGTGGTAATGAAGAGTAGTGAATACTTGCTTATATCATCAAGTTGTCTTTGAGATTTGTTGTCATAATAAATTCTTGTTGTAATTTGACTGAATATTTCATTTAGTTTTTAAAGTCGCTTTTTATTCCGGAAATAATGTCTCAAGATTTGACTCGTTCCTGCTTATGAGAATTTGGGTCTTGTCTAAACTGAGTGCCGAAAATGGCTCCGAAAAACGTTAATAATTTTTAAAATGTTTGGAGGACACAATTTGGACACATTCTTAAAGGCTTTTTTTAAGAAATTTATCATTTTTGTTTAATTGACTATTACAGACTTCATGTGTAAAATCTGGTTATTTTGAAGAAAAGGGGTCAAGAACAAAAAGTTATTGATTTTATAAGCAAGTACTTATGCCATTAGGGATTGTTGTAAATATGTCAAAGAGAATGTTGCTTCCATTCACCCAAACTTGAAATGGCTAGTAGTTCACAGTGCACTCATTTTATGTTGTTTGTCAACCCATTCCTCTATAACATGATTCATGACTTGCAACAATTTAAAACAACAGCAGAAGATGAACAGTAGCATGTGAAAAGCTAATTTCAAAGAAGGCCGCATTATAACCGAAACCTACTTAAAATAACATTAACCCCTTCTTCAATATAGAATTTGTGACTTGTCAAATTAGAAAGCATCAGCAGATTGATTGCCAAAATAGTACATTTTCATTATAATATTTGGTAGAAACTAATTTGGCAAAAGCATACTTGCTTATTAGGGGCAATTTCTACTTTTGACACAGTAGTTTCAAAAGTATTTTTCAGCAGATGCTACACAGTAAGGTTTTTCTTTAGTTCAGGGATTAACCAATCAAAGTCATTTCAAGAACTGTGTTAGAAAATTTCGAATTAAGCTTAAAATACAAGTAACTTGGTTTTGAATTTCCAATATTTGCCAATTATTTTTAAAAAATACCCAATAATTGAAAAATGTTTTCCATTTGTAAATTAACAGCATTAAGATATGATTTTACTCTGATGATATATTGATACAAATATTCTGATTAAAGACAAACATTATTGTGAATTAAAACATTTTACTAATACATGTGTTTATGATTTTGAATGGCCAATATGTTATTCTAACTGGCAATGTCCTGTACTGTTTTTCTCAATTTCTTTCCAAGCATGTTTGTAACATTAGTTATTATCAGATACACAACAATGGAGTGTGATTTCTTTTTTAAAAATAAGAAAAAGCTGGTGCTTACTGATGAAAAAGGAGTATAATGTCATATGTTTGAAATTAATTCACACAACTCAGGGCAAATCAATTGACTTAATATATGTAAGATGAAAAATTGAAACTTTTTTTGCAATTGTATTAGAGTTTGAAAACCCAGTTCAAAGATTGAGGCTGACAAAAGTGGTTAAGGTGCAGAAGACCATCTCTGTTGTCTGGCATTTTACCAGGGGTCGCGTTTTACTTAGCACCTTAAGCTTAAAACTTGCGTAAGTTCAAAACAAATTCCCGCTTACTTCAATAATGAGAAAAACAATATTTCAAAGTAAAACATCATTTGAAATGCCTCTTTGTGATGCTTCTAATGCTGTGTCGCTTTATGATATTGTGCTTTTGTTTAAGACCATATTCATGCCTTCTGTTTTGACTTATCTAATTAGCAAACATTATTCTGAGGTCGTTCAGTAAAACAGTGCATTTGGGAAGAGTGTCGGCCTTATATTGTTAGTATTAGGACACAGGGGTAATGGGTTTCAGTTCCCAGGAGGCAGTCTTGCAGTGAACCCTTGGTATGGCTGCATATGAATTATGTTATTCCTTAACAATTTACCAAATGCAAAATTTTCGACTGTCCCAAATTGAAACAGACAAAATTTCAAAATGTAATGAAATTGAAAAAATAATCTTCTGATAGGGCAGAAAACATTGTGGAAAAAGGAGAAATTGCTCTTTAAGAGCAATTTCTCCTTTTCCCACAATGTTTTCCAGAGTCGTCTGCAACAAACTGGACAAATGCCGTTATTGTTTGGTAATGGGTGAACCTGTCAACTCTACACACCTGCTACAGAAGGCGTAAGAAATTACTGTGATTTAAGGACAAATTGCTCTTTATGAGCATTGTAAGACTTTTCCACAGTGGTTTTTATTCTAATGAATAACACATTTTGGATATATTGCCTTAATAATTACACAAACAGTGAGTCTGTGCATCATTTTGATGAAAATGAGTTGATTTTTTTTCCTTATTTATTTTCATGATAGATTTTTGTTAACTGTATAATAAATAGTTGCCTATTGTTAATGTAGATAAAGCATGCTGCTCTAGACCTGCCATATTAGACTCACCCTTATAGTGCTGGAACTGACTTCAAGGTAATGCAAACAGGTTGGATCCAGGCCAGCCGCCAATTAAATTGGCGTCTAGCCTATGATCCAACCTGTTTGCTTCTCTGGATATCTTTCCTCAACAAGATTAAGCAGATGTTCAATGTTTGGAAAGCAGACAACAAAAAAAAATCTATTTCTAGAAGATTACCCAGCATTTTAAGGATCAAGGCTCAAAGTTGATATAAGATTGACTTATCAATGTCATTTGTATACAGTATATAGTATTGAGATATGTTGGAGGTTCATTGTTTAGTGTGGATTCTCATTAGAATCATCTTGATGATTCGATTCTTTTTTGTACGATTAGTATAGGAATTCGAGAAGTATGAAGTTAATCCTTAGACTGCTGGGTATTTTTTTGAAAAAAATTTTTTTGTGTTGTCTGCTTTCCAAAACCTTAAACATCTGCTTAATTTTGATGAAGAAAGATTCTCAGAGTAGCAAACAGGTTAGATCACAGGCCAGCCGCGAATTTACTTGCAGCTGGTCTGGATCTAACCTGTTTGCATAAGCATAAAGTTGGTTCCAGCACTATATGGGTTAATGAGGGTAAGGTTTCTCTTAATCTGACCTAGGTAAAAGATGATAATGTTGTGAAATTTTGATCATTGTTTACCTTCCCCTTATTGAAAACTCGAAGCCAAATCCTTTTGTCTAACTTATGTGGCAAAAGGAAAACTTGTTCATGACAAGCAAGTTGCCTTTTTTAATGCAATGGTTTGAACTAATGATTTGTTAATTTTGCAATATGATTGAATCATTATTCCCATTTTGACAATAAGCTTAGTTATTTCTTCTGCAAAACCATATAAACAGGGAAGGGTTTAAAAGGAGATTTTGTAAAATGCATAACTTTAAGTTCTATAGTGCCATATTTGACCTTGAATCACTGTCCAAGTGACTTTTATAATGAGTTGTGTTTCATTTGCATGGATTGATTATAGCAAAAACATAGCAATGTGCATATTCTCAATATTTTTAACAATTCTCAGAGTAGTATAATAAAAAGTCCCAAGATGTACCAGGTAAACTTTTCTATCAACCCGAAATTAACCCTTTAATTCATGAATACATGTCTTAATTGATTTGAATTAAGAATTGAAAATTTTTGTGATTTGTTTAAAGTATTATTGTCACTTTGACAATTAACTTAGTTATTTCTTTTGCAAACCCCTCTAGATAGGGCAATGTTTAAGGAGATTTTGTTAAATGCATAACTTAAAGCTCCATAGTGTCATATTTGATCCTGAATTACTGTCTGAGAGATTTTCATAATATGAAGTGTTTCATTTGTATGTATTGATGATAGTATAAACATATCAATGCTGAACATTTCTAAGAGTAGGGATAATGAAAATATCCTGAGATGTATTGGGTAAAATGTTCTGTTGACTTAACTCTGTTATTCATATATACTGTAATTAAGTAAATCGTTTATTATATTTAGATTATAGACAAATAGTTATCATAATACAATTCATGACACCTGGCCCCATGGGCTTATAAGTCACTTTCTATGATCTTAATAACATAAAAACATTTGTACAGGTGAGGTTGATATCAAGGTTCTATTAGAGCCTGTTTTAAGGAGTTTTAAGACTAGATGTTTGTAAGGCGTATTGTTGTATATGTTAATATATCAATATCAAATTATACAGTAACACAATAGTGTTTGTCATCAGAAGTGAATAGACCTTCATAATTGACTTATATGTTTATCCCTTAAAATGGTTGGTAATTATCTAAAAATTGATTTTTGTGTTGGCTGCTTTTTTTTTTTTTTTAAAGCAGATGACTCAAAAATTCATCTTTAAAAAATTACCAGCATTTTTAAGGGTTAAGTACTCAGCACCAAAGGCAAAGTGAAGAACTATGAAGTCAGGAAATGGAGTTAAGTCTGCTATATATTGAAATGAAGATAAAATATGTTCTTTTCATCCTACTTTTACTTTTTGATAGACTGTATTACTGTAAAAGAAATAATTGCACATAATTTTGTGTCATTATCGTTAAAAGAAATTCATCATTTGCTCAAATTTGGCATGAATCCATTTCATAACTAATCCAATTAGAAAGCAACTGCCGAAGACAGAATAGTTTGAAAAAGATACATTTACTCATGTAAGAGCAATTATTAAGAGCAATTTATCCCTTTTTCACACTGGTTACTTACGTCCTCTGCTGCAGACACATCAAATAAAGGTGTTTAATAGTTCATTGATTAGTACAATTAAATAATTTGTGGTTATAATTCTTTTGTTTTAGATTTGGACCCTACAACAGCCATTATAGACACTGATGCACATCCTGAGTATCACATACCTAAAACCCCAGATTCTGTGGAAGGGGACATTTTAAAAGCTAAGGTGAGGAAACCTAGACATTGTGGAAGAAAATTTTTGTAATGTTACACCAAGTAAATCATTAATCTGTCACATACATTTTAAAGAAAAGTAAATACCAGGATAAATACTGTTGAACATAAAAAATAGATACTTAGTGCATTTTAAAGATATAGTTAATCTTTATACTGTTGAATATTTGAAAGAAAAAGATAAGATAGATACTGTGGGACATTTAAAAGATAAAAGAAACCATGTTACTGTGGAACATTTGAAAGATAAGGTAAATCATGTTACTGTGAAATATTTAAATGATAGGGTTAACCATGATACTGTGGAATATTTGAAAAATAAGAAAGAAAATTAACCATGATACTGTGGAACATTTTAAAAATAAAAAAAAAATTAACCATGATACTGTGGAACATTTGACAAATAAAAGAAATAAATAACCATGATTCTGTGGAACATTTGAAAAATAAAGTTCACCATGATGCTGTGGAGCATTTGAAAAATGAAATTCCCCATGATACTGTGGAACATTTGAAAAATAAAGTTCACAATGATGCTGTGGAACATTTGAAAGATAAAGTTCACCATGATACTGTGGAACATTTGAAAAATAGAGTTAACCATGGTACTTTGGAAAATTGAAAGATAAAGTTCACTATGATGCTGTGGAGCATTTGAAAAATAAAGTTCACCATGATGCTGTGGAGCATTTGAAAAAATAAAGTTCACCATGATGCTGTGGAACATTTGAAATATAAAGTTCACCATGATGCTGTGGAGCATTTGAAAAATAAAGTTCACCATGATGCTGTGGAGCATTTGAAAAATAAAGTTAACCATGATACTGTGGAACATTCGAAAAGTAAAGTTAACCATGATACTGTGGAACATTCGAAAATAAAGTTAACCATGGTACTGTGGAACATTTGAAAAATAAAGTTAAGCATGGTACTGAGGAACATTCGATAAAATAAAGTTAACCATGGTACTGTGGAACATTTGAAAAATAAAGATCACCATGATGCTGTGGAGCATTTGAAAAATAAAGTTAACCATGATACTGTGGAACATTTGAAAAATAACATTAACCATGATACTGTGGAACATTTGAAAGTAAAGTTCACCATGATGCTGTGGAGCATTTGAAAAATAAAGTTAATCATGATACTGTGGAACATTTGAAAAATAACATTAACCATGATACTGCGGAACATTTGAAAGATAAAGTTCACCATGATACTGTGGAACATTTGAAAAATAGAGTTAACCATGGTACTTTGGAAATTTTAAAGATTAAGTTCACCATGATGCTGTGGAACATTTGAAAAATAAAGTTAACCATGATACTGTGGAACATTTGAAAAATAACTTTAACCATGATACTGTGGAACATTTGATAAAATAAAGTTTACCATGATACTGTGGAACATTTGAAAAATAACATTAACCATGATACTGTGGAACATTTGATAAAATAAAGTTTACCATGATACTGTGGAACATTTGAAAAATAACATTAACCATGATACTGTGGAACATTTGAAAAATAAAGTTCACCATGATGCTGTGGAGCATTTGAAAAATAAAGTAAACCATGATACTGTGGAACATTTGAAAAAATAAAGTTCACCATGATACTGTGGAACATTTGAAAAATAAAGTTCACCATGATGCTGTGGAACATTTGAAATATAAAGTTAACCATGGTACTGTGGAACATTTGAAAATTAAAGTTCACCATGATGCTGTGGAGCATTTGAAAAATAAAGTAAACCATGATACTGTGGAACATTTGAAAAAATAAAGTTCACCATGATACTGTGGAACATTTGAAAAATAAAGTTCACCATGATGCTGTGGAACATTTGAAATATAAAGTTAACCATGGTACTGTGGAACATTTGAAAATTAAAGTTCACCATGATGCTGTGGAGCATTTGAAAAATAAAGTAAACCATGATACTGTGGAACATTTGAAAAAATAAAGTTCACCATGATACTGTGGAACATTTGAAAAATAAAGTTCACCATGATGCTGTGGAACATTTGAAATATAAAGTTAACCATGGTACTGTGGAACATTTGAAAATTAAAGTTCACCATGATGCTGTGGAGCATTTGAAAAATAAAGTAAACCATGATACTGTGGAACATTTGAAAGATAAAGTTCACCATGATACTTTGGAACATTTGAAAAATAAAGTTAACCATGATACTGTGGAACATTAAAGAAATAAAGTTAACCATGGTACTGTGGAACATTAAAAAAATAAAGTTAACCATGGTACTGTGGAACATTTGAAAAATAAAGTTAACCATGATACTGTGGAACATTTGAAAAATAAAGTTAACCATGATACTGTGGAATATTAAAAAAATAATGTTGACCATGGTACTGTGGAACATTCGAAAGATAGAGTTAACCATGATATTTTGGAACATTTAAAAGATAAAGATAACCCTGATACTGTGAAACATTTGAAAGATGAAGTTAGCCATGAAACTGTGGAGCATTTATAAGATAAAGAATACCCTTGTTCTGAACCCTGAAAATTAAGCAGATATGTAAGATTTCGCATAGCAGCTGACACAAACATCCTATTCTAGAAAATTACCGAGAATTCTAAGGGTTAAATATTGATGATATTAATGTTAATGTTACTGATGGTATAAGGATAATAACAATGATTATAATGATGATAACAATCATTATATTGAAAGTTAAAATATTTAGATATTAGCCTTTAGAATGCTGGGTAATTTTCTAAAAATAGGTTGTTGTGTCGTCTGCTTTCCAAAACCTTAAATATCTGCTAAATTTTGATGAGATAAGATACTCAGAGTAGCAAATATGTTAGATCACAGGCCAGCTGGCAATTTACTTGGCGGCTGGCCTGGATCTTACCTGTTTGCATAAGCATGAAGTCGGTTCCAGCACTAAAAGGGTTAATGATATCAATGGTTATGTTATGGATGGTATCATAAATGTAACTGATGATACCAATCCCCTTTCAGGGTACACTTACTGCTGATGAGGAGATGGCAGTGATTATATTGAAGTTAAAGTATTGAACTGTTAATGAATTTGATGATATTGATGTTAATGTAGCTGAGGGTATCCATCACCTTTCAGGGTACACTTTCTGCTGATGAGGAGATGGCAGTGATTATATTGAAGTTAAAGTATTGAACTGTTAATGATATTGATGATATTGATGTTAATGTAGCTGAGGGTATCCATCACCTTTCAGGGTACACTTACTGCTAATGAGGAGATGGCAGTGATTATATTGAAGTTAAAGTATTGAACTGTTAATGAATTTGATGATATTGATGTTAATGTAACTGATGATACCAATCCCCTTTCAGGGTACACTTACTGCTGATGAGGAGATGGCAGTGATTATATTGAAGTTAAAGTATTGAACTGTTAATGATATTGATGATATTGATGTTAATGTAGCTGAGGGTATCCATCATCTTTCAGGGTACACTTACTGCTGATGAGGAGATGGCAGTGATTATATTGAAGTTAAAGTATTGAACTGTTAATGATATTGATGATATTGATGTTAATGTAGCTGAGGGTATCCATCACCTTTCAGGGTACACTTACTGCTGATGAGGAGATGGCAGTGATTATATTGAAGTTAAAGTATTGAACTGTTAATGATATTGATGATATTGATGTTAATGTAGCTGAGGGTATCCATCATCTTTCAGGGTACACTTACTGCTGATGAGGAGATGGCAGTGATTATATTGAAGTTAAAGTATTGAACTGTTAATGATATTGATGATATTGATGTTAATGTAGCTGAGGGTATCCATCACCTTTCAGGGTACACTTACTGCTGATGAGGAGATGGCAGTGATTATATTGAAGTTAAAGTATTGAACTGTTAATGATATTAATGATATTGATGTTAATGTAACTGATGATACCAATCCTCTTTCAGGGTACACTTACTGCTGATGAGGAGATGGCACTCATGTCGACCTACCACTACATCGGGGCCACAACCAACATCCACCCCTGTCTGTCGGCCCTTGTTAATTACGCCCAGCCCGTCAAGTTTCAGGGGTTTCACATTGCTGAAGGTGAGTGGGAATGCTATAAGTATTTTATTTTCAGTTTTACCCTTTACCAAACACCAGATTTTGGACCCTCCTAAATTGAAAGGGTTTGCAGACGACATTTTGAAATGTGATGAAATTGGAAAATGATCTTCAGATAGGGAAGAAAACATTGTGGAAAAAGGAGAAATTGCTCGTTACAAGCAATTTCTCCTTTTCCCACAATGTATTCCAGAGTCGTCTGCAACAAAGTGAATAAATATCGTTATGGAAATGGGTTTAACTTATTTATTTTACATGGAATGTGAAACAAGTTCTTACAACTTAGATAAATTGCTTTTTGATTCTGCTTCCTGGATTCTTCACCAGTACTCGCGCCAATGCATGGGTTAGTCCCTGCAATTTTCACCTCACCTTACAGGGATTCGAACTCGGGACCCTCAGTACAAGAGGTCGGCGCTCAACCTCTGCACCACTGTTGCCCACAATTTGATTGTTGTTAACTCCAATTAAGAGGGTCATTGTACCCCTTCTTTTTTGGCCGAGCTTCGTGGTGGTCAGTTGGTAAAGTTTCTGACTCTGTATACAATGGTCCTTTAATGGAAAATAAGTTTGGGCCACCATTTTTTCTAATGTTTAATGAAGGCAGTGTGGCATTATTTATTATTTTCTTTGCCGAATGCATGATTTTTCATATACCCCCAGAACCAGAAAGTTGATAGTCAACTCATGCAGCGTACACAATGTGGCTGTCATTGGCAAAAGTAGGTGAAAAAAGAAAAATACCTGGCCGCGGCCATCTTGTTTGTACATAATATATCGTAAACATTGGTCATGTGACTCCCCCGCCAGGGTGTCTTGACATAGACTTTTTCGACACTGTGGCTTCTTCCATATATCATAAAGAATATACACTTTTTTGACAAAAAAGATATGGTGTCTGCTATAACATTTAATAAATTGTGACAAGTCCCAAACTCCATGAGGAATGGTTTAAGATTAAGAATGTTGAAAATGAGCAAGTTCCTGATGCATAAATTGCCCAGCCAGAAGAAACTTTAGATTTGGATGAGTCCATTACAACCACACAAACTCATCCACACCAGCATGATTTACTTAGAAACGCTTGTTTGAGACTTTAGCTTGCAATTGTTTTTTGACCAGTTTGTAAATTCAATTTTTCCTGGAAATGTGAAATATGAAGTATGAGAAATACTATTTTCTTTTGAAATTTGGTGCTATTGTTGCCAAAGCAGAAGTACAATTAGAAATATGGGAAATAATGTTTTCTTTATGCCATATTTTACATATTGATACTACTGTTGCTATTACAGAAATTGATATGAAAAAATAATAGTACAGTCCAACTTGTGTTAAGCAACCACCCTTATAAGCAGTCAACCTGTCTTAGACAACAACTTCAGAATTTAGTCCCATTGTTAGATTTATAGTGTACATCAATTTGTGTTAAGCAGCCAACCTGTCTTTAACAGCCAATTTCTTATTCCATAGGCTGACCTCTAAACACAAGTTCTTTATTGTAGTTAGTAGATACCATTGTTGCCAAAACAGAAGTAGATTACTCTTAACATTATCTACTGTGGTCAAGAGTGTTTCTTATAGGGCGCTAAATGACCTTAGATGTAGATGCGCCTTAAAATACCATTCATTCATTCATTCTTTGGTTTCTTATACCTCAAGATGCAGGTTCATTTAAATCAGTTAATGGAAGTAAGGATTTAAAAAAGGGTTAACCCTTATAGTGCTGGAGCCGACTTTGTGCTTATGCAAACCGGTAAGATCCAGGCCAGCCTCCAAGTTAATTGGCGGCTGGCCTGAATATAACCTGTTTGTAACTCTGAGTATCTTTCCTTATCAAAATTAAGCAGATATTTAAGGTGTTGAAAGCAGACAACATAAAATCTATTTTTAGAAAATTACGCAACATTCTAAGGGTTACATACATTTTCTTGAGATAATATTCACTCTAATTCATTGTTGAAAAATGATTTTCTTTGCTTTTATTAGTGAAATAAGTTGTTTCCTTTTTATTATCACCTATTAACAGCATTGAGTGCACAAGAAAAAGTAATTTTTTTCTTTTGTTATGTAAAGAAATATTTAAATGAAATGCTGTCTATAAGAATTGATAAATGTTTTCAGATTGTCCCTATGGACCGCTCTATATTGTTAACCCCTGGAATGCTCGGTAATTTTCATGAATAAATTTTTGTGTCATCTGCTTTCTGCAACCTTAAATATCTGTTTGATTTTGATGAAGAAAGATACTCAGAACAGCAAACAGGTTCGATCTCAGGCCAGGCACCAATTTACTTGGCGGCTGGCCTGGATCTAACCTGTTTGCATAAGCTTGAAGAAGGTTCAAGCACTAAAAGGGTTTAAATATTGGTTCTCAATAGAACTAGCTCATGGAGATATTTCTATTGAGTTTCAACAGAGAACTATTCATTATCATCAGTTGTGGGAATCATGTGACAAATGTTTACGATCTTATGTACAAACAAGATGGCCATACCACAGGTAATTTTGCTTTTTTCACCTATTTTTGCCAATGATAGCAGTTGACGGACGCACATGTCTGGAACAGTTGGTCTTCGACTGCAATTTCTCTGCAGAATGTTAGACATAAAGCCATTATAAAGCATGGGTTATCGCATACCACCAGAACCAGAAAATTGATGGTCAACTTATATGGGTTACAAAGTATGGCTATCATTGCCAAAAGTAATTGAAAAAAGCAAAAATACCTGGACACGGCCATCTTGTTTGTACATAAGATTGAAAACATTGATCATGTGATTTGCCCGCCTGATGATATAGGTTTTGAAATACTACTTGTTAGAGACCCCATACACCTCTTGTCTGGACCTGTATGTTTTGATACTTTGTGTTTACAGAGCGAGGTATTCATTACCATATGTCGTCCTTCAATGAAAATTCTGGTCTTGGATACCTAAAAACATCAGCTATTGAATTTGTAAAGTATCCTTTCTGTAATTCTTTAAAAAGAAATCATGTTTATTCATTATAGTCTTGTTTCTTACCAATCTAGTATTTGTCTTGTGGTATTTTCATATTGTTGTGAAGTTTGGTGATCTTATTGCCTTTTGGATTTGTTTGTGATAGGACAAAAGCTGCATGTTTTTTACATACATTTGATTCCATGTATTGTGTTATAGAAACACATGTTAAAACTTTGGATGCTAGTTTGCATTACAAAACCTTTTGTTGTTTCTGATCATCTCTAATTTTTGAAAATACAATTTGTGTTTGTTTGTAGTGAAAACTAGTTGTAGAGTTAATCTAGAAAGACAACTGCCCTATATTAATGATACAAGAAGTAAGTAGTTTAACCCTTTCCCAAACAACAAATTTTCAACTGTCCCAAATTGAAGGAGTTTCCAGACGACATTTCAAAATGTGATGAAATTGAACAATATCCTTCAGAAAGAGCAGAAAACCTTGTGGGAAAAGGAAAAATTGCTCGTTATGAGCAATTTCTCCTTTTCCCGCAATGTTTTCTAAAGTCGTCTGCAACAAAGGCGTCAAATGTCGTTATTGTTTGGGAAAGGGTTAAAGAAATAAATCTAAGTTTATTCCATATCATATCTGCTGCTGATACTGTATAATGACTATCCTCAGCTCAGAATAGTTGGTCAGATGACGTCTCAAGTAAGGACAAACACTGTTCTGGTTTGGGCAAGCACTGTTGTTGTGTAGACATGGCTTGTTCTTTTGAGTGCCAGTAGGGCTTGATTTGATTAAAACAATTATTTATGTGAGGACAAATATTTTTCTTGTTTTGGCAAATATTGTTCTGGTTTGGGCAAACATTGTTCTGGTTTGGGCAAATATTGTTCTGGTTTGGGCAAACATTGTTCTGGTTTGGGCAAATATTGTTCTGGTTTGGGCAAGTACTGTTCTTTTGAGGACATGTCTTGTTCTTGTGATGGCAAATGTTGCTTGATTAAAGGTATTGTTCTTGTAGGAACAGATATTGTTTGTGTGTAGGAGTTGTTCTTATGAGGGCAGGTACTGCTTGATCAAGGAATTGTTCTTATGAGGGCAGGTACTGCTTGATCAAGGAATTGTTCTTATGAGGGCAGGTACTGCTTGATCAAGGAATTGTTCTTATGAGGGCAGGTACTGCTTGATCAAGGAATTGTTCTTATGGAGGCAGGTACTGCTTGATCAAGGTATTGTTCTTATGAGGGCAGGTACTGCTTGATCAAGAAATTGTTCTTATGACGGCAGGTACTGCTTGATCAAGGAATTGTTCTTATGCGGGCAGGTACTGCTTGATCAAGAAATTGTTCTTATGAGGGCAGGTACTGCTTGATCAAGGAATTGTTCTTATGAGGGCAGGTACTGCTTGATCAAGGAATTGTTCTTATGAGGGCAGGTACTGCTTGATCAAGAAATTGTTCTTATGAGGGCAGGTACTGCTTGATCAAGAAATTGTTCTTATGAGGGCAGGTACTGCTTGATTAAGGAATTGTTCTTATGAGGGCAGGTACTGCTTGATCAAGAAATTGTTCTTATGAGGGCAGGTACTGCTTGATCAAGGTATTGTTCTTATGAGGGCAGGTACTGCTTGATCAAGGAATTGTTCTTATGAGGGCAGGTACTGCTTGATCAAGGAATTGTTCTTATGAGGGCAGATACTGCTTGATCAAGGTATTGTTCTTATGAGGGCAGGTACTGCTTGATCAAGGTATTGTTCTTATGAGGGCAGGTACTGCTTGATCAAGGAATTGCTCTTATGAGGACAGGTACTGCTTGGTCAAGGAATTGTTCTTATGAGGGTAGATACTGCTTGGTCAAGGAATTGTTCTTATGAGGGCAGGTACTGCTTGATGATAGGAATGGTTCTTTTGTGAGCAAGTATTGCTTGATTTTTGAAAGGGTTTATGTGAAGACAAATATTGCTTGATTTAAGGAATTGTTCGTGTGTGGACAAGTATGCTTTGATGATAGGAATTGTTCTTGTGAGGACAAGTATTGCTTGTTTACAGGAATTGTTCTTGTGAGGACAAGATTTGCTTGCTTATAGAAATTGTTCTTATGAGGACAAGATTTGCTTGTTTATAGGAATTGTTCTTGTGAGGACAAGATTTGCTTGTTTATAGGAATTGTTCTTGTGAGGACAAGGTTTGCTTTGATTATAGGAATTGCTCTTGTGAGGCCAAGCTTTGCTTGATTATAGGAGTTGTTCTTGTGAGGACAAGATTTGCTTGTTTATAGGAATTGTTCTTTTGAGGACAAGTATTGCTTGATTATAGGAATTGCTCTTGTGAGGCCAAGCTTTGCTTGCTTATAGGAATTGGTTTTGTGAGGACAAGTATTGCTTGATTAAAGGAATATTTCTTGTGAGGACAAGTTTTCCTTTATTATAGGAGTTGATATTGTGAGGACATGCTTTGCTTGATTATAGGAATTGTTCTTTTGAGGACAAGATTTGCTTGATTATAGGAATTGTTCTTTGAGGACAAGATTTGCTTGATTATAGGAATTTTGATAGTGAGGACAAGATTTGCTTGATCATAGGAATTGTTCTTGTAACGACAAGCTTTGCTTGATGAGCATGATTTGCTTGATTATAGGAATTGTTCTTTTGAGGACAAGATTTGCTTGATTATAGGAATTGTTCTTTGAGGACAAGATTTGCTTGATTATAGGAATTTTGATAGTGAGGACAAGATTTGCTTGATCATAGGAATTGTTCTTGTAACGACAAGCTTTGCTTGATGATACGAATTGTTCTTGTGAGGACAAGATTTGCTTGATGATACGAATTGTTCTTGTGAGGACAAGATTTGCTTGATAATAGGAATCGTTCTCTTAAAATAATGACAAGTTTTGCTTGATTATTATAAGAGTGATTGGGGATTTTGTGAAAACAAATATTACTTGTTTTAAAGAATTGTTCTTTTGAGGGCAATTATTCCTTCGTTATAGAAAGTATTCTTTTGTGGACAATATTACCTGATTAGTGGAATATATTTTGTGTGGTTAAGTATTGCTTGATTAAGGTCGTATTTGTTTAGTGTTTTTGTTAGTTTAAAACATGTTACTTTTGAATCGTGAGTTAATCCCCTCAAGGATATTTATTGTTCTTGGTACCGTTTTACTAAACAACTTCAGGAAATATTTGCGTAAGTCATAAATGATACACATGAATAGTATCTTCAATGAAAGTACAATATTGCAATGTGATACATCATTGGAAGCGTCTCAGAGAGATGATTGCAATGATGTGTAACTTTGCAATGTTGCTTATCACAATATTGAAATAAGAGGAATTGTTGGTTTAGACTTACGCAAATCTTAAGCGTAAACTGTTTAGTAAAACGGTACCCTGGAATGCCAGATGAAAGCATGTACTGATTTGGATGATCTGACTGAAACATTTGTAACATGGCAATAAACCAAAAATTTGTTAAAACAAATAGACTTGTTAGATATTATCAAATTACAAAGCATCTAATAAGGCTCTTGAACAGAATATTTATTTAGTATTCTTTGGCTCAATCTTTTACCAAGTGACAATTTTTAAAATGGGAAAAGAATTGGACACCAGGGAGCAGACTGTTACCAACTAAGGTGGTTTTGGAAACTGCTTTTTGTAGTTGAATAGATAGAGAGGTAACATGTTTATCGAAAGTGTTTTCCCCCTGAATTCTATATTCTGTTAGTTAGGCATGATGTTGCAATATTTATGTTTGTTATTTTGTGAATGCAATTGAAGTTGAACCCCAAGAAACTATAAGTATTTCCCTTTAGTTAACATTTTTGATTGGATTTTTATTGCTATAAAAACGACATAAAAGAGTATTTCATCCCTTAATTTGATCTGTTTTATTTTTGATAGACTATGATATTCATGAAAATCCTATGCCATTTTACATTAAAGCCAGATTTTCAATATGGTTATCAAAATATATTGTTTGTATACTTTCAAGTAGGATTGTTTCCTGTTATAGGTTAGTCATCAAAATTGTTTTTTTCGTACATTGTGATTCAATTTTTTGCATTTATGAAACATTTATGTAAAAAAATGTTTACATGGTTTCCTTTCTAGTGAATTTTTGACATTTTGAAAGTTGTTTAATACTGATATCATATGTAATAAAACTTTTGCCCCATTGTTAACCAGAACCCTTAAGTTCCAGAAAAATGTTTGGTAAAGGTTAATTTTGATTGTTTTTTATACCATTTGTTGATAGAGCATGTCAGCACAGACTGAAAGTCACATGGGATTCTACATGAGAAATACAGCCATTTATGAAGCATGGA
Source organism: Cerastoderma edule (assembly GCA_947846245.1). Taxonomy (NCBI): domain Eukaryota; kingdom Metazoa; phylum Mollusca; class Bivalvia; order Cardiida; family Cardiidae; genus Cerastoderma; species Cerastoderma edule. The sequence goes on from OX401404.1 coordinate 56,736,059, forward strand.
CATGCCATATATGCACATGATTATCAAACAATTCTGTCAGTTAATAGGTTTTCATATTGTAACAAACAAATGTTTTTGATGTTGAAATGAACATATATTGCACATATTGAGATAAACTCGCAATGAAATTGACATACATGTAGTTTGATCCTGTAAATTTTCTTTACCAGTATGGAGGAGTTTTTATCTTCTTCAGCTATTTTAATCATACATGAAATAACATAAGAAGACACCATGATAATAGGATCTGAAGCAAACATAGAATATGGTAACCTAAAAAATAAAGTGTTAGGTGTCAGAAAGTAGAGAAGACTTGTGCCATATATGGGAAAGTATGAATGGATTAGACTTGTGTTATATATGAAAAAGTATGGAAGTATTAGGCTTTTGTCATATATGGGAAAGTATAAACGTATTAGACTTGTGTCATATTTGGGGAAGTATGAAAGGATATGGCTCATGTCGTTTGTGGGAAAGTATGAACAGATTAGATGTGTACCATATATGGCAAAGTATGAATGGATTAGGCTTGTACCAAATATGGGAAAGCTTGAAAGGATAAGACTTGTGCCATATAATGGGAAAGTATAAATGGATTAGATTTTTGACATTGGAAAGTATGAATGGAATAGATTTTTGTCATATATGGCAAAGTATGAACATATTGTACTTGTACCATATAATGGGAAAGCTTGAAAGGATTAGACTTGTGCCATAAAATGGGAAAGCTTAAAAAGGATTAGACATGTAACATATAATGGCAAAGCTTGGAAGAATTTGGCTTGTGCCATATAATGGGAAAGCTCAAAAGGATTAGACTTGTGCCATATAATGGAAAAGCTTGAAAGAATTAGACTTGTGCCATATGATGGGAAAGCTTGAAAGGATTAGACTTGTGCCATATAATTGGAAAGCTTGAAATGATTACACTTGAGTCATATAATGGGAAAGCTTGAAAGGATGAGAATTGTGCCATATAATGGGAAAGCTTGAAAGAATTTGACTTGTGCCATATGATGGGAAAGCTTGAAAGGATTAGACTTGTGCCATAAAATGGGAAAGCTTAAAAAGGATTAGACATGTAACATATAATGGCAAAGCTTGAAAGAATTAGGCTTGTGCCATATAATGGGCAAGCTCGAAAGGATTAGACTTGTGCCATATAATGGGAAAGCTTAAAAGAATTAGACTTGTACCATATGATGGGAAAGCTTGAAAGAATTAGACCTGTGCCATATGATGGGAAAGCTTGAAAGGATTAGACTTGTGCCATATAATGGGAAAGCTGGAAAGGATTAGACTTGAGTCATATAATGGGAAAGCTTGAAAGGATAAGACTTGTGCCATATAATGGGAAAGCTTGAAAGAATTAGACTTGTGCCATATGATGGGAAAGCTTGAAAGGATTAGACTTGTGCCATATAATGGAAAAACTTGAAAGGATAAGACTTGTGCCATATAATGGGAAAGCTTGAAAGGATAAGACTTGTGTCATATAATGGAAAAGCTTGAAAGGATAAGACTTGTGCCATATAATGGGAAAACTTGAAAGGATAAGACTTGTGTCATATAATGGGAAAGTATGAAAAGAGACTTGTATTGTATATGGGATAGTTTGGACAGATTAGACTTGTGCCATATATGAGAAAGCTTTAAAGGATTAGACTTGTGCTATATAATGGGAAAGCTTGAAAGGATTAGACTTATGCCATATAATGGGAAAGCTTGAAAGGATAGGACTTGTGCCATATAATGGGAAAGCTTGAAAGGATTAGACTTGTGCCATATAATGGGAAAGCTTGAAAGGATAAGACTTGTGCCATATGATGGGAAAGCTTGAAAGGATAAGACTTGTGCCATATAATGGGAAAGTATGAAAAGAGACTTGTGCCATATAATGGGAAAGTATGAAAAGAGACTTGTGCCATATAATGGGAAAGTATGAAAAGAGACTTGTGCCATATAATGGGAAAGTATGAAAAGAGACTTGTGTCATATAATGGGAAAGTATGAAAAGAGACTTGTGCCATATATGGGAAATTATGATGATAAGACTTGTGCCATTATGGGAAAGTATGAACTGATAGACTTGGGTCATATTTGGGATAGTATTAATAGTTGCAATATTTGGAAAATCTCAAATCCTTTCTAGCAAGTAGATTCTCATAATTATTTTCTTTACGATTTCTACTTCAATTAATTGAGAAAATTTATCACCCATGGTTTCGACCTGTCATGTTTTTATGTCATTTATTTGGACCCACCATAAATTTCGTAATGAGTAATTCGAAGATAGGACCTGAATCATGTAAGATAAATCCCAATGTGAACTTTCAGTTGTGCAATATTTTGTGTATGTCTATTTTCTTTGGTACAGCTAGAAGCATCTCATACCATATGTCATCATTCAATGAACGAAGTGCCTTGGGTGTACTTGCAAACTCGTGCATAGACCTTGTTAAGTATCCTTGTATGTTGATCTGTTTGTGTGAATGTCTTTATTAACCCTTTCCCAGTTCCAACTAATTTGCTGCAGATGACAATAACCCATTACCAAACAATAGCGACATTTGACCAGTTTGTTGCAGACAACTCACAAAACGTGGGAAAAAGAGAAATTGCTCTTAACAAGCAATTTCTCCTTTTCCTACAATGTTTTCTGCCCTATCAGAAGATTATTCTTTCATTTTGGGAAAGTCGAAAATTTGGCGTATTGTAAAGGCTTAAACTGTTTATCAAAGTCGAAAAGAATATTTAGGAGAATGCAAGCATGTTGAAATTATAAACCCGCAAATATTTGTGACAAGATGAAAATTTGCTCATGATGAGCAAATTCATCTTTCCATGCAATGCCTTCAAATGTGTTCTGCCTCTAATGCTTTTTAAAGTTATTTATATAGGGTTAAAGGTTAACAGATATATATATATATATATTATTAAAAAATTCTAATTAAGTAGATGGATTGCTGTCTTTATAAAACTTTGTAGCTTAACTAACTCAAGAATAAAAATATTATAACCACTAACCAAGGTGTTGGCAAAGCTTTTGTGTGCATGTTTGTTGCTACTGATCAGAATGAATAAAATCCTTCCACATATATTTGGGGTCATTATATAAGGTTATTGACAGAGCACTAAAACCGTCGGTATATTCTTAGCTAATATGCCCATTTTGTACCTTGAATAGTTTGTGTTTTGCATATTTCTTTCTCCTTATATTACTCAAGGCAATGAAATAAACTTTTTGATGAAGTCTGAGATATTATGAAAGGTTATTGACCCATTATCACAATCTGGGTTTAGATTTTAGGCCAAATATGATCATGTTTTTTTATTCATGGATTCTTGTTTAAGATTTTGTCTTGATGTTGGCATCTCTTTAAAAACTCAAGGGAAGGAGTTGAAACTATACTCATGTACAGTATGTTGGGTGACTTACCCAGCATCAAAAACTTACAAGAGGTATCCAATCGAAAGCTCACTATATTTTTTTTTTTTTTTTTTTTTCAAGATTTAATCACAATTACAGAACTCTAAAGCTTATGTTCCTTTCTATAATTTGGCAATCAAGTTTGAAGTATTGCATGTAACTTCATATCTCAGAAATGAATTTATCCTTAACCCTTTCCCAAACAATAACGACATTTGATCACTTTGTTGCAGACGACTTAAGAAAACATTGTAATGAGCAATTTTTCCTTTTCCCACAATGTTTTCTGCCCTATACAGAAGAGTATTTTCCATTTTCATCACATTTTGAAATGTAGTCTGCAAACCCTTTCAATTTGGGACAGTCGAAAATTTGTTGTTTGGGAAAGGGTTAAGTGCCCTGATATCTTGAATGTTTTTGTGAAAAGTCTTGCACACTCTTTTAAAGACATCACTTATTGTTGCTTGCTTTTGCCCCTTTTACCAAAAAAACATTTTGGAAAAAAAAAAATAAGAAAAGAACCAAATCCTCATTGGAAGCATTTGTCTATGTTTTACATTGCTTAATGACTTAATTGTACATTGAAACAACATTATTTTAGGATGCCAGGAAGAAGTTATTTGCAGGAACTAAAGCCATGTCAGTTTTATCTGTTATTCTTATTATTAAGGATTAATGCGCCTTAAACATTATGTGTTTGTCATTTTCAAGGATTCTAATGCTAATCTGTTGCATCACTGATAGATATTAATAAGGATTTAAATGCTTGTGTTATCTCTGCTTGCTATTATCAAGGATTCAGAATCCTGTTTTATCACTAGTTTGTATTATCAAGATTCAGATGCCTGTAATACTGCTGGTTGCTATTTTTAGCTCACCTGAGCACAAAGTGCTCAAGGTGAATTTTTGTGATCGCACAATGTCCGCCGTCCGTCGTGCATCGTGCGCCGTCAACAGTTTCTTTAAACATCTTCTCCTCCTAAACCATTGAGCAAATTTTAACCAAACTTCACAGAAATGTCTGTTGGGTAATGCTCTTCAAAAGTTGTTCAAAGAAATTAATTCCATGCAGAACTTTGGTTGCCGTGGCATGAAAAAGGGGGAATTTCTGCAATTTTTACCCACATCAAGCATACATTGTCCAACTTGTAAAATGTGAATGAAAAAAAGGTCAATGCATAAAAGCAAAAGAAACTCTGTGTAAAAGTTAGGAGCAATGTTTCTAACTATTCTTCAAATAGGTGGTAATCTCAGGTGAGCTGTCTTAGGGCCATCATGGCCCTTTTGTTAAGAACTCAGATGCATGATTTTCTGCTCCTGCTATTATCAAGGATTTAGATGCCTGTACTATCAATGCTTGCTATTATGAAGTATTCAGATGGCTGTATTATCTGTGCTAGATTTTATCAATGAGTCGTTCATTAACTGTGCTTGTCATATATCAAGGATTCAGATGTCAATATTATTTATGGTTGCTATTATCAAGGGTTTATTTAGGGCCTGTGTTTTCTTTGCTTGGATTTTGATGCCTGTTTAATCACTAGTTGTTATTATCAAGAATTCAGATGCCTTCATTAACTGTGCTTGCATTTATCAAGGCTTCAGATGCCTTCATTAACTGTGCTTGCATTATCAAGGCTTCAGATGCCTGTATTATTGCTGGTTGTTTTTAGCTCACCCGAGCACAAAGTGCTCAAGGTGATCTTTTGAGATCGCCCAATGTCTGTTGTCTGTCGTGCGTCATATGTCGTCCGTCATGTGGCGTCAACAATTTCTTTAAACATCTTCTCCTCCTAAACCCTTGAGCCAATCTTAACCAAACTTCACAGGAATGTCCGTTGGGTGATGCTCTTCAAAAGTTGTTCAAAGAAATTGATTCCATGCAGAACCTTGGTTGCCATGGCATAGAAATGGGGAAATTTCTGCAATTTTTAAAAAAAATCTTCTTGACTAAAACCACTGGTCAGAATTCAAAATAATTTCTCAGGAATGTTCTTTGAATACCTCTTTTGTAAATTTGTTCAAAGAAGTTTTATATCTCGAAAATCATGGCTGCCAGGGTGGATTGAACTTTGAACGTTTTTTTTGTTTTTACTATATACATGTATGCTAAAATTTATAACTTTACAAACATCTTTTTTTCCAAACCTCTGAGTTAATTTCAATGAGATATCATGTGAAGGATCCCTATTCGAAGGGGAGAAACATTTGTCAAAAAAAAATTAGTCATGTGACCAAAATGGCTGCCATGCCCATATTTGGTAAAAACCTTAAAAAATCTTCTTGTCACAAACCACTGGTCAGATTTCAAAATAATTTCACAGGAATGTTCTTTTGGTGCCTTGTTTAAATTTTTTAAAAGTTGTTCAAAGATTTTTGATATCTCTAAAAACATGGCTGCCAGGGTGCATTGAACTTTGAACGCATTTTTTGTTATCACTATATACATGTATGCTAAAACTTTACAAACATCTTTTTTCTCCAAACCTTTGGGCCAATTTTAATGAGATATCATGTGAAGCATCCCTAGTTGGAGGGGAGAAAGATTTGGCAAAAGAAAATCAGTCATGTGACCAAAATGGCTGCCATGCCCATATTTGGTAAAAACCATGAAGAAATCTTCTTGTCAAAAAACACTGGTCAGATTTCAAAATAATTGCACAGGAATGTTCTTTGGGGGCCCTTCTGTAAAGATTGTTAAAAAAAATTAGATATCTTGAAAAAACATGGCCACCAGGGTGCGTTGAAATATGAACCTGCTTGCATTTCCACTATAAACATGTATGGTAGAATTTCTAACAAAATACATCAATATAAATTTTGAGGTCCAAATAAGCCAAAATGATAACAACCAAATGGCAACAATAGATCGTACTGGACAAAAGTGCAGGCTGATCTTTGTACATACAATCTGTAAAAGTAAAATATTCAGTTTTTACATTGTAAGAATTATGTACCATTTAAATGTCCCACATCAAGCATACAGTGTCAAACTTGTGAAATTGGAATAAAAAAAGGTCAATGCATAGAAGCACAAGAAACTCGGTGTAAATGTTAGGAGCAATGTTTCTAACTATTCTTCAAATAGGTGGTAATCTCAGGTCAGCGGTTTTAGGGCCATTATGGCCCTCTTGTTAAAAATTGTCAGCAGCAGATATTACAGCACAAGGTGTTATGGAGTAAGATGGGAACTGTGTATGTGTATTTTAAATCCTGTTTGGATGCTAGCATGATTTATTTGCATGATTATATACTGCATGATGGCTGCCATAACTTGGTTAAAACTGATATATTTGTATGAATTTATGATTCCCTCCTATGCATGATAGGACCCTATTTACAGATTATATACTAAAACTATTCTTTCATTAAAAGCTTGATTTTCTTTTTCTTTTTTAAATTTCTTGAAATCTTTTGTAAGATATTATGGTAAAGTCATTCAATTTCTCCATGCAGTCATAAAGAAATTGTATTTTGCTCTTTTTCTCATGCTGTTGATTGTTTTCTGCTGTTTTTGATTTTGACTTAAATGGATCACAAATTCCTGGTTTTTTTTAAAAGTTATTTAATTTATATCAATTAGAAAGTAAGTTCTTACAACTTACATTAATAACTCTTGATTCTTATCCCTGGAAACATAACCATTAACCCCATCAAATGTGAATTAAAAAAAAATCCAAAGTGGAACCTGCTGCTCACAGGATTAAACCCATAACCCATGTTTCCAGAGGCAGACACTCTCCCACTGTACCTCTGTCCTCATTATGACTATTGAACATGTTGTAACAATGAAATAGATAATCAAATGAATCCTTAACCAAGCACTAGTTATAACAAACGACAGATGAGTCGGATCTATCCGAAGGGCGGTCGAGTAGATTCCAGTAATTACATGCCGCAGATATTCTGGAATGCAGGATGTCAAATGGTGGCGCTCAACTTTCAAACTCCAGATCTGGCCATGCAGTTAAATCAGGGAAAATTTGAATATAACGGAAACTGTGGGTAAGTCATTCACTATGTACAATTTAATTGTTTTACTTGGCGGCTGGCCTGGATCAAGCGTATTGCATAATGATGAGGATCCCGCACTTTAAGGGTTAAGATTGGAATAATTTTAATGAATATACGGAAAACGATGTGTAAGTCATGCTTCTATATTAGAATACATTTTCAGGTTTTGATGAAGTGAAACCTGTGGGTTAAAGAGAAATATGTGGATAAGCTGTGTTTGCTTGTTGAATTTGAACATACTTAAAACAGTGGTTAAGCCATGTTTGTATATTCCATGAGATCAATGAATGAACTGATAACTGTTATAAAGTTGGGTTTGTAACTATGTTCAACTGGTATGCTTTTGTAAGAAGTGTCACATGTATGCGAGAAAGCTATAGCAGTCAATGGAAATCCTTATTTTCATAAAGGAAGGGCTGTCACTCAAATGCAATCCCAAAATGAATACCAAGCTCTTGTCGTTGTGAAACTTGATTGAAACCATTAAAACAAGAATAGTCGTCTGCTGTTTTCAATTTGGAATAGTCATAAATCCCCACAAATGGGAATGGGTTAAAGGTAACCCTAAGAATGCTGGGTAATTTTATGAAAATAGATTTTTGTGTCATCTGCTTTCCAAAACCTTAAATATCTGCTTAATTTTGATGAGGAAGGATACCCAGAGTAACAAACAGGTTAGATTGCAGTCTAGCTGCCAATTTACTTGGCCTGGATCTAACCTGTTTGCATAAGCATGAAGTCAGTTCCAGCACTATAAGTGTTAATGATTAGTTTTTCACACTGTATACCAATGATTAGTTCCTCACACTGTATACCATTTTCCACACATTTAAAAATCCATCCTTTATTGTAGGTATTTACTAAAGCCAGATTTCATGCGACGTCCCGATAGAACATTTGACCCGTTCTCAGAGAGTCCCATATCTGGGGTGATTGCAGCGTGTTGTACTGTACAGGTGGGTCTCATCGAGAGTGCTAATTGATGGTTAACTGTTTGTTAATTGATTGCTAACTGTTTGTTAACTTTTTGTTCTTTAACTCTTTACCAAATGCCAGATTTTCGACTGTCCCAAATTGACAGTTTCCAGGCATTTCAAAATGTGATGAAATTGGGAAATAATCTTCTGATTGGGTAGAAAACATTGTAGGAAAAGGAGAAAAAGAACTGCAGGGAAGACAGTTTTTTGAGTGATATTTTGGTTTTAACCCACATATTGCAACATTTAACACAATAAAAAGAATCATTCCCAAAAAGGTAAGCAAGTGAAATGGCTAACAGTTTTTCTTTATGTGCTTCAATTAAAATGTTATTTTCCAGGTGATTTCTGGGCAGTTTGTATCAGACAAGAAGATCGGTACTTACGTTGAAGTGGACATGTATGGCCTACCTACAGACACAATCAGGAAGGAGTTTAGAACGAAAGTCGTACCGGCCAATGGATTAAATCCTGTATATAATGCCGAGGAGTTTGTGTTTAGAAAAGTTAGTATTCTAACCCTTGGAATGCTGAGTATTTTTTTTAAACTAGATTTTTGTGTTGTCTGCTTTCCAAAACCTTAAATGTCTGCTTAATTTTGATGAAGAAAGCTACTCAGAGAAGCAAACAGTTTAGATCACAGGCCAGCCACCAATTTACTTGCCGGCTGGACTGTGATCTAACCTGTTTGCGTAAGCATGAAGTCGGTTCCAGCACTTTAAGGGTTAAGTTGTTCCTTGTACGGAAATTTGTGACTGTTCCATATTGATTTTCTTTAGATGGGGTTTAAGGCTGTTTCCAAAACTTTTTGCCGCTTTCTTGGATCATTCAGACCTAGGCTAGGGCTTTGAAGTTGCTTGAAAAGGGACTCTTTCAGGAAATCAGAGGTACTGGTGGGGCTCAAACCCTGAATCCTTATGTTCTCAGACAGCCAGGTTAACTACTGGTCCAAATCGAAGGCTAGACCTGATCTTGCTTTATTCCGAATCGCTTTATGGTTATAAATAGAATGGTTATCCATTAGTCCCTTGAAATTGAATATGTAGGTAGTTTTATCCAACCTGGCTGTATTGCAAAGTGCCGTATATGAAGAGAATATTTACACACTGTTCCCTTCAATTAGTGTAGGTGGTTTTACCTGGCCTTGTTGTAATACAAATACAACCTTGCTTTTTAACAAATGGCAGTATATGAGTGAACATTAAATTTTATACACCTTTCCTTTATATTTATATAGGTGGTTTTACCCAACCTTGCTGTAATACAAACCTCTGTATATGAAGAAAACATTTATACACCATTCCCTTTTATTTGTGTAGATGGTTCTACCTGGCCTTGCTGTATGACAAATCACCATGATGAGAACATTTTTTACACTGTTCCCTTATATATTTGTGGAGGTGGTTTTACCCAACCTTGCTGTATTAGAAATCGCCATATATGAAGAGAATATTTGCACACTGTTTCATTATATTTGTGTTGGTGGTTTTACCAAACTTTGCTTTATTACAAATGGCAGTATATGAAGTTAAGATCTATACACTGTTCCCTTGAATTAGTGTATGTGGTTTTACCCAATCTTGCTGTATTACGAATCGCCATATATTACGAATCGCCATATATGAAGAAAACATTTGAACACTGCTCCCTTATATTGCTGTAGTTGCTGTATGACAAATCACCGTGTACGACAAGAACATTTATACATTTGTCCCTTATGTTTATGCAGGTTGTTTTACCCGACCTTGCTGTATTACGAATCGCCGTTTATGAAGAGACGGGGCGCATGATTGGACAGAGAATTCTACCTCTCGATGGCCTCCAAGCAGGTTACCGACATATCCCGTTACGGACAGAGGGAAACTTTCCCATGTCATTACCCACTGTGTTCTGCTGTATTAGTCTTAGAACTTATGTTCCTGACGAGTTAAAAGGTATTAATGATATTAACTCATTACCAAACAATAATGGCATTTGACCGTTTTGTTGCAGACATCTCTGGAAAACATTGTAGGAAGAGGAGAAATTTGTCCTTTTACCACTAAGTTTTTTACCAGAAGATTATTTTCCAATTTATTTTCCAAAAATCACACTTTGAAATGTCATCTGCAAACACTTTCAATTTGAGATGGTCCAAAATTTGGCATTTGGTAAAGGGTTAAATGATATAATTATTATGTAAATTTTAGAACTTATGTACCTAATGAATTAAAAGGTATTTACTATTATAAGTACTATGTAAGGTTTGATGTCTACTGTGTATGACCATTTTATGCCTTTATGTAGATTGGATAAAGGTTTTCTCTGTTTTAATGATTCTATATTTGATACTGTAAGAATGATCCTAATTTTATTGTTCACTACTTTATTGTACATGTATATGTCTTTCTTTTATATAAAATTTTTTAAACTAAGCTAAGGGCTGTCCTCCATCCATTATTAGATGGGCAACAATGGGTGAAGCTAAGCTATTTCTTGCTACTTGGCCAATTGAAGATTTCTTGTTGAATTTCGATTTTCGAACCAGCACAAAATCTCATCGATTAAAAACCCTTTCCTTTTTCAAATTTCAGACATTGTCTCGATCCTATCAAATCCTTCACAAACGACGAATAACCAGATTAAAAGCATGGGGTTTGACGAGCAGGATATCGGAGATGTCGCCATAGATAAAGGGGCTCCAAATCAACGTAACGCAAACAACGGTAAACTACCTGCTGCCGCTCAAAATAGCAGTGATGGTACGAAGCTGAATAAGAAAGAAGGTGGGTCATTGAGTTGGTTGATCATTCAATGAAGAAGTGGGTGGGGTATGTCAACTGTTCCTTGTTGGCCAATGACAAATGTAATTTTATCATATTTTAAGGTTTGTTTGGGGGTTTAAATGATTCTAGCTCTCTTTTTTAGTTTGACATTTTGAAGATCATTAAGTTAGAAAGGTTTGTATACCGTATGACTGAACAGTCTTGCGAGAAACCTATTTACTCACGCAACTTTAACTCATTACCAAACAATAACGACATTTCACCAGTTTGTTGCTGACGACTTTGGAAAACATTGTTGGAAAAGGAGAAATTGCTCTCATCGACCAATTTCTCCTTTTCCCACAATGTTTTCTGTCCTATCGGAAGATTATTTTTCAATTTCATCATATTTTGAAATGTCGTCTGCAAACTCTTTCAATTTGGGACAGTCTGAAAGTTGGCGATTTGGTAAAGGGTTGAGCAAGTGCAAACCTCAGGAAAGATACTACTTCATGATATGCACTACACCATAATATTCACTACACTATGACATTTCTTATGCTTTCCATGTTTCAGAGGAGCTTTATTTTGAAGCAATCAAACGAGATACATTAAAGCAAGACAAAGCTTACATTAAACTGTTGAGAAAGCAGATGAAGGAATTGGAGGCTCTAAAGAAGCGACATCAAAAGGAGCGGTCAACAATGCAAAGACAACACTGTTTGGTCGTCGACAAACTAGTAGCAGTTCATGATCGGGAAAAACTAGCAACAGAAAAAATGGTGGAGAAAATGATCAAAAAGAAAGGGTAATTATTTTGAATAGTTTCCATTTTTGAAGCAAAGTATAATTTCTCTACATTCTTTCCCCCTGTTTATGCTATTACCTGCAGCCACAGACCCAAACATCCATGTAAGAGGTTATTTTCGTTAAAAGAATCCTTCCTTTTTTTTCAGTCATCATTAGAATTGTATCATTTTTTGTACCCAGTGGTTTAACCTACAAACATGTAAAGAACAAACCTTTGTGAAAATGAGTATGAATTTTGCATATTAGATAAAGATTTAAGTTAGAAAAGGTTTAAGTCTAGTCTAAGTGAAAATGATGCCACAAGCCTTATATTTATTCTTGTAATCTGCTGTAATTCTCAATTTGGACCATTATTAAAAACCCATATAAGATAAAAGGTAACATGAGTTCCCACAGAGTTTTGGCTTTAAGGATTTCAGTTGATATCAATAGCCAGGCAAGGATTGTCTTGCCACCAAATGACCATTGTAAGAAAGTTATAATTGCTTTATTCAACTTGTTAGTGATGACATCAACAACACACTGAAGATCATCTCACAAAGACATAATCATCAGATGATAGTTATGAATGTTTTTTGTTTTTTTCAACTTTCAATCCTGTTATTGACATCATAACATAACAAAACATTAAAAACTAAAGGTTGTCTTACCACCAAATGACCATTACAGTCTAACTTGTGTTAAGCAGCCACCCTTTTAAGCAGCCAACCTGCCTTAAACAGCGACTACAGAAAGTCCCATTGTTAGATTTATAGTGTAAATCAATTTGTGTTAAGCAGCCAACCTGTCTTAAACAGCCAATTCACTCTGTCCCATAGGCTGGCCTCTTAACACAAGTTTGACTGTATTAAGAATGTTATAAATGTTTTATAAAACGTTAAGTTCTGGTGTTGACATCATCATACCATGCAAATACTTATGTCACCAACAAGTTATCATGATAAATGTTTTATCATGTTATTTATGTTTTATACAACTTTCAGTTCTGGTGATGATATCAACAACCAGGCAAAGAATGTCTCGCAAGGAAGTAACAAATGCTTTTAACAATTTTCAGTCCGGGTATTGATATTAACAATCAGGCAAAGGTTGCCTCACCAATACTCTATCACCTTAACAATTTTATAAATATTTAATACAATTTTTAGTTCTGGTTTTGAAATCAACAACCAAGCAAAGGTTTTCTCACCAACAAACAATCATGATGAGGATGGTACATGTTTCATACTACACAACTTTCAGTTCTGGTGACGATATCAACAACCAAGCAAAGATTGTCTCACTGACCACAGACCATCGTAAGCGTGTAGAACAGCTGGTTGTGGAGCACACGACGGAGTGGTCAGACATGGTAGAGAGACAGGTGACGGAGGAGCATGACATTAAACGGGATCACCTCATTCAGCAACACGAGGGACTCAAAAAACTCCTCCTGGAGTCCCAGCAAGAACAGCTGAAAGAGCTTGATCTGAAACAGGAAAAGTAAGTTGTCATCTACTATGAATAAACTTAGAACTGGTTATGTTGTCATCTTCTTTGAAATAACTTAGAACTGGTTATGTTGTCATCTACTTTGGAATAACTTAGAACTGGTTATGTTGTCATTTTCTTTGAAATAACTTAGAACTGGTTATGTTGTCATCTATTTTGAAATAACTTAGAACTGGTTATGTTGTCATCTACTTTGAAATAACTTAGAACTGGTTATGTTGTCATCTATTTTGAAATAACTTAGAACTGGTTATATTGTCATCTATTTTGAAATAACTTAGAACTGGTTATGTTGTCATCTATTTTGAAATAACTTAGAACTGGTTATGTTGTCATCTATTTTGAAATAACTTAGAACTGGTTATGTTGTCATCTATTTTGAAATAACTTGGAACTGGTTATGTTGTCATCTACTTTTGAATAACTTAGAGCTGGTTATGTTGTCATCTACTTTGAAATAACTTAGAACTGGTTATGTTGTCATCTTCTTTGAAATAACTTAGAACTGGTTATGTTGTCATCTACTTTGAAATAACTTAGAGCTGGTTATGATGTCATCTACTATGAACTAATGTATACCTAGTTACAGAAGTATATTGTCATCTGATAAGTGTCAACCTCCACGTTCTAAGATATATTAATCTAATGAAACACTTAATTTTAGAGACAACAAAGAGCAAAAGGCAGCCCAGGCTAAAGCGTCAGTAGAAGCTAACAGATCTGTGATGAATGACAAGTCCATTAATAAAGCAGAGAGAGAAAGGTAGGTATTGGTCATTTGCTAAGTCATAGCAACATGGTGTTATGGTCACTCACCACTGCTTACTGTGGCTGTATATGTAGGGAAACTGCCTGTGACTTTGGAAGAATTTAGTGCAGTGCTGATGAAGCAATACTAGTGAACTAAACATTTTATGCAAAGGAATTGTGTAAGTACAAAACAACATTCCCTCATATTTCAATATTGAGATAAGCCATATTGCAAGGTACCACATCATTGGAATCGTCTCTCCGAGGCACTTCCAATGATGTATCACATTGCATTATTGTACAGTCAAACTTGTGTAAAGAGGCCAGCCTATGGGACAGAGTGAATTGGCTGTTTAAGACAGGTTGGCTGCTTAACACAAATTGATGTACACTATAAATCTTACAATGGGACTTTTTGTAGTGGCTGTTTAAGGCAGGTTGGCTGCTTAAAAGGGTGGCTACTTAACACAAGTTAGACTGTACTTTTACTTATGATGCTATCCATGTTCATGTACAGTGAAGTCTCATTAATCCGAAAACATCCGTTCCCAACAAAGTTTCCGGATTAACGAATCTTCCGGACTACTGAAGCAGGGCCTGGATATTTACACATTAAGACATAAACGGTCTATATGCATGTGTATACTTATTACCCTTTACCAAACACCAAACTTTCGAATATCCTAATTTTAAAGAGTTTGCAGACGAAATTTCAAAATGTGATGAAATTCAAAAATGATCTTCTCATAAGGCGGAAAACATTGTGGGAAAAGGAGAAATTGCTCGTTTTCAAGTGTCGTCTGCAACAAAGTGGTCAAGTGTCGTTTTTTTTTGGTAATTGGTTTGGCAAATTACTGCTCAATAGTTCCGTTCCTTCACAATTTCGTTCAGATTGCGAGACATCTGGATAATCGGGATCTGGATAAACAAGGCTTCACTGTATATCATTTTGGATTCATATGAATAGTTTCCCAAAGTTGTTTAGTATAACAGTACAAAGGTAATTAGATAGTTGTACTTGGTGCCATGAAATATAAACTGAAATACTGATATAAATAGTATGAAGTCAACCAATTTCTTCCAACCTGTCACTCCTTTACTTAATGCTTCAAATTTCTTCACAAAGGGTCATTGGAATATGATGGTGCTTGCTTTGTTCTTTTATTTATATATATTTATTCTGATCCACTTCTTCATATGAACTTACTTTAGGGCACTATGGCAAAAATTGACAAACGACTTAGATGAGAAAGTATATTGGTTAACTGCTATGCATAAAATATAAGGGTTTTGTGATCAAATGCTATACCCATTGAATGAGAGTATTGTGACAAAAATGTAATACATATTTTATAAAGGTATTTTCATTAATTGGTATAGGTATAACATAGGATAATGTGATCAGATGCTGTACACATAATGTAAGGGTAACATGATTACCTGCTATGCACATTTAATAAGGTTAGTGTAAATAATGCTATACATATTTGAAATTTCAGGCGATCTCGAGAAATAAATGAGAACAACATGAAAAAGTTCATAGATGAACGGAAAAGATTAACCATGAAACATTATCGCCAGGTCGAACAGCTTAAAAAACTTCATCAGGAACAATTGGACAAATTCAACAAAGACAGTGAGAAGGTAAATTAACGTGTTTTGCTTATTAAAATTGATCAGGAACAATTGGAAAAATTCAACATATACAGTGAGAAGGTAAATAAACATGTTTTGCTTATTAAAATTGATCAGGAACAATTGGAAAAATTCAACAAAGACAGTGAGAAGGTAAATTAACATGTTTTGCTTATTAAAATTGATCCGGAACAATTGGACAAATTCAACAAAGACAGTGAGAAGGTTAAATTAACATGTTTTGCTTATTAAAATTGATCCGAAACAATTGGACAAATTCAACAAAGACAGTGAGAAGGTAAATTAACATGTTTTGCTTATTAAAATTGATCAGGAACAATTGGAAAAATTCAACAAAGACATTGAGAAGGTAAATTAACATGTTTTGCTTATTAGAATTGATCCAGAACAATTGGAAAAATTCAACAAAGACATTGAGAAGGTAAATTAACATGTTTTGCTTATTAGAATTGATCCAGAACAATTGGAAAAATTCAACAAAGACAATGAGAAGGTAAATTAACATGTTTTGCTTATTAGAATTGATCCAGAACAATTGGAAAAATTCAACAAAGACAGTGAGAAGGTAAATTAACATGTTTTGCTTATTAAAATTGATCCGGAACAATTGGACAAATTCAACAAAGACAGTGAGAAGGTAAACTAACATGTTTTGCTTATTAAAATTGATCCAGAACAATTGGAAAAATTCAACAAAGACAGTGAGAAGGTAAGTTAACATGTTTTGCTTATTAGAATTGATCCAGAACAATTGGAAAAATTCAACAAAGACAGTGAGAAGGTAAATTAACATGTTTTGCTTATTAGAATTGATCCAGAACAATTGGAAAAATTCAACAAAGACAATGAGAAGGTAAATTAACATGTTTTGAGCTATAAACTACATCAGGAACAACAGGAAAAAATGTATATAACATAAACAGGGAAAAGGTGGAATAACATTATTTCTCTTTATCTTGTTACCAGTGTACTTTACGGACCGATAACAGGGTACTGTATAACATTTGTGATATCGGGCACTATCCATATATCACACACTCACAAGACGAATTATGACATCATGTTTTCTGTCTTTTGTTTTATTTATTTGTTTTCATTTTGATATAAGAATCCATGAAGGTAACAGGATAAATATAATAGATAATTGGTGTCTTTGAAAAGGAAAAGTTATCAAGCTCGGCTTCGGATTACCACACAATAACTACATTTGACCAGTTTGTTTTAGACAACTCTGGAAAACATTGATTATTTTTCAATTAAATCACATTTTGAAATGTTGTCTGCAAACTCTTTTAATTTGGGACAGTTGAAAATTTTACATTTTGTAAAGGGTTAAAACAAACTGATTGTTCTCTTTTATAGGAACTCGATGTTGCTGAGATGGTCCGAGCGGAGGCCAGACTTGCAAGAAAACCAGAGACAGATGTGTGATGTTTAGTTTAACATAGACTTATAGGATGATATTGAAATAGACATAATTAGTTATCAGGCAATGATGTGAAATGGGTGAGCAATGACATACAGAACGACAACCAAAATGGGTGATAGCATCGACTCACAGAAACCATGTAGATTCCTTGAAAAACTTTAGTATGGCTTCCAAGAGTTTAAGAATACTTTGCAACTAAATCATTCATTCTGCATACATTGTGCATGTACAACAGGCAACTTTTGAAGCTATTGTGACAAGGGAAAGAATTGCTCTCAACAAGTATTTTTTCTGTTGTGACGATGAGTTACGATCAGTTATCAAATTGAAAGTGTCATTTTTCAGTAGTTACAATAAATATCTATTTGTTGCTTTTGATTCTACTCTGCTTTAATCTGCAGTTTGTTATGAAATTGGTGGGAGAATCTTTGATATGCAGTTTTTGTACAAAGATAATTCTATAATTTGCATACTTATTAGAATCGTCTTACTGTGTCAATTGTTATTAGTGAGACGATTCTTAATGTACCAATACTAAAAGGTTTACTTGTGCACTAAAAAAAATAGTAAGGGAATGATACTCCTTATCTTACGGAAAAAGTAGATTTTGAAGTATTACTCATAGTTATACCGGCCATTCCTAGACATCACAAAGGTTTCATGAAACTCAAGTTAACTCATTCCCCCATATTGGAAGTTGAGGTTGGTCCAAATTCAAAGCAACAGCAGAAGACAATTATGAGGTGTAAAAAATGACACTTTCTCGATTATTTTAGGTATCAACCATTGTAAACAATAGGAGAAATCAACTACTCTGTTTGTGACATTAGATTTTGAAGTGTTTTGCAGCAGTTCAATAGGCTTTTCTCTGGCAACGGTGTATGGAAATTGACTTTAAAGTCTGTTGATCATAGGCAATAATTCTAACCTTTTTTAGAACCTGAAAGACCCTTGTTCATTGTGCATTTAAGAAAACATTGTAGGAATAGTGAAATATTCTACTTTCCACACAATATTTCAAAAAACAGATTCATCCCCTTTAGGATGACGTTCTTATGATGATGAAGCAATTAGTTTATACATTTGTCACAGTGGTTTCTAAAGTCCTCTGCAGCAGATGTGGTTATGGTTTATACGTTTGTCACAGTGGTTTCTAAAGTCTTCTGCAGCAGATGTGGTTATGGTTTTTACGTTTGTCACAGTGGTTTCTAAAGTCCTCTGCAGCAGATGTGGTTATGGTTTATACGTTTGTCACAGTGGTTTCTAAAGTCTTCTGCAGCAGATGTGGTTATGGTTTATACGTTTGTCACAGTGGTTTCTAAAGTCCTCTGCAGCAGATGTGGTTATGGTTTTTACGTTTGTCACAGTGGTTTCTAAAGTCTTCTGCAGCAGATGTGGTTATGGTTTATACGTTTGTCACAGTGGTTTCTAAAGTCCTCTGCAGCAGATGTGGTTATGGTTTATACGTTTGTCACAGTGGTTTCTAAAGTCCTCTGCAGCAGATGTGGTTATGGTTTATACATTTGTCACAGTGGTTTCTAAAGTCTTCTGCAGCAGATGTGGTTATGGTTTATACATTTGTCACAGTGGTTTCTAAAGTCTTCTGCAGCAGATGTGATTATGGTTTATACATTTGTCACAGTGGTTTCTAAAGTCTTCTGCAGCAGATGTGGTTATGGTTTATACGTTTGTCACAGTGGTTTCTAAAGTATTCTGCAGCAGATGTGGTTATATGGTAAAGTTAGGCATTATGGAGTAAGGCATTACAGTAATTTGTCTAGATAGATTGCTTCCCAAGGAGTATAAATCTAGACCGTGATTGCTGAATGTGTTTTGTTAACTAATGACTTCCGATCATTTTGCTATCATCTGTGTATCTTTACCCTTGATATCTTGTTATAACCTAAAGGTGACAACAACCATATTCTTGGTTTAAACTTGTTTATTTAAACCCTTTACCAAATGCCAAATTTTCATCAGTCCCAAATTGAAAAAATTTGCAGACGACATTTCAAAATGTCATGAAATTGAAAAGTTTTCTTCTGATAGGGTAGAAAACATTGTGGGAAAATTGGAAATTGCTGGTTTCCTCTTTTCCCAAAATATTTTCCTGAGTCGTCTGCAACAAACTTGTCAAATGTTGTTGTTGTTTGGTAATGGGTTAAATTGATTGTGAAGCAAGTTCTTAAAACTTAGATTAACCACTCTCGATTCTACTTCCTTGATCATAACTTGCGCAAAATGTGAATTAATGAAAAGTGGTAAGGCTTCGAAGCACAACTCTCATGTCCGGAGACCGATGCTCTTATGGGTGTCAAGGTCATTTGTCGGGTCAAGGTCGTCATGACATGGTGGGGGCATCGATCAATTTGGTCAATGTTAAGATTCAAGCTCAAATGATGTTCGTATTTATATCCAACTTATTCAAGTTCGATTTATTTAAGTATTAAGTATTTGTGAAAAATTTCTCAATGTTTATTGATAGAATATTTACAAAATATCATGTCTCTTATTGTTCCAGGACTCACAATATGACTCCTTCTAGCAAACCAGGTCTGGATTGTATGCACAGCCACAGACTTTCTTGAAGTTTGGTAATCTTGAGCAAATTCTCATTTTGTAACAAAGAATAAAAGTAATGTCTTTAAAAAGTGTACGTATTTACTGTATTTAAGAAAGAGATAAATTTCTATCTGCAGTGTCTGGGATTGGTCTATATGTAATGAATAAGGTATATCCCATTTTATTAGTCCCATTTTATGTGATCTCAAGAGAAAGAATATAATCTTGTTGGGTACGAAACAGTAAGATGTTTTATATACTCCTTTTATGGTACGTTTCTTACAGTTTTGTCAAAATGGAAACCTTTTCAAGAAGGATTTGTGAAAAATAGACATAACATGCATCCATCATATGGTACTTAATGACTTTCCAATCAGAAATCAGTTGCAAAGCATTAAGAAAAGAGAATTTAATTTTATTGTATCCTAATTTGTAGAAACCTTTGTGAAAAAGGAGAAATTGCCCCTTCTGTCACAGTTGTTTCTCTAAATTCATTTAGAAATGAGTAATGTTTCCTTTTGTCCAGTGGTTTTGGCATGTATGCATTAATGATTCTTTCACCTGACAACTTATCGATAAAAATGAACAAGGGATATAAAGCAATAAAGAGAGTAGTTCTTATTTATCAATGATTCCCTTTGAAAATAGGCTTTGCTCTTATATATCACTTTCTCCTCCTGATAAAACCAACTGAGGTCATTCGATAAACGTTTTGTTTACTTGTTGAATTGAGTTTTTGGCAATAAAACCTTTATGGGCCTATATGACCTTTTTTCTAAATTCTAAGTGATGTTACATTTTATTTAGTTTTCAGCAAATGTTATTTTCATCTAAAATTGAAGGGCCTCTGTGGCCTAGTGGTTAGAGTACAGAACTTGAAATCACATGGCCCCTCTCCGCGTGGGTTCAAATCCTGAGAGGGATATGGATTTTCATGAAAGGCAGTCTCCCGACTGACTTACGGAATGCCGATGGTTCTACCCGCCTTGACCAGCCCTTATGGGCAGTTGAGTATGGGGTCTTCCTCCATCATTAATAGTCGGGCATCGCTTCATAACTGAAATAATGTTGATGTGACGTAAAACCCATACAAAAAAAAAATCATCTCAAATTGACCGTTCACCAAATTGCAGTTAGATCAACATGTTTACTGCTTTAATCAATGAATATTTAGGAAAGCCTCCAACAAATAAATACAATTGAGATTTGCTTTAACCCTTATAGTGCTGGAACCAAACTCATGCTTATGCATTTAATGTTTTGTAAAGCAGATGACACGAAAATGTATTTTTAGAAAATTACCCAGCATTCAAAGGGTTGAAAATACCTCTGACAAATAAAGGGCTTGGGATTTGTAAACGTTCTATCTAAGTGTCAGCAAAAGACAATTGGAAAATAGCAATAGGTATGGATTTTTTTTTCTTTGATTGAGAATTTTTTATTGCAAAAAATATAAATAAGTAATTTGACCAATTTTATATTTTGAACAATTTATGCAGCAATAAACCAATAAAACTCTCAATCTGAACACATCGGGTTTATCCAATGAAAACACCTCTGAAATAATAGGGATGATGCCATATTGTTTCCCGCGAGAATGACATCACTTTACTTTCGTTTTTAAAAATAGATCTTAAAGTTGAAATCCAAAAAGTCGTTAAATTCGTTAAATTTGATTGAGGAAACAAATATACATGTCACAACAACAATTTCGCCATTTCATATGAGTTACTGATAAAAAAAAATGATTTAAAAGGATGTCCAACTCTTCCATATACATTGAACTATTTAACCTGCACGCTTAGAAAATGTGTTAGACGCCGAAGGCTGATTTACCCGAAAAATTGTAACCCTACACTTATATCCGAGGTGTATTTCACAGCTCACGAAAATGCCAGAGTAGTTCCGATTGTAAAACCCTGTGACTATGAGTTTTATGAAAATAATTGGAATAATAATTATCAATTCATCAGCTAAGTATGAATACTTCAAGAGATAATCTTTGAAAACTTTTGTTTTGTTTTAACCCCTTACCAATGAAAAGCGACCTTTTGCCATTTTGTTGCAGACTACTCTTGAAAACATTGTCGGAAAAGGAGAAATTGCTCTTAACAAGCAATTTCTTCTTTTCCCACTGTTTTCTGCCTTATCAGATGATTAATTTTCAATTTCATCACATTTTGAAATGTCGTCTGCAGACTCTTTCAATTTGGGACAGCCGAAAATTTGGCATTTGGTAAATGGTAAATTCAGTTTTTGTTTACTTACCGTTACATTATTAATATTGATACAGTACTATCTACAAAACTTAAATTTTAATTGATTGATTAACCAATTAGGACATGCATTTATTAATATTACATTTCTTTTGATATGATGTAACTTGTGAAAGAATTATAATAAATAGACAGAAAGGAGAAAAGAATAGAACATATGTAGATAAGGTAGGTGGATAAAAAAGTACACTTTTTGGCTATGTTTTGAAAGGAAGTACATATTTGGGCTGTGCTTCGTAAAGAAGATCTTATTTGTGCTAAGTTTTGTATGTTAGATTCAATCTTTTTTCCACATATTTTACCATCAACTGTCACATTTGCTCCTTTGAAAACTTGTCAATGCTTTAATTAAATAGTTGACTCCTAAATGTAAATTGTGTGAATATTTTTCATTTCATCATTGTGCAATTTGATAAATTTGCATTTTATCGCACTGTCAACAGAACACAGCGACAAAATAAGAATTGGCTCATAAGTTTTTCTTGTCACTAAGGTTGCTTATTTACACACTTATTGATTGCTGTACTTATTTTCTATCCATTTGGATCAGTCACAAAATGCCAAATGAGGAAATGGGTATAATAGGTAGAATACCCATAATTTCCCATTTTGAAACATTTTCTTTTGTCTGATAACTTCGGTCATTTTTGGTATATATCAGTCAGAGCCAGAACTATTTGTATTAACCCTTTCCCAAACAACAAATTTTTTACGGTCCCAAATTGAAAGAGTTTGCAGACGACATTTCAAAATGTGATGAAATTAGAAAATAATCTTCTGATAGGGCAGAAAACATTGTGGGAAAAGAAAAAATCGTTATGAGCAATTTCTCCTTTTCCCACAATGTTTTCTAAAGTCCTCTGCAACAAAGTGGTCAAATGTCGTTATTGTTTGGGAAAGGGTTAAATCAAATAGCTTGCCCTGACTGGTGTATGCTGAGAACAACTGAAGTAATTCAACGAAAGAAAATGTTTCAAAATGGAGGATTACGGGTATTCTACCTTAAACGAGTCCTATCTGGTGGTTCCCAGAATTGTTCTGTTATAGATGTTATGAAATAGATGTAAATTTTGTTGAAAATGAATTTAAAGAGTTAAAAATGTGTTAATGGCATGACATTTCATTTGTAGACTATCTCAACTGGTTTTTGAAAATGCCATCGATTTGTTGAAGAATGTATTATTAATGTTTTTGTATACAATTTTTTTACTTCTTAATTCGTAATGACTTTGATTTTATGTATTCTACATTTTTACCCTTTTCCAGCATTATAATATGATTTTCTCTGTGTTGTTTATTTGTGCTATCACTATTCTATTCAATCTGTTAAAGTGAAATGGGTTTATTCATTAATTTATAAAAGACTCAGTTAGACATGCTTATTGAGTGTTCAATGCAAGACAACAGTAAGTGCTTCACGTTTGTAAAGAACTTACTTTAGTCTTGCATTGAACCCTCAATACTTGCACTCTGTATATTGAGAGTTCATTTCAACACTATAGTAAGTGCTTCACATTTGAGAAGGACAACCTACAGTCTTGCATTAGAGCTTTGTTATGTACCAGCTTCAATTGTCTCAAGAAGGAACTAGCGCAATTTTGTTTTTAATTAAGGGACCGCTCTTAAACAGTGCGTGAAGAGTAATTTACCGGTAGTCAGAGGCTTACTTAAGGTTGAAAATCTATAACCCATTCTGTCATTGGATTACTTTGGTTATTGTTGGTTAACCTAGGTCGGGGTCCGGAACTATTCGGTGCAATTTGAATAGGTCCAACCCAGACAGAGGTATACGGAGAACAACCTAAGTAATTTGACAAAGGAATTAATTTCAAAATGGTGGATTACGGGTATTCTTCCTTGATACAGGAAGAAAGTTATTCAGGAAACTTCCTACTGGAGCGTTCTGAATCACTAGCATCTGTATTAATCCATTACCAAACAATAACGACATTTGACCAGTTTGTTGCAGACGACTCTGGAAAACATTGTGGGAAAACAAGAAATTGCTCTTATTGAGCAATTTCTCATTTTCCCACAATGTTTTCTGTCCTATCAGAAGAGTGGTTCTCAATTTCATCACATTTTGAAATGTTGTTTGCAAACTTATTCAAATTTTGGACAGATGAACATTTTGCGTTTGGTAAAGGGTCAAGCTGTTAGTTGTCTTAAACATGTACATCAGGATTCTCCTTTTACCATGGTCTTCTATAACAAGATTGACTACATTTTGCATAGAATTTGATATTTGCCTAAGACTCTAAATTGTTTTGGTTTTGTTTTGTTTTTTTCGAATTTTGATTTTCCCCTTTCTTGTTAGATTGATTTCAAGAAGTATCCTTTTAATTATGTATACACTGTATTGACGTTTTGATTAATCTGAACAAAGAATTTAACAAACCATCATGACAAAAATAAAAATTGCTCACTACGAGCGATTTCTGTTTTTGTCATAATAGTTTGTAAGCATCCCATACCTAAAAGAAAACACTTTATTTTTCATACTTAAAACTGGTTATTATTTTCATCAACAGTGCTTTCAATTTGGAAAAGTCGCAAAATTCTATATGAAAGAATGGTTTAAATAGGGTTTGTTCATCAAGAGTTCAATGCAAGACTATCACATGTCCTTCATCAACATGAAGCACTTACTTTATGTAGTCTTGCATTAACCCTTTCCCAAACAATAACGACATTTGACCACTTTGTTGCAGACAACTTTAGGAAACATTGAGGGAAAAGAAGAAAGTGCTCAAGACGAGCAATTTCTCCTTTTCCCTCAATGTTTTCTGACCTATCAGAAGATTGTTTTCCTATTTCATCACATTTTGAACTGTCGTCTGCAAACTCTTTCAATTTAGGACAGTCCAAAATTTGTTGTTTGGGAAAGGGGTAATCCCTCAAAATAAAGATTGCATGTAAATCAATTGTTCAATGCAAGACTATAGTAAGTCCTTCACAAATGTGAAGTACTCACTATAGTCTGGCATTGAACCCTTGATAGGAGAACTAAGAATTATTCTATGGGTATTCATGTTACATGATTTGTATTGATCATGACTAACATGTGGCAAGTCATCCATGTATTTTGCTGTAATGAATTCTCTTAAGGTAGAATACCAATAATCCGCCATTTAAAACTTATTCTTTTATCGGATAACTTAGGTCGTTCCCGATTGACCTCAGTCTTGGTTGGAACTATTTGCATTGATCAAAAAAGTTAGGGACCCCAACCGAGGTTAATCAAGAACTGCTGAAGTAATCCGATGACAGAATGAGTTTCAAGTTGACAGATTATGGGTATTCTACCTTAATTCTTTTTTTAATTTGTGATACTTTTGTCAGTATGTCCCTAAGGTAAAGATGAAATCATACAGTCTTGATCTATTGTGCAATAAAGAAAATTTCATTTATCTTGTCTTAAAGTTGAATTGTTTTTCCATTATAAACGCTTATCTTTAAGAGACCCCTCCATCCGTTATTTATTCCCTGGTAAGTCTTTATCCAAACTCCATCAACATGATGCAGAAACTTATTTCTGATAAAAAAAAGGTTAAACACATCTGTTGTAACAGAATGCTTTTTTGAGAATTTATGATAAATCATTTCAAGAGAGGAAGTTTCCCAGTTAGTCCATGGATGGAATGCCTGTTGACCTATGAAATGCTGATAGCTTTTGGCCTATGGAATGCAAGTTACCTATGGAAAGCTGGAGGACCTATAGAAAGATGGTTGACCTATGGAACCCTGATCGACCTACAGAATTCTGGTCGACCTATGGAATTTCGGTTGACCTATGAAGTGTTGGTTGACCTATGGAATGTCGGTTGACCTATGAAGTGCTGATTGACCTGTGGAATGCTTGTTTGCCTATGGAATGCCGATTGACATGGAAAAAAGGTTGCCCTATGGAATTTTAGATGACCTATGGAAATCTGGATGACCTATGAAGTAGCAGTTGACCTATGGAATGCGGTTGACCTATGGAACCCTGATTGACCTATGGTATTCTGGTTGACCTATGGAATACTGGTTGACCTATGAAGTGTCGGTTGACCTATGGAATGTTGGTTGACCTATGAAGTGTTAGTTGACCTATGTAATGTCAGTCGACCTATGGAATGCTGTTTGATCTATTGAATGCTGGTTGACATCTGGAATGTTGGTTGACCTATGGAATGTTGGTTGATTTTTGTGTCGTCTGCTTTCCAAAACCTCAAATAGATGTTTTAATTTTGTCGAGGAAAGATACACACAGTAGTAAACAGGTTAGATTACAGGTCAGCGGCAAATTTACTTGGCGGCTGGCCTCGATCTAACCTGTTTGCATAACCATGAAGTTGGTTCCAGCACTATGTGTAAGGGCTAAACATTCCTAAACAACGCTGGGACGTTACGTTATTATTGCAGACGATTTGCATGGATGTAGACTCGCATGGGCATGGTACATTGCGTTCTGTCTTGTCTCATAGTGGCCTCCTTAGCCCAAAGTTTTAAGTTTGAAACTTCTGTAATCACGACCACTCCAGTCCTCTCCGCTTGGGGTCGAATCCTGATATCGGGGTCGAATCCTGATACCGGTAAATACGGATTTTCACCAGAGGTGCCTTTCTTGCTGAATTACGGATTACCGGTGGTTCTACCCAGCTTGGCCAAACTCATATTACCAGTACAAAATGGTGGCTTTCTCCATCACTTATTTATCGGCCAAAGCAATGAAACTATATATCACCTTTGACGCGTTGTAAATACATAACAGATCAAACAAGCATACACTAAAGTATTATTCTGACGAATGGATTTCCAAAATGATTCCGAGAACACAGATTCAGCGACTGCATTCTGGTTTAGACTATTCTTATTTTTTCTGAAAAGCGAGATATATATCTATAGTCTGTTGAAAATAATGTAGCGGCTGTATTCTGATTAAGATTTCCCACAATAGTCCAGATTTGCGAAGAAATGTATTTCTCGTTTGTTGAAAATAATGTGGCGACTGTATTCATGTTAAGATGTCCCCCAATAATCCCGATTTACGAAGAAATGTATCTATCGTTTGTTGAATATAATGTTAACCCACCATCCCATACTAGAGGGATGTTTTACATGCTGTAGGACTCCCTACATTGTTTAACATTTCAGCAGACAATTCAGGAAAAAGAAAGGCCGTTTGTAGACGAACTATTATAAATGTGGAAAAGGGAGAAAATGTCAATACGAACATTTTCTTTTGTTTAAATCGATCATGTTTTTTTTTAAATTTCGACGAATCAAACACCTGTCATCTGATTAAAACGGTTTTTGCGTTTCATTATTTCAGTGCAGTAGGAATATAGAGGTTATTTGTACAAAACTCACGAGGGCTTTGTGATTTAATGTTTTTAAGCATGTTTTTGGACTAAAGGTGCGTCAGCACCTTAGTCCATTGAATTTACATACCACTTTTTGAGGGACGGTACATATCGATACACAAACAGCGGTCTGACCCCAATTACACATTAAGCATCCGCCTTCACTGTGCGGACTAATATCTTCTTGGAACTAGGAATGTAGTCCGGATTTACTCGTTTTGTTTTGCTCTATATTATTATAACTGTTGCCTCATGGGAAATCGTAAAATGTCCAAAATGTCAATCTATTTAAGATGTTCGGAAAATAGACTATCGTTCAGTCTCAGTTCACAGAAATAATAATTATAGTAATGGTGGTAAAAGGAGCAGCTGTTTTCCCCCAAAGAAATTTTCAAATGTCTCCTCAATCATCTTGCTTTAAACACACCTTAGTCCTTCAGCGCTATCAGCGCTTTGATTGCATTTGTATTTACCAGGGGTTGATCTACTAGGGTCGATTATCGTAATGTTGTCCCAAATTTGTGATGCGCCAGTGTGTTAACTTTGAAATGACTACTACTGTGATTTCTGAATTGCCGATGCTTAAATCAGTAACATTGTATTGACGAGTATCACATTTCGCACCCTTTGACGCTAAACCGTTAACCAACCGCCAAATTTTCTACTGTCCTGAATTGAAAGAGTTTACAGACGACATTTCAAAATGAGATCAAAATGAGATGAAATTGAAAATAACCTTCTGATATGGCAGAAAACTTTGTGGGAAAAGAAGAAATTGCTCATTCAGAGCAATTTCTCCTTTTCCCACAATGCTTTCCAGATTAATCTGCAACAAACTGGTCAAATGTCGTTATTGTTTGGTATGGGTTAAACATCATTCGCAAGTCTTGCTCAATCGTACCGCGCGTTAACGAATGTATGCTGCGGAAACCTTTAGCAACAACTGTCACTAAATGACAGATTGCTCCTCCTGTACAAGTTATCTTCTTGTCACAATAGCTTCCATACGCTAGCACAACGATGTATTTTTTTGTCTGTTTTTCCTCTTTAATCACATATGGTTCATGAAAGCATAACTTGTTAAAGTTTTTTCTTTAAAATGAAACATGTTTTAACAAAACCAACGTTTACCTTTGGAATTAAACCTTTGCGAAAAGAGACGAACTCGCTAAATTCCTCTTTTACCACAAACGTTTCATGAAATATCTTTTATAAAAGTACTTTTTTTACAAGAAGATATGTTAAAACGAAAACCTCATTTCCAATTTAGAAGAAACCATTGCGACAAAAGAAAAAAGGCTCGTTTCGAGCAATTTCTACTTTTATCACCATGGGTTCCCGAAAAGGCTGCTAAATGTACATTCATGTTGGTGTTTATGCGGGAAAGGGACGAGAAACATCAAAGGATGGCTGTGTTTCAATGTAGTAAACAATACCGTTCGAAGGATTGGTCAATTAGAAAAGTGTGGTGACTGTTATGTGGTGGCAACATTAGTATTCACAATGGAACGATCAAATTAAAACAGAATGGACTATCGGACGAATTGAAATGTTCTTTGGTTCTATGAATTCGTTTAAATCAAATAAGTCAGTGCACGGACATTTTACCAATATGTGTTTTCCTATCAAGGATACGATCAGTTTATTGATACAATTCATCATTATCACCTTTGGGTGTTTAGGTAAGTTTTAAGTTTTTTCCTTTTTTCGTTGGGGAGCCAACTGCGCCGATTTCAGTTTTATCACCGCTCACTTGGTAACATTTCCATGCTTTCAAACGCTTCTCAGTCATGCTAAACATAGGAAATAGAAACTTAATGAAAAAGTAACAACCTTCTTTTAAATCATACTAAATAAAGGCCATAGAAACTTAAGGAACAAGTAGCAACTTTTAATTCAAATCATGCTACACATAGGCAAATGAACAAAAAAGTAACAGCTTAATACATGTAACAGCAAATTAAGGAGAATCATATTTTATTTGGATGCTACGCCGTTTAAACAGTATTTATGCGATTATACAGCCTCCGTTTATCAGTTCATGTTTCCTAGAACATCTGTCAGTAGTCCTACTAGGCAGGAAAGAACTCATTAGTTCACACTTTACAATGAGATACAGTATATGGCATGGACTTTTTACTTTGAACTTTTTATTCGTACATTTAGGACTCTGGCCCATAATACATTTCATACATTTCATACAATTGAAGTGTTTAACTATAAACATAATAAGATTGAATAAAATGGAAATAAAAGAACCATTACGAAATGAACTGCATATCAAGTAAGTTGCGCATTGACATGTTACTGTAATGAGAACACGTTGTCACTAAAATATATGATAATAGTATCTAGTATCAATGATACAATTCCTAAACTCATTACATCAAATATAAGTATAGTCAATGACCCCATGAACTGTTTATAACAGCATTGGAATACCCTGCTATAAAAATATTAGTTTGAGAAGTACCCGGTTCGAAGAAGCGCAAGCTTACATTCTAACTGACAATAGACAACAACGGAGAGGAAATTAAGAATCAATCAAGAAATTCCTCATATCAAGTAATTTATGCGTTGGCATCCTTAAAGCAATCAGAAACCATTGTCACTGACATAGATTAAGTAGGGTATAGAAACTGATTTAGAATGATCTTCCTTATTGTATAATGTCATGTGAACGTTACATCAAAATGTCGTCAAGTATCGGACCCGGGACCCTGTCTTGCCTTGAAGGATAAACTTGCAATGGCGTCGCTTCCCCATTCACATTTATTTCAATGTTGAATAATTTAAAAGCAGCCAAAATGGAAATCACGGTTTGCATCTTCTGAAATGCTTAACTCTTTCCCAAACAACAAATTTTCGACTGTCTCAAATTGGAAGAGTTTGGAGACGACATTTCAAATTGAGATGAAATTGAGATATATTCTTCAGATAGAGCAGACAACCTTGTGGGAAAAGGAGAAATTGCTCTTAGCGAGCAATTTCTACCTTTCCCACAATGTTTTTCGTTTGGAACAAAGTGGTTAAATGTCGTCATTGTTTGGTTATGGGTTAAAACATGATTTCCAGGATAATTGTGTCGAGTTTCTTCTATATTAGTTTGATATTTGGGGGAGCATGTCCACCAACCCCTATGAAGAGGATGCGTTTTATTTTTGCAACATATGTCACCAACAAACATTTATTTGGTTTTACATGACATGGTTCTAATGAATGACAAAGGAAACGTTTTATAAATTCATGTTTACAGGTATTATATTATCCAAATATTTTCTTATGTAAAATGAACCTTGTCAAAGAGGTTGCCGATTTTTTAATAAAGGCGTCCCATGGTCGAAACCCCCACTCGAATTCTGTTCTTTCCAAAATTTAATGAAATATAACATCCAATGATTTACTCGTCTTGCAACTGTGAGGAGTTGTTTTCATGTAGAAAAGCGACCAGTGCCTTGGAAAGAATATAAAACAGTATAGGTGAGATTATACTGAGAGCATTTATAGGCGCCTCTGTCCTGTGTGATATGATTAAACCTGCTTATACTAAGAGCATTTATAGGCGCCTCTGTCCTGTGTGATATGATTAAACCGGCTTATACTAAGAG
Source organism: Cerastoderma edule (assembly GCA_947846245.1). Lineage (NCBI taxonomy): Eukaryota > Metazoa > Mollusca > Bivalvia > Cardiida > Cardiidae > Cerastoderma > Cerastoderma edule. Next base: position 56,767,154 of record OX401404.1, read on the forward strand.
CATTTATAGGCGCCTCTGTCATGTGTGATATGATTAAACCTGCTTATACTAAGAGCATTTATAGGCGCCTCTGTCATGTGTGATATGATTAAACCTGCTTATACTAAGAGCATTTATAGGCGCCTCTGTCATGTGTGATATGATTAAACCTGTTGGAAACGCTGTAACTTTGTGTTGGTTAGGTGTGGGGGCCGGCGAGTTCTGCTACACGGACTATTACACGCTAGAGTTCTGTGATCACGGCTGTTGTGGTACGGATGTGACGGACAGACAGTGCTGCTCTAAACCGTGAGTACCTACAACATAGTATCAGTTCCATATACCTATTTATATTACTTCGATTGTAACGGAAGATTGAAGCTCATTGACTTCACTCGCGATGGCTGCTCTAGTATACTACACCAGTTCTCGTGCCGGTTTGTGGGATAGTCCAGGCAATTTCAACATCGCTTAACGAGGATTCGAACCCGGGACACGCGGTACAAGAGGCCGACGCTCTGCCACTCCACCTATGTCGCCCATACCAATTCCTAGACAAACACTATAAAACACACACAAAAAGCACTGGTTTATAAATAAACCGGATTGGGAATATATTCATCTATTTCATTGGGACTGTTTACCATGAGAAAGAAAAGGCATATACAAACCAAGACTCTAAACTAACCAATAGAATACCGTTGGGTCTTCAGGGCTTGACCAAGCGCTTGTAAGGTTGTGTTACGAAATAACCGAAATATTGTGTACGCGATGTAAAACCCAAAACAACTTTATTATAAAAAGAAATGGGTACCTTTAACAAATAGGAAAAGAAAGTTCTTAGGGTTTTTTTTTTCAGAATAGGCTAACAAACAGTTCCATCATATATAATGTACCAAAGCCAAATTCCCGACTGTCCCAAATTGAAAGAGTTGACAGAAGAAGTTCAAAATGTGATGATATTGAAACATAATCTTCAGATAGGGCAGAAAAATTAAGGGAATAGGAGAAATGCTCGTTAAGAGCATTTTCTTCTTCTCCAACAATGTTTTTCAGAGTCGTCTGCAATGTGTTCAAACTGGTCCAATGTCGTTCTCGTTTGGTAAGGACTTAATTGAAATTGCACACACTGCACGGGATGAAAACAATATGTGTAAAAACGTGCCTAAACGAGGCTACTCCACTGATCGGATCTGTGAACGTTTTGGACAATCCTTTTTTTCTCGGTTCATCGGTATTGTTTCATAGATATTGCTAAATTCCGACGGCTTAAGTATCATTTATTATTTCATTTCTGTTGTTAGGGTGGAACTAGGAACAAGATCGGCGAATCCTTTTTCTCGGTTCACGACAGCATTGTTTCATAGATATTACTGAATGTCGACAGCATAAGTATCGACTACATGTATTTCTTTTTGTTTTCAGTGTGGAAGTAGGAACACTAGTCGGCTACTCATTTTCTCTCGGTTCATGCCATTGTTGTATTCATAAGTATTGCTTATTATTGACGGCATAAACATCATCTACATGTATTTCTTTCTGTTTTCAAATTTGAAGTAGGAACACTAGTCGGCTACTCCTTTTCTCTCGGTTCATGCCATTGTTGTATTCAAAAGTATTGCTTATTCTTGACGGCATAAATATAATATACACGTATTTCTTTCTGTTTTCAAATTTGAAGTAGGAACACTAGTCGGCTAATCCTTTTTCTCGGTTCATGGCATTATTGTATTCATAGATGAATTTCGACAGCATACTTATCATCTACATGTATTTCTGTCTGTTTTCAGAGTAGAACTGGGAACAATAATCGGCTGTAGTGTAGGGGGAGGTGTGCTACTCATAATCATCATCATCATCATCGTTCTTCTCTGTAAATACAACACGAGAACTAAAGATATCCACCCGGACGAGAATACTCTCTCTTCGATATCGGAACATACGGGTAAGTTTGTCCGCCAAAACTTGACACGAAAACCCTGATTGCAGGAACATAATTAATCCCTAACCTAGCTTTAAAACAGCTCATTCATGAGCTTTTAGAAACCAATGTAGATGGAATGATAAATCTACCGTGTGCAATGGCCAAAGACCAATCATCGAATCCCTAACCAATACGTTTGTAGTTAAACCTTCTGTTTTATGAATGTCTTTTTGTCTTAATACCTTTACAACATTTGCATTTTCTACTTGCTATTCTTATCGTCTGCTCTCGCTTTCAATTTGGACCAACAGCAAGTTCCAATTCTTTTCAAATACAAGGCTACCTTACTTTGCTACATCTGCTGCAAAAGGCTTCAGAAACCACGATGATGAAACGAGCAATTCTTTAGTCACAGTTTCCCCTCTCGCTATTTGTATCGTCTGCTCATGCTTCCAATTTGGACCAGTCACAAATCCTAAAACTTCGAAACACGGGTTAAGTCAGGGATGGAGAAGAGGTTTTGAACACGAAAAGAATACTGCTTGTAGAACACATTGGACTGTGCAACAATGGTGTAAGGGAATGTTGGCATCCCCATAATGTTGAAAAGCCCCGGTCCGTATCGAGTTACAATCGCACTCCCACACCTGATTTCAGATCGTCCGATAACATGAGTGTGCGATTTCTCGGACCAATGCGAATGAGCGGCATTACCCCATGTGGGAATTTGTGACAGGTCCAAAGTGAAAACGGCAGCGGAGTAGTGTCTTCTGGCAAGACACTTTCGAGGCTTGCTTGACACTTCAGAGTCCTTGCATAGAACTCGTGAATCCATGAGAAGTCGTAATGTAACTGAGACATTGTTCACAACGCGTTAATTTATATATTAAACAAAGAAAATCAGGTGACTAAAAAAATAAGGCATAAAAGTTCTGTACGAAACCAGTGTGACCAAAGGATAGATCGCTCATCATGAGCAATCTATCATTTTGGTCACATTGGTTTCTACTTCATTATCCTTCAGCACATACGACAGACTGAAACATCATGGAAAAAAGTGGTTAAACACATTACGCCATATATCGACCTTGGTATTGCTAGTTATTGTTGCAGTCAATCCATGCTAACGTTGTAAAATTATGCGTTATTAAGGACTGGTCCTTACAGAACATAATGTATCCCCAAATACGTTATCCATGTGCTGATATACGGTGTACCTTTATACTAATTGAAAGCATATACAAAATAATATCTACGAAGTCATCGAGACAAAAAGATTGCTCGTGGAGAGACATTTCTTCTTTTGTACAAATGGTTAAGAGCCATTTCCTGCACAACAACACAAAGAAGATATTATTTATGATTTATCAGTGACAATCATTGTTTACTTTTAGTCTGAGCCACTTTGAGCAAAAAGAAATGATAAGGAATGAGTACATGACGTATAAGATGTGTTATTTGGACCCTAGTACATCAAAGAAGGACATTAACCCTTATAGTGCTGGAACCGACTCCATGCTTATGCAGACAGGTTAGATCCAGGCCAGCCGCCAAGTAAATCGGCGGCTGGCCTGCGATCTAACCTGTTTGCTACTCTGAGCAAGTTCCTCATCAAAATTAAGCAAATAATTAAGGTTTTGGAAAGCATACGACATAAAAATTTATTTTAAGAAAAATTACCCAGCATTCTTAGGGTTAAAATCTAAGATGTATTAGGGGTTGAAACATAAGAAAGCGCTGAACTATTTGATAACCATCTGAACTACGCGCATAGCGTTATCGATGTCAATCACTTTGGTTACCAGGTATTCGACACGTGGTAACAACGATTTACGACATGTGTCATTACCACGGTTGAAGGTTTTATTACAACAGACAAAAAAAAAAAATGAATAAACAATCAAAAAATGATGAATTTCAGCAATATTTAAAAAAAATCTTTTTCATGAAATTGGATGGAAACCATTGTAACACAAAAGGAAATTGCTCAAAACGAGTACAAGATCACGTTATCACTGAGGTTTATAAGATCATCTGCTTCGATTGTGTGAAAACGATAATTTAGGAAAGTATACTTTTATCACGTGTGACATTAGGCCTACCTCAGCTTGTTAGTAAGACTATGCGCATTTTGAAGAAAAATCGGTTAACTTCTTGATCGACTTTACGCCTAAGACATAAGGCGGATCCATTACGCATGTACCCCTTTAAGTTCTACCCATTCAGGCATCGGTCTCTTTTTCAGAAGACAGTATACCAACAACAACAAGGTGCGATACAAGCTGTAACCACCGTTTCCCCGGTGTTATAAATGTCTACCCCGGAATGTTCACCAAACGAGTGGGCATAAACAGTCACGTGATCAGAGAAGCACCACACTCGGATGGGGAGGACGGAACGGGTTCCCGCCAAAAAGAGGGCAGCGCACCACCAGTGTTCCTTTCTCGACCATCAACCAGTAAAGGTTCGTACCAAGACGCATACACGCCGTCTGAACCTTGGGATATTCCGGACATTATAACAGATTAGTTAGGTTCAATGCAAGACTATAGCAGAGACATAGATAACAGAGCTCTGTTATGTATGTCTCTGACTATAGTAAGTGCTTCATAAACATGAAGCACTTACTATAGTATTGCATTGAGCCCTCAATGGTCTGTTAAACACAGCATTTCAAAAAAAACTATAAGACACACCAGATATAGAAGTCTCTGGACACATCTATTTTGTGAGAACTCTTGAAGACGATTCTTATGAGTCTCCACTGTTAAGGGTTAATTATTGATTATGGTTTTAAATCAATTGCCAAGATTACTTCGGTTTTGTTGCTATGTCCGGCTCAGAATGATGGGGGAATACCCCCGACATTGACTGCGGCGTGCCCATAAGGACTGGTACAGTCTTGTAGAACCATCGGGTGGGTTGACATAGATACTACATCTCGTTAAGATCAAAAGGCGTCTTCAGGATTTTAACCCAGGTGGAGAGGGACAATGTGATTTCAGGTTCTGTACTCTAACGAAGCCATGGAGGCCCCTCCAGGGGTAAGATAACTGATAAAGAAGAAATTGATAAAGAAGAAATGGATAAAGAAGAAATTGAAGAGGAATTTGGTTTATCTGAACCTCTGCTGAGGCACCGAAAGAATAATGTTTACAATCTTGGAAAACTTAAATTTAGGCACTTCTAAGGACAGCCATATAATGTTGCCTTAACTTATTGCTCCAACATGCGATTTTTAGCAAGACCAAATTGAAAGCCATAGCAGGCCACACTAATCGTTTATGAAAAATAATGTTTCTCTCATTCTCATGGCTTGGAGAGAACACATCTAAGAAAAAATGGGTAAAATGATGATTTTTTACACATGAGTATATAGTTATCCTTTGGTCAGTACTAGCACAGGGGTCTATAGTTATCCTTGGGTCAGTTCTATTTGCATAGTACTGACCCAAGGATAACTATAGACCCCTGTGCTTTTTTATGGTGGTTTCTAATATCACTTTGTCAAGTACATCAAAACAAGCACATGCACCAGTAAGTTGTAAAAGCTAGACAGATGAACTTTAATTGCTTTATTATAAGCTTTTACAGGAGAGCAACGACATGTTGGTCAAAAATTAAATTTGATTTTGGTTTATGAAATATTTTGTAAACTGAAGACATTTAATGCCTGAACTAATTTTGTGTCTTGTGTACTCCATTTAGCACAAACCCTTTATAGACTGCTCCGTTTAACATTTCTGAGCATGTAACCAGTTCTGTTGTCAATATGATCTCATCTTAGTTTACCGATGACCTGAGTGTTTGTAATGAGCCCACTTTTAAGCATAATATGCAGGACCATCTTGTCTCCTTACTTCTATTTATACTGCCTTATGGCACATATTTTACTACCAACTCAGGATTTTTTTTTTTTCATTATTATAACAGAGGCCCATTAAAGGCACCTACTCAATGGGAAATTTCTTTTAAATCATGCAGTTTTCCGTAAAACTCAAAGCCACATTAGCTTTTTGGTTTCCCAATTTAGCAATTTCATTGATACCATTTCCAAATACCAACAGACCTAGGCCTCTAGATACCCAATATGAAGAAAAAAGGCCCCAGCATCCTATGTTTACAATTTAGAATCATAACAAACACTAAAGTCATCCGTTATCTATTCCACAAAGAATTATCTATACAACAAACAAACAAACTATCTATTCAGGATCATCTCCAGTAAGCATTTGGATTCTTCTGAAACTTGTTCAAGCACTGAGGTGAGCAGAGAAATCCCTCAACAGGCACTGAGGTGCCACCAGAAACGCAGACGGAGGTCACGGTGCTAGCGATGCGGCGGAGGTCTATTTTTGTTGTGTATCGCACACTCGCCTCGAAACAGTAGCTCCCACACCAACACTGTCTAGCGGAGTCTAAATATCGGCACAGGTGCAGATGAACTTCTTCAGAATTGTATGGAATCCTGCATAAAACCAGAAATATAAACATATTGATTGATCAACCAGAGTGAGGTTTACTGAACAGGCTTAACTATCAGTCATGAATAGTAGTCATTGGGTGATAGTGATGCAGTGGTAGAGCATTGGCCTTTGGTACCAAGGGTCTCAGGTCAATTCCTATTAGTGGGCAGATGAAAATACTGTGACTAGTCTACAAATCTGTTATAGTACTGGTTAAATACCCAGGAAGCAGTCAATGAGAGTGAATCTAATAAGTTTTAAGTTTTTGTCACAACCAATGTTAAAAAAAGAAATGTGCAACTAAACTATTAGAAGTCATCTTCATTATGGTTACGCTATCTCTCAAACATACATGTGTCAATACCCCTGCAGCAGAAGATAAAGGCATCATTGTGACAAAATGAGAAATTTTTTTAAGCAATTTTTTCTTTTGTTATAATTAGTTGCTACTCAATATTAGTCTACAAAGGAACTATGAATTGGCATTATGCTAAGGCTGTCAATTTTGACATGTCAATAAAAAAAACATGACAATATTAGGAACAATTCAATCTCTTGTCACATTGGATTCTAAATTCAGCAACAGACAAAATGAGATTTCATCATTGTCTTCACTGAGCTTGAACCAAAATACGCTCTCCATTCACCTTCAAAAAAGAAATTATAGAATTTTCATAAGATTTTATCTAGCAGCTAACTTACAGAATGCAGATTGTTTTTTATCCTGTCACTAGTGCCATTTTGGGACCGATAAATAGGTGCCGTATAACATTTGTGATATCCGGCACTAACCATGTAACACATGCATGTGACGAATCATGACATCAGAAGAGCGCAATGACGTCATGTTTACACCATTCTCTACCTATTTTTTCCTTTTTTATCGTGTTTTATTTACATCCTTTTTTTTTGAAAGAATACATAAAGGTTACAGGATAAATAGAATAGATGGTTGGTGTCTTTGAATTGAAAAAGTTATCAGGCTCGGCTTCGGATTGTTATCCGTTTCGCCTTCTGCTCACCGGATAATAATCCTAAGCCTTGCCCGATAACATTTCCGATTCACGACACCAATCATCTATTCTCTATATCCAATATGGGTAACTAAGCTTGGGGTTTTCCTCCATTGATAATGACCTTGACATCAGCGTTTCAGCACAATACTATACTAAGTGCTTCACGTTTGTTAAGCACTTAGTATAGTCTTGCGCTGAACCCTTGACATTGCAATCTAACTGAAATACAGTTGAGTCAATGTAAACACACAAACAAGTATCAAGGAAACTTTACTCACTTATGCTTCTTGATAGATCTAGCCGCACATTCCATCAAACCAGGAACATTCACCGTTGATGCCGACACCTGACAATCAGCAGTCATATCAAACGGGTTCCCAAACAAGTCAATATTCTCCAGCCTTAGTCGCATAAAGCTGGCGGGCAGATATTTAACTTTGTTCTTACTGAGCGCGAGATTATTGAGTTTACACAAACGTCCAAGAGTGGGAGGGAGGTATTCCATATGATTATTGTCCATCTTTAATGAAATTAAACCCTGAAGTTCGCAGATTTGTAATGGTAAGCGTTCGATTTTATTGTCGCTAATGTCTAGCACTCTCAATGACGTCTGGAGAGATTCTTTCAAACAAACAGTCGGTGGAAACGTAGTGAGGTTATTGGATGCGAGTCGTAGTTCCTGTAATTTCGTGAGCTGAGATAATTCATCTGGAACACTCTCCAGAAGGTTGTGGCTGAGGTCTAATTTTACTAAATGGTGGAGGTTGAAGATTCTGGAATCTATCCGCTTCATTCTACATTCAGATACCTGTAATAAGTACAATATTAGTAAGTAGATCATTGTTGAGAAAAGAAGCCTTCAAGGGATGTCTTAAGCAATTGCTTTTGTTTCTTGGTTTTTTATCCCAAATCATACTTCAAAGGGCAGTATAAATGCAAGCAAGAAGACATATATGAAAAAGTGAGACCAAGGGATGCCTTTAGAAAACTAGTCAAAAAGAGAAAGCTAGTAATAAACAAAAGCCTTAATTGCTTAATATAATCTATTCATACTTAGGAAACCATCATAGGATGCTGAACATGGCCTGTTTTTAAACGAAAATATTAAAAGTAATATTTTTCACATTTCACTACCATTCTAACAAAGAGAATTAACATTAAAAAAAAAAACAAATTGCACATAGTAGCCCTCTTTAAATTCATTGCACATTTTAGAATAAGAGTTATCTTTGGGTTCATTTAGACAATCTTAGTAAAGGGATGGACAGAAGCAAGCGTAAAAGTTTTTACTGATCCTCCTATATATGAGAATTTATGACTGGTCCAAATTTGAAGCAACAGCAGAAGACAAAAGAACAGCAAGAAAACCATTCATTTTCTTTATGAAATTGGAAGAAACCATTGCAACAAATTGAGGTATTACACATTAGCAGCATTTCATTCTTTAGTCACAATAGTTCCTACAATCTTCTGGGGCCCGTTTTACTAAACAGTTTACGCTTAAGATTTGCGTAAGTCTAAAACAACAAGTCCTTTTATTTCAATATTTGGCAAAGCAATATTGCAAAGTAACACATCATTGGAATCGTCTCTCCGAGACGCTTCCAACGACGTGTCACATTGCAATATTGTACTTTCATTGAAGATATTATCCATGTTAATCAATTATGACTTACACAAACATTTTCAGTAAGTTGTTTAGTAAAACGGGCCCCAGGAGCAGATTATTGGTGTATTATTGGGTAAGGGGTTACAGGAATTTCATCACCTTAACCCTTAGAATGCTGGGTAATTTTCTAAAAATAGATGTTTGCGTTATCTGCTTTAAAAAAAACTTGAATATCTGCTTAGTTTTGCATGGAAAGATAATTCTTACAGTAGCAAACAGTTTAGATCACAGGCCAGCCACCAATTCACTTGGCGGCTGGCCTGGATCTAACCTGTTTGCATAAACATGAAGTCGGTTCGAGCACTATAAGGGTTAAAGCAAAAATCCCTACTTGCAAGGCCTCGAGGGTTCCCGGAAAATTACTGGTCAAAGGATATTCCTTCCTGCTGAGAATGACTAGATTGGTTTTGGGTTTTTCCACATTCTTTGTGGAGGCTGGGGCCAGAGTTGATAGGGTAACATTGTCCAAGCTTTTCCCTTGAACTGCCATGCGCAAAACATTCAAGAAACTTTTCAGCTGGATTACGTCGGCCTGCAATGTAAATAGAGAATAATAGGTAAGTGATGTTAATGGGTAAAGTTTTTCGGGCAGGCGTAAGAATTTATTGGGTGAGGCCATGCAATTTATCCAGTGAACAGCATTTTAATGAACCCCCGATATGTTACAGTATAAACTGTTACCATTTCTGCAATATAAGATAATGTGATGTAATTTATCCAGTGAACATCATTTTAATGAACCCTGATATGTTAACCCTTCACTAAACACCAAATTTTCCACTGCCCCAAATTGAAAGAATTTTACAGGTGACATTTCGAAACGTGATGAAATTGAACTCAATCATCTGATAGGGCAGAAAACAGTGTGGGAAAAGGAGAACCTGCATGTTAAGAGCAAATTCTCCTTTCCCCACAATGTTTTCCAGAGTTGTCTGCAACAAACGTGTCAAATGTCCTTATTATTTGGTAATGGATTAATTACCTTGCTAATACAGAGGTCCTGTTCAGGATCTTTAATCCTGATGGTGGCTTTCCCTTCAGAAACAAACTTGGTGAATACTTGCTGGATATTGTCCTTTATCTGATGCAAAAAACAAACAAAAAAGAGAAACATTAGAAAATTTCAGTTTGCTCGTAACAATCAATTTGAAACCTAATCATAATTGACTATCCCAAATCAAAATCTATCAAAAATGCTTCCTTTTTTCATCATTCTTAATAGAAATCCTTTGTATAAGTCATACAAATCCAGGGTTGTCATTAATTTTCATATGCCTTTCATTTTGTTTGTGTGTTATTTAAGACAACCAAAAAGTCATTTGAAGCGGTCAAATTAGCCAGCGGCCGGTTCTTAATGAAAACCCTGCAAGTCCATATGCTATAGAAATGATAACTAATGTTAATTATAAAGGCGCTGCAATATACCCAGAAAAACAGGATCCTTTTCAAACAAAATGTGTAATAACTTTTTGGCCTCTGTTGTTTAAACCATCCAGATAAGGGGCAAACATTCCTTCAAATGCAATGTTCCAATTTTGAGGATATTTTTTATTTCTAAATGTTAATATGCATTGGGATTGCCTTGACAAGACAATTTTAATGAGTACCAACAACATAGGTTTTAGAGACGGAATAAAGAGATTAGCATAAAGATAAACAGAAAAATCCCTCTTATCTGGATCTATGTTAAAGTCTGTACCACATATTTTGCCCCATTCCTGTCCTTGGCTGTACACAACATCAGATAGAGGTCCCCATCTTTCATAGATCCACTGCCGGGCTTCCGTCCAATAGACAGCTGTGTTCTACAAGACTTGGCCGCCTTCTTCATGTTGTGTGTGGCTAGAGCTCTGTTCACAATGTCAACGTCACATGTCAACCTCATGGTTATGGAATGATCTCAATGCTGTAACCTATGAACAGAAAAGCCAATATTTCAGCCAAAATTTAGTGCTGGTGGAATGAGATTTTCATAAACTAAATAAACATAAAGGCAGAAATCTAGTTCTGGTCAGATCAGATTTTCATTAACTAAGTGATTATAATTCACATAGCAATTTTGTATTTATCTGGTCGACGACTGAACACTGTAGATGACATTTTCAAATGTAGTTTTGATCAAAACTGATAAAATACAGTCAAATCTGAAGGAGCGGTCATACCTGAACAACGGCCGATATGTCAACAACGGCCAGCTCAGGCCCGCCCGTGCATTTACCTTCTTTAAATACACTGCACCTAACGGGAGTCTGTGCAATGCAGCCAACGGCCACACTAATTGGTTTATTTGTACTGTATATCACACCTGCGCAACAGACACTTTACATGCGACACAAAAGTTTCACAACTCTAACAAAAGTGAACATATGCAAACAAAGAAAGTCGATAACGCGTGGCTTAACCAGTACACAAACTGTGACCCGAGGGATGATTTAAACCTATGCGTACACTTTGTCAATAGATAACGTAATATGTCATAGTTTGTACACGCTAATTCAGGGGGAACTTTTTTATGCTTAGTAGGCTTAGGATATTTACAGAAATTGTTTTCCTAGTACGGGCGGTGTTTTCTTTTTAAGTAGCGCAACTGAATTAAGTTTTATAAGTAATTTGGAGGATTAAATATGTGTTTCACAAACAAAGCATATTAATGCCTCCAAAACAATACAGATTTTCTTTTTCTCCCATTCTTCGCCACAATGTCGGCATAAAAGGCAAAATTGTCTCCAAAGAGGATCTAGTATGAGTTGTTTTTAAGTGTTAGAATCGGGATATTCTTTGCGTGTTATTGGTCACGAGTTTGGTAATGGATGCATCCTGATAGAACTGGTAGCCATACGCAAACAGATCGAACGTTATGGACGAATTTGAATGTGGCTATCCTTGTGAAAAGATAGACGAACATTGTTACAAGTGGTTTTTAGATGCTTCTCTATGCAGATTAATTTGTCCAGACCTCTTCTGTTAGAAAAACATTTAAAATTTTGCGAATGATTCCGGAGAATATGGCTTTCAATGGTTTTATGGTTGGGTGTTAAAATGATGTCGAAAATTGAAGAGTAAATTTGTTACATGATCAGCAAAGATAGGAAACTCAAAATGAATCACTTACCCTTTCTTTATAACTGTTTTTAAACTCATCTAACAATGTTGTTTTGGTTTTTTTTTAGGATAAAGTGTGGATTAATTTGCAAAGGATAAATGGTTTAAACAATGCTTATTTTTACACAACTACCCTTTAAGAGATATATGAAATGGAGGGCTAATATTGTGAACAACAGCCAGTCTGTGCACAGCGGCCACTTTGGGTACTTCCTTTCACTGGCTGTTGTACACAGATTTTACTGTAGGCGATTTATTACTCAATTGATGTCAGGATCAACTACACAATATCACCTTATGCAAACTACTAAGCTTACAGGAACCAGGTAAAAAGCAATTCTTTGTAAAGAAGGCTCGTTAGATATTTCACATATACACTGTATCTCTCTTTCTCTATCAATTCTTCGTCTTGAAAACATATAGGACTGTCTCAAAATGAAAAAAGGAGACGGTAAATACACCTCTTATCTTGTGGTCTGTTAGTCAAAATAATTTGACCAGTAGATTGCCTTTTTATATTCTGATGAGGCGATATTGCCCAAGCCAAAAAATTCTCAATATTTCCTGATCCCTCAAACTAGTTTGTCTTGTGGTTTGTTGTCTGTCTTTAGCCAATTACCAAACAATAACGACATTTGACCAGTTTGTTGCAGACGGCTCTAGAAAACGTTGTGGGAAAAGGAGGAATTGCTCTTGATAAGCAATTTCTCCTTTTCCCATGTTTTCAGCAGTATCAGAATATCAATTTTCAATTTCATCACATTTTGAAATGCAAACTCTTTCAATTTGAGACAGTCGAAAATTTGGTGTTTGGTAAAGGGTTAAAAGAAATTGTTGACAGTAATTAATGAATGAGCTCTCTCTACAGGCTGGTTTCAATATCACTTAATGATGAGGACCCTTTTTCATTATCAAATTATATGGATAAATCATGTTTTAGCACAGTACGTTTTGTCTGCATAGGTTACCCCTTTTTAAATTATCTTACATTGGTTGTGAAGCAAGACCATGCAACTTATACTTTCGATTCTGCTACCTGGATATATAAACAATACTCATGAAATAATAAAAGGTCGAAAAGAAGGGCTGCTTCTCCTAACATTCGAACCTATCTAGAGGCTCTCTACTTCTAGTTAAATCACAAAACAATCACACGGCAGTCACCTTAAAATGTTAACACACCCTGTTTTAGTTGTTGTTTCCGCAACCAGTATTACTTAGACAGAAGAAAGTTTTAAGTTTGTTCAAAAGACATCTGCTTGTCGTCTTGAACATACTTAGAATTATCTTGACATACTTTTTAAAGCTGTCAAACTTGTTAGTTTATTTGTTTACAAGTGTCATCCGAAATTCCCTCCAAATATAACGGTGTACCGTTAAAACCACCTTTTTGTTCGCGATCCCATGCGAGAGTAAAATAGAGTACCGCATTAGACCGGATCAAATCTAGTTTGAATGATCCAGACGTAGATATATCATTCTCACACGTTAAAAGCTTGAATCATCCAAATAAGATCGAATCAGAACAAATGAAATGCACAAAGAAAATTTCTCGTTAAAAAAGGATCCATGAAATCAATTTCATTAACCTGGGATCTTGCAATGTGACACTCCATTGTAGGCGTCCCGGAGATAGGATTTCAATGATGTGTTAGTTTTAAATAATGCTTAGCCAAATATTGAAATGAAAGTGAATGTTGTTTTGAAGTAGCTCACATTATAAGCATAACGGTTTCAGTAAAACGGTAGGCCTACCATGGACCCCAGCGTTCCACTACTAGACAAAAAACACCGTATGCAGAAACACAATCGTGACAATAAAAAGACTCAAATATAGTGTTTAGGAAGCGTGTATCCAAAGGCAAATCGAATTTCAAATGTTATGAATTTTAAAGTTGTTTTCATCAATTTACCATTATATCAGCATTTCCAGGACTGACTAATCCTTCTTCTTTCAGTTATATCTGTAACTAGTTTATATCCACTCTCAATGCTATGAGGAAAGCTGAATACAGGCCTACTCAGTGTCCCTTTGGAAGAAAACATCCAAAATATGAATTATGTTTTATATGAGGAGATAACTTTGAAATAATTTGTGTACATTTTTATGTATAAGACTTTGTTTGTATGTACGGAAGAGGAGAGGAAGAAATAGGAGAGATAACGAAGACAGAGAGGTAGAGAGGGAGATAGGTAGAGAGAGAGAGAGAGAGAGAGAGAGAGAGAGAGAGAGAGAGAGAGAGAGAGAGAGAGAGGGAGAGAGAACGATAGATGTATCACGTTGACAATACATTATTTTATAAATTTATTGTTTGAAATGACGATGTACTGTATTTGTATAAGTCAAATAAAATTATTCTGATTCTGATTCTGATTCTTATTATCTCGCCTTTGACCTGCCGGGAACTTTACCGACGACCGAGACGGGGTTTATATCAATTATCATGTTGTTTTCAATATACATTTCCCCCTTGCCGAGCGTAGACCATGGTTCATGTGTTTGGGGAAAATACCTTATAAACAGTTTATTAGGTCTTTGCAAGCGGCACCCTTTGTAAGGGGCAAATGGGTGTTTTCCTCGTAAAAACATTTGGAATTTAAAAGGACTATCTCACAGATTGAACTTTTTGAAATGAATCGTCATCTACCGACAAACAGACAACATAGATTTCTCAAGTAACACGATCCTAGACTATTAACAGATTCAGCGGAAATGTACACCCCCAAACAGCTATTAGTTTTGTATATGCATATATTTGTGAAATCGAATCTATTGCTTGTATTTGCATTGTAGTAGTATTTTGATTTATCTAGAATTATTTTTCTGAGTATCATTCGGTGCTTTCCGTCACTACCGTAATCTTAAATTACTATAGATAAACAAAATACAAAAAAGAAGTGAATGCCTGGCAAGACAGAACAGAATCGTTTAAAGCATTGGCTTTTGATTTAATTCATGGTATACAGTATTCTTTACCAGAAGATACTTTTTGAAACGAGTCGAGACGGTTCCAATGACGTGTCACATGGTACTTTTGAGGGAGTTTTATTTTAAGATGATATCCATGAATATCCGTTTTGACTTACGAAGATATTTTCCTTAACCCATTACCAAACAATAACGACATTTGACTAGTTTATTCCAGACGACTCTAGAAAACATTAAACGAGCAATTTCTCCTTTTCCCTCAATGTTTTCTGCCCTATTAGAAGAATTTTTTTCAACACATTTTGAAATGTCGTCTGCAAACTCTTTCAATTTGGGACAGTCGAAAATTTGGCGTTTGGTAAAGGGTTAAGTCGTTTAGTAAAACGGTACAGTGAGCGTAATCGAATAAAATAAAATAGTTATTATGTTCAAAGTGTTTTGTTGTCAATTTGCTTTTAAATATCACTTTCTATGACCTTACATGTACGAATAAGGGGCTTGTTTCACAAAGGTTCGTACGAGAATTTTTCTCGTTATCTTTAATATAAAGAGGAAAAGTGTATATCAGAAAAACATTAGACGTGAACGGAACATGAGACCTACCTGCGAAATCGTTATCGTACTTTTTAACTTATGCCAATTGTTCATTTGCACAAACAAAGTTACCTTAAAGATTCAAGGTTGCCACAATTTTGTTAACGTGGACGTTAAGTTACACTTCTTTGTGAGACGAGCCCAAGTGTAATATTAGTTCATTTTTTCAGATTATGTGTTTACATCCCGAACATTGTTAGAAAACTATCAACGATCATCAGTATTGACGTACACAAATATTTCCTATAGAGTTACGATGAAAAATTAATTACCAGAACCGTGTGTAAACTACATATAGCGATCGAACTGAAATGTTTCTGGAAACGACACACAATTCCAGTTAAACTGCTTACAGAAATCATTTTATACATCTAATAAGACTAACAATACAATCAAACATGCAAGTTTTGTGAGAATGAAATCTACACAAGGCTTTATATTGTGCTGAGGGGATCTTAGTAGTTTCTCGTCAGGCAGGAAATGTACCTGATGAATTCTAATTGTGTTGCCTAAAACCATATGAGTTCATCGTAGCTGAGCAAGGAATAGATATATTATTATCTACGCGTTAGAAACGCACATTCGAGAATAAATCTCCTTTCGAAACAATACCTTTCTTACCAGAGCATTTTCGTCGACTTTCTTCATAAATCTAACATGGACTGTTAAAGACTCGAACACTGAAACTGTCATAAATATCTGCGTGGATTCCAATCAAGATACCGACGAAATCTAGACGAAAGGTGGGGTCTCCGTGACCTAGTGGTTAGAGTACAGAACTTGAAATCACATGGCCCCTCTCCGCGTGGGTTCAATTCCTGAGAGGATATGGATTTTCCCGACTGACTTACGGAATGCCAATGGTTCTACCCTCTACCCGCCTTGACCAGCCCTCATGGGCAGTTGGGTATGGGGTCTTCCTCCATCATTAAGAGTCGGGCATCGCTACATAACTGAAATAATGTTGATGTGATGTAAAACCCATATAAAAAAAGACGAAACGTAGAGGTAGCCGTACTGACTAATGGTATGCCGATGGTTGGTAATAGATGGCTATACTATTCAGCTGTCCACCTCTCTACCCATATTTTTATACAAAGTTTAGCTTGGTGTCTATCTTCATAGATTATATGCATATTCATATCAAATTTACATTATGCTTTTTAACGGATGATTCGATTTCGAAGCCCGGCCCGCAAGTTCTTAAATGCGTGAGAATGGTTACGTCTACCAAAAAGGTCATGCTGATGGGTAGTTAATCACACCTTTTTTATAGTGTTTTCTTCTGACAGCATTCCATCCTATGTAGCATGGATGCGTTTGACAAATACATGTAGATCAAGTTTTACTAAGGTGTGACGGTAATAGGGTTTATGTATAAATATAGTCCAGATAACTGGTCTCGAAGGCTATTGCTATTTTGACTGACGCCTTAGCGAAGCACGATAAATGTCCAAATGACGAAAAAAGCTTCGTTCAAGGATCATTATTGAGACTAGTATAAATACTACTTCTATAGCCTCGCTGTGGAGGTCGGCTTTCATGGGTGATTCGGTAGAGTGGTTGGCTTTATCTCTACAACGTCCAGTCTGTGATGTCGTAAGATGGTAGACAAACATTGCATGCTTCGTCTCGGCTTTAATTATTTTCGACGTAACACACGCCGCTGATATAGATGTGACTGCCCTAAGCGAAAGAAATGCGAATAAAGTTCACCGATTGCGCACAAATTGAATAGATAACTTGTTTGTCAAAGAAAATGTATACGTATACGTCATCATGAACTAACCGACGTACAATAAACATACATGGATACATCGATGAAGCAATGAGTTTGAAATCTAAGTCGTTGCATTTTTTTTTACGAATCTATAATTGGATCATCCTTTTCGAACCAGAGAAAACCCGGGCGAGTTATTTTCGAGATTATTGGTTACAAATTTTGAATATCAATTCTAGAGATTCTTGTAAAATACACATACACTTTTATGAGACGTCGTCAGACGACCCAATCATCTTTGGCAATTCCTCAAAGAAACAATTTACAACAGTATTGTTACCATTAAAGAAGTGAGAAAAAAGTACGATGAAAAATATTCATCACGTTTGCGTGTTATAATGTATAACTGCATTTAGGTCATAAGTTGATCTTGATTCATTTTTAATTTGACAAAGCATATTCATATTCATTCATTGCAGCATGAAAGACGATACGTAGGATTTATACATGCATACAGAACATTTAAATCCTCTAGACATTATTTCTTTTTAATTTCGTTTATAATGGTGGGAGGGTGGAAGACAGGCATGCAGGCAGGCATGCCTACACTCAAGACAACTGTATTTTAATTTATTTTTCAATGGAGGGAGGTAGGGATCTTACCTTAACATTGAAGTTGTATCTCTCATTTGCATCTGTGGTATACTGCTAACAGGTCGAGTCATATATACATGTACGTAGACTTCCACGGGATCCGAATAAGTTATACCATCGTTACTGATAGACAGATTGTAGTGCGTTACGAATGCTTGCTGGTTTGTAGACGAATCGAAGCAGACTATTCCTTCAAACAGGGTCAGGTACTCGCCATCGCCGGAAAATGACTTCATTGAGCTATATGTCCCATTCTCGTCCAACTTAATGAAAATAGATTCAATTGGACGCACCTTCAGGGGCAGCAGTATATACCTTTTAGAAAACATGAGCAGCGCATCTGTTTGTCACAATGGATTCTACACTGTACAGTTGTTTGTTTGTACAAGTTGCATGCCTATCTATTAAGGACAGAAACATACGTTTACTAATCTATTAACAAAATAAAGTTGTATGAAGATAAATACTTGATTATCTTATTATTACATCGTGTCGATATTTTTTCTACTATATGAAATGATGGGCTCTTGATTGATAAATATCCCTTATGAACATGCTTTGCGTGTTGAGCGCAAATGATTCTCTAAATAATAGTTACTTTATTTTAAATGTTTGTATTTGTAAAGTGTACCATTGTATTATTATGTTGTTAAAATCACTGTAAAAGTGGAACTAAATAAACAAATAAATAAAAATGAAGAAAATACATGTGAAAAAGTAATAGCTTGGTCATTGCATTTAAAGCCTTTTTGGAAGAGTTTCAAGATGGTTCGTTTGCCTTCAGTTTCTATCCCCGATTTTGTTTAATACTTTATCATTCTCCATTTTTGTAGAAAAAAACCCTATCACCGTTAGAGATAGTTCCGATGAATCCAATTAATACTGAATCAAAACATGCTCTTTCAATTTATCGTGCTATATTGTTACCATCAAAACAACAAGCACATTTCTGTTAAGGTTGTAGTGTGTAAATCAGTTATTTCATCTACAATAATATTGAATTATCGGAGTTTTATGCATATCCTTGAATAACATGGCATGGTATATGTATATGCAAGTCATGTATTTTTTGCTTTTTAGAGCTTTGTTTATATCAATTTGTTCATTTTTCGTATGTTAATAGTTTATATTAAGAATAATACAAAAAAATGGGTTAATTGACATTTTAAATGTATAGTCTCAATGTAGGTTTGAATATGCATTATCATAAATATCAATTAACAAATTAACAATGAACATCAATGAAAGATACAAAGAGTAGAACAAGTTTTATGTTGCCGATATTGATCCGGTCCGAAGCTGTGTGCTACTTGTTAGACTTGTAGTTCGTCGCACCATGCCCAATTGTTTCCGGTGTAAACAATCTTTTTTTTTTTTTCTTTCTAACAAGATAAATGGCATAAACAATGGATATATCAGAATATAAGGACATTGTGCAGTTTCTTTCCAGTAAACGTTATCCAGACTTCTTACTAGACACGTCCAATAAAGCGGCAAAGAATAGAAGGGATAGTTTCAAAGCCAAAACAAAGAAGTTCTTCCTTAAAGAAAATTCTACAAATCCTAGGTCTTTACTCAAAAGTAAGTTCATCCTTTTTAGACATCTTGAAATGTTCCTCTTAATCAAAAGCTGACCTATATGTCACCATTTTAACTGAAGGTATATTCAAGTAGCCATTTAGCAATCTCTTCCAGAGTAAATTGGTTCCCGCTACGCTCCCACATTTAGGGAGATTGGCCATGTAGATGAAATAAGGAAGCTGACAAAGGAAAGATTTATGTAGAGGTACTCAGTTGAGCTCTGGGTCTTACAAGATTTTTTTAAAATGCCCACAAGAAACACTAACATCTGTCTTAACATGTCATAAAAGTCTTAAACATGATAAACATTGTGTCATTAGCTCACATCTATGTTTCTAATTCATTTCAAGTGTTTTCAATTCAATGACAAGCATGCATGTTTTTGGTTTTTCATATTATGCATTAGAGATAAATCATAATAATGAACACCTTGTTAGCCATAAAAAATAGTCTAACCACTATGATTCTAAGCCTCCTCTTGCTTACCTCTTAGAATAACTTTATTTTTTCTAAAACACTTTATTTTTTGACACTCAAAAGAGCTGTCCTTCAAGATCCAACGCTTGGACTTTGGAGAGGAATACAATTTAAAGTACAGCATGTAAAAGACCCTGATATGCCGGTTAAATCAAGACCATGACATTGTTTCAGATGAACTCTACCGCATCATTCCTGGTCAAAGCTGTGGTGCCAAGGTACTACTGAAAGAGCAAGTGAATGACATCTTGGCTGAGTTCCATGAGAGAGCGTTTGGGGGACATGTTGGCGTCAATCGGACAAGAGAAGCCATCACTAGGAGATATTGGTGGTTTGGGTTCACTGATGATGTGAATACATATGTAAGTGTGAATGCAATACTATTAGCAACCTCTTGAATGAATTGGTCTTGATAAATAAAGTATGTTTACTGTACATTATACAGCTCACAAATGGATGAAAAACGGATCTTTAATGCTGTAACAAAATTAGTGAATTAATGAAATTATGAAAACACTGTGATAATGGAAAAAAATGCTATGAACCAGTAGTGAGCAATGTATTCTTTTCTCATAATTATTTTACCCAAGTCGTCAACAGAAATATTACATTAATGCTTTCCAAAATAATATTCTGTTCAGAGTCAACACTGATTTTTTCTTCACCCACATCTTTCCAATTTATAAATAACATCAGATGGAAAAATGCATCAGGGTCTTGTGAGACCTAGTGGTTAAGGTGTTAGAACTTGGGGGTCCCAGGTTTTATCCCCACTGATATGTTTCGTAGAAGTGTCATTTAGCAAAACACTTCAGAGCTCTAATCTAGTACTGGTGAATCCAGGAAAGCTTTAACACAACTTAGATATTGATGACACAGCATTAAACCCCATAAAAACAAACAAACACACATGAAGTAGGCGTCACTTTGAGTTGTCACAGAACTTTTTCACCAAATTTGCTCTTTCCAGTGTTGAAAGTGTCTGTTAATGCCATACTTTGAATACCTCAATTTGACGTATCTGCGGCAGATTTCTGTAGAACCCCTTGTGACAGAAACATAAATTTCTCCAGTTGAGAATTTAATCATTTTGTCATAATGGATTCTTCCCAAAATCATGAAGGAAATGACTTTTATGTATATTTTCATGCTATTTGTTGTCTGCATTCACTTTCAATTTAAACCAGTCACAAGTTCACTGATTTCAGAACAGGCTAACAACACAAGCAAACCCATTTAAAATTGCTGTAAGTGTAACATGACTTTCCTTTACGATGATTTTGGCCAATAAAAAGGTAGGTCTATTGAATGGACAGGTGCCACATGGGTATTTCTGTCCCTCATTGATGTAATAAAAATTATTTTTTACTCATATTTACAGTTGATGTCTATAAGCTGATTGTGGCAGAAACCTTTTCCTTTCAGGTGAAATCTTGTGAAGAATGCAAGAAAGGAGGACCAAACAAAACCAATAAATCAAAAAAGTCTAAAGTTCACAAAATAAAGGTATTTTGAATTATTTCCTTTGTTCTTTTTTCTTAAAATGCTACACTTAACACTTTACCAAACGCCAAAATTTCGACTGTCCCAAATTGAAAGAGTTTACAGATGACATTTCAAAATGTGGTGAAATTATCTTCTGATAAGGCAGAAAACATTACAAGCAATTTCTCCTTTTCCCACAATGTTTTTCAGAGTTGTCTACAAAGAAGGTGATATGTCGTTATTGTAGGTAATGGGTTAAGTCATGCCAAATGTCGCACATTCAACAATTATTCCAATTATGTTCTAATTTTCTTTCTTACGTTAATTATATAAACCTCTATTATGGCATTCAATTGATATTATACATGTATTGGAATATGTATCTTGTCAATGATACCTGTATTAACCCTTTTAGTGCTGGAACCGACAACATGTTTATCCAAGCAGGTTAGATCACAGGTCAGCAGCCAAGTGTATTGGCGGCTGGCCTGTGATAAAACCTGTTTGCTATTCTGAGTATCTTTCCTCATCAAAATCAAGCGGATATTTAAGGTTTTGAAAAGCAGACGACACAAAAATCTCTTTTTAGAAAATTACCCAGCATTCCAAGGGGTAATGGACTGATGCAGCAGAGCCATCAAATTGGAGGTACATGTCATTGGACCTGAAATTGAGTGTCCTCAATTGGAGACCAGACTCTGTAAATATTCCATCCAACATTGAATTAAATGCAACATGATATTTTCCCCTCTCATCACCAATCAATGACAGAATATTCAAGTGGGGAAGCAGTCAGTAGTTTTGAAAGAATAATCTGGAGTATTGGTGAGTTGGTGAGGAGAAATGAATGGATGTGTGCTATTTCTACTGCAATATGATTGGAATATTGTTGAAAATGATGTTAAACCCAAATCTAATAAACATTTACAGATCTGTAAACTCTGGGGCTTCTAGCTTAGTGATGAGCTATCTTATTTCCACCTTGTTTGATTTTTACTTGTTCCATCCATTTAAGGTGAACCGCCCATTCGAGTTGGTGGGAGTGGAGTTGGTTGGACCATTGACAGAGACCACCCTGGGTAACAGGTTCATCTTCACTGCCACAGACTACTTCACAAAATGGGTGGAAGCATTTCCCATCCAATCAAAAACGGTGATGGAGGTTGGGAAATGTTTTGAAAAGATCTTCACGAGACATGGTGCTGTTAATTCTGTACTTACAGGTCAAGGGAGAGAATTCATTGATGAGGTAAAGTTTTTTTTTTATATGTTTTATTCGATTCTTTTTCTCACCTCAACTAATCCAAATGATCCAGACATAGAAATTTGATTCTTTGTCTGGATGCATTTGATATCAAAATGCAACAGAATAAATATTGATTATTCAGGGTAATCTCATTTCTGATTGGTTCTGATTTTTAATTTTCAAAGTCGTCTCTGGCCCAGAGTGTCTCCAAACTGTAACACATTTACAGCTTGGATCATTCAATTACACCTCAACAGTATTTTAGTTGTTTTGCAATGTTTTACATCTAAGTGATGACGGAAAATCCAAGGACACAAGGTTTAACTGCTCATAAAGGTTGTCGCAAGCTAAGTTGAACCAAAGGGACTTCAATGCTTCCCATGGACACTACCTCTGAAAATTCAAATCTATCAGTATTACTTTAAAGAACAAAGTATAGAAGTAATGAGGTTTGGAAGTTGTGATGTTGCCTTAGTCACATCATGATATTATTCCATAGCTTTTGGCCCTTTTTGTCTAATTTTCCACTGGCTCAAAATGGAAACAATTGAATGAACAATTTTTATATAGGATAAAGATAAAGAGAAAAGGAGAGAGACCAAAGCAAGGCTTAACTGCCCATAAGGGCTGTTGTAAGCTTAGTTGGACCTTTGGCATTTCGATTTTCTGCTGGGAAACAACCTCTGATGAAAATACAAATCTATCAGTATTGCTTTACAAACCAAAACATAAAAGTCATGAGGTTTGGTAGTTGTGATGTTGCCTAGGGTCCCAGAAAGATATTTCTTTGCAGCTGTTTGGTTCTTTTCCTTAAACAACTGCATGAATAAAAGTAAACCAGATAAAGATAAGAATTTAGTAAATGAATGTTATATTGTGGGGAAATAAATGTTATGAAAAAGAATGATTGCCTGTTGGGTCCATAAAAAATCTATTAGCTTGCTGGTTTCATGATAAAACCATGTTATTTGGATTTGTCTTTTTATTTGGTTCTTTAGTTTGATTGAATTCCAGTTTTCCTTTAACTGCTTCAAAAGGAACTTTCATGCGCTCACACAACGGCTTCACTATTTCCACTTTGTTTATTCCTTACTTCATCATAAGGGTTCTGTATGTCCCAATGGTTAATGTGTTAGACTGATAAATCTAGAGTCCCGGGTTCGAGCCCCACAGACACCTCTGGTTTCATGGGAGTATTCTTTGGCAGATTACTTTAGAGCTCTAGCCTAGTACTTGTGGATCCAGGAAAGCCCTAAGATAACTGAAAAATGTTGTCACTGCGTGGGCTTAACACCAAACAAAAAAAATCCCCCAAAAAACAAACTTCATTTCAAGCCCCCGAAGCAGAAGACTTGTAGTAAGAAATTTTGTTTTTATACCTCAATGGTTTCACTCAAGAAAATGTATTTTTATGCTTCATTACTTTATCTGCCTTCAATTGTGACCAGTCACAAAGTTCCACCTAAGGGACTTTTGATAAATAGTCGCCGCTTTGGATGGTGTCATTATTGTTATTTTTTAATTTCCAGGTAAATGAATATCTTCACAAGACTTGGAATGTTCAACACAGTATAACTTCAACCTACCATCCACAAGTTGATAGTATAAATGAGAAAACAAGACTAACTTTGAAACAGTGAGTTATAAACCACTTTTTTCAATATAAACTCAATTGAATGCACATGTTGCATAAGATTGAGAACCCAATGCAACAAAAGGTAAATATTTGCACACTCTAAGATTGCCGTCTGATATTGCTTTCAGTTTGGATGTGACTTACTCTGATGGGTCTGCTATGAAAGTCATCATAAACCTTTGTGATAAAAGAATAAAATGCTCCTAATGAGCTTTTTGTTTTATTGTCACAATATATTTCACCCAATAACAGAGAAACCAAGTGCATCTCTTGCTACAGTGCGCAGAGATTTGAACATGATAAAGGTCATTGGCTGCCAACTCATGTTAATTCTTGGTTTTAGGTTTTGATCACATTAAAAACCAGTAATACATTTTTGAAAGACTTTGGAAAAAACTTTGATTTATCTTGACTATTTTTTATCAGGGACACTTGAGTATGTTTGCAAGATTATATGGTGATGTTTGTTTTAGCCCTTCTATATTATTTGCTGCTAGACTATAAAAGAGATTAATTGCATTGGTAACATTGGTAATTACAAAAATAAATTGACAATTTTGTATTTATTTCTACTATTATTTTTAGAGAACTGTGCAATAATCTTCGTGAACAGAAGGCTAGTTGGGATGTATGCCTCGATGCGGCCCTGTTTGCTCTACGCACCAAACCGTACAGCAACAGCAAGTACAGCCCATTCTTCTTGCTGTACGGAAGAGAAGCTTTACATCCTAGTCAACTACCAGAGGAGTTTACAGTGAGTTAGGAGTCGTTTAACCCTTAGAATGCTGGGTAATCTTCTAAAAATAGAGTTTTTGTGTCGTCTGCTTTGCAAGACCTTAAATATCTACTCAATTTTTATGCTTAAGTTTTATGAGGAAAGATACTCAGAGTAGCAAACAGGTTAGATCACAGGCAAGCTGCCAATTTACTTGGCGGCTTACCTGGATCCAACCTGTTTGGATAAGCATGATGTTGGTTCCAGCACAATGGTCTATAAAGACAGTGGTGTACAGAATAAACTGGTTCTACCGGGCTTGACAAGCCCCTATGGGTAGACAAGTATGGGATCTTTGTCAATCATTATGAGCAGGTTATAGTAACACCACTGAAATACTGTTGACACAATGTAAAACCTTTATGAAAAATGTCCTCAATGGGACTTTTTTGACACATGGTTAGATTACAGAATGTGAGATTACTATGACTATTTAGACATGAATTTTCATTTGTCTGAGGACTTGAAACTACAAGGTATGAAACGGTTTGGTCTAGCTTCACCCAACCCTTATTGGCAGTTAGTATTGGGGTCTCTATGAACAAGTAGCCATGTATTGCAATGTAATTGTAAAACTGTTGGTTTGAAGAAAAAACATACAATAAAACAAAGAAACAAAAACGTCCCCTCATATTGAAATATGATAGGCTCCTAAAGCAGCAGAATTTTCAGGTGATGATTACGGACATTGAAAATAATCAATTTCTTTTTTCACAGTGATAGTAATCATCGTTACTCAAAGTCACTTTCTATAATTTGAGGTTTAAATGTAATACTATAGTAAGTGCTTTACTAAAGTCTTGCACTATTGTTAATATCCAATTAAGAGCAAGTTATACCTAGTTGGACCAAGCTTTATTGGCAATTAAGCTTGGCATCTTTCTCATCCTAGAATATGAGCCAGGCATTGCATTATAAGAGAAATACTGTTAATGCAATGCAAGAATCCTAATAAACAAATAACAAATTCCTATTTAGAAATTTAAGAAAGGCAATCAAAGTGAGATTTTTTTAACTAAATATTTATGGTATTTTTCAGACAATATCTCCAGAACCCACAGAGGAGGACCTGAACGCCTACGTGCTCCAACGACAGCAGACAGACACTGTGAACATGAACACACTTCATTCTGATATGGACAACGAACACAGTAAACAACAACAACAACTTGACCTGAAGCTAAGGAATCAGGACAGGGGAAAGTTTGATCTCATTAGGTCCGAGGACAGTCATTCAATTAGGGACCACATAGAGATGGTGACGCAGATAGAGGGGGAAAGGGTGTGGCATCTTTAATTGAGTACTTTTTTATTCTTTTTTCGCAGATAGAGGGGGAGAGGGTGTGGCATCTCTAAATGAGTACTTTGTGATGCTGGTGTTGCAGAAAGAAGGGGAAATACAGTGTCAAATCTTTAATTGATAACTCTGTGATTCTTGTTTTGCAGATAGAGGGGGAGAGGGTGTGGCATCTTTAATTGAGTACTCTGTGATGCTGGTGTCATAGATAGAGGGGAAGAGGGTGTGACATCTTTAATTGAGTACTCTGTGATGCTGGTGTCACAGATAGAGGAGGAGAGGGTGTGACATCTTTAATTGAGTACTCTGTGATGATGGTGTCTCAGATAGAGGGGGGGAGGGTGTGACATCTTTAATTGAGTATTCTGTGATGCTGGTGTCATAGATAGAGGGGAAGAGGGTGTGACATCTTAAATTGAGTACTCTGTGATGCTGGTGTCACAGATAGAGGAGGAGAGGGTGTGACATCTTTAATTGAGTACTCTGTGATGATGGTGTCTCAGATAGAGGGGGGGAGGGTGTGACATCTTTAATTGAGTATTCTGTGATGCTGGTGTCATAGATAGAGGGGAAGAGGGTGTGACATCTTAAATTGAGTACTCTGTGATGCTGGTGTCACAGATAGAGGAGGAGAGGGTGTGACATCTTTAATTGAGTACTCTGTGATGATGGTGTCTCAGATAGAGGGGGGGAGGGTGTGACATCTTTAATTGAGTATTCTGTGATGCTGGTGTCATAGATAGAGGGGAAGAGGGTGTGACATCTTAAATTGAGTACTCTGTGATGCTGGTGTCACAGATAGAGGAGGAGAGGGTGTGACATCTTTAATTGAGTACTCTGTGATGATGGTGTCTCAGATAGAGGGGGGAGGGTGTGACATCTTTAATTGAGTACTCTGTGATGCTGGTGTCGCAGCTAGAGGGGAAGAGGGTGTGGCATCTTTAATTGAGTACTCTGTGATGCTGGTGTTCAGATAGAGGGGAAGAGTGTGACATCTTTAATTGAGTACTCTGTGATGCTGGTGTTGCTCAGATAGTGGGGAGAGAGGGTGTGACATGTTTAATTGTATACTCTATGTGATACTGTTTAATGTTGTGATGCTGGTGTTGCAGATAGAGGAAAGAGGGTGTGGCATCTTTCATTGAGTACTCTGTGATGCTGGTGTCACAGATAGAGAGGGAGAGTGTGTGGCATGTTTAATTGTGTACTATGTGATGCTGGTGTTGCAGATAGTGGGGAAGAGGGTGTGGCATCTTTCTTTGAGTACTCTGTGATGCTGGTGTTTCAGATAGAGGGAAAGAGGGTGTGGTATCTTTAATTGAGTACTCTGTGATGTTGGTGTCACAGATAGAGGGGGAGAGTGTGTGACATCTTTAATTGAGTACTCTGTGGTGCTGGTGTCTCAGATAGAGGGGAAGAGGGTGTGGCATCTTTAATTGAGTACTCTGTGATGCTGGTGTCACAGATAGAGGGGAGAGGGTGTTGAACCTTTAATTGAGTACTATGTGATGCTGGTGTTGCAGATAGAGGGGAGAGGGTGTGGCATCTTTATTTGAGTACTCTGTGATGCTGGTGTCTCAGATAGAGGATGTGGCAACTTTAATTGACTATTATGTGATGCCTAACATTGATGCAGTTGTAGCTGATGGCATAAAAACTTAACTTGCAAAAGGAGAAAGGACAATCAAGATATGATCTTGTTAAGAATAATCTAGACATCATCTTTTAAGGTATTTTTTTTATGGCCTCTCACTTGAAGATAATGTATTTGCAGGCACAATCTTTGGTATGAGTTGTTCCAATTGCTGTTTCTTATTGGGTATATATGATTGATAGAGATAGTCCTATGACAACGAGTATTTATTATCTACTCTGAACAAATTCTAAGATGGCACTTAGGTGTTTGTGCAATAATTCTTATTTCAAATTTATTTTTCTTATATAACCTTTTTCATAGTTACAACACACTTAAATAATGTTTGTTATTCTGTTTTCTTTTTTTTTTCACTCACAAATAAAGTTATCTTTCAAATACAAAGAGCACACATATTTGTTTTGTATAAGTTTGGAACTTTAGAAGGTTTCCAAAGTATCACTTTAATTTGGTAAGCGATTACGGGAGAGATATTCAATGTTAGCAAGCAATCACCAACGGTTTCATTTCAAGAATATTTATCCCCATATACCTGATATATTCATTCTGGTCCAATTTCTTTTATCATAAAGATAAGTTAAAAAATGTATTGACGTAATGGCATACATTTGTATTCAAATATAACCATCATGTTGATTAAGATGTGAGTATTTTTAATGCTTTAAGATATCCCTATTACTTCGTGTCGACATTATTTCAGTGTTGCAGTGCCCGACTCCTTATAGTGGATGAAGACCCCAAACTAAGCTGCACATAAGTGCTAGTCATGCCGAATGGAACCATTGGCATTCTGTATGTCAGAATCTCATGAAAATCCAAACGACACTACTGTGGTTTGAACCCATGCAAAACAATTCATGTAATGTTAAGTTCTTAACTCTAACCACTGTGGTTTGAACCCAAGTGAAAAAGAGCCATGTATTTCTTTACTCTTACCACTAGGCCAGGATGTCTCCATTTAATGTTGTTTCTATAATCAGTTCTTTTAATATTTCACAGAATGTGTTGTGTAACAAATGATAAAACGATGATTGAAACAATCTTCGTCACTCTATACTTCGGCTAGGGGGCAAAAGTCAGCCCTGTACCAAAGAAAAAAAGGCGGGGGGCAAATATCCATCCTCTACACTACGGCTAGGGGGCAAAAGTCCGTCCTATACCAAAAAAGGAGCAAATGTCCGCCCTCTACAGTCTACACTACGGCGAGGGGGCAAAAGTCCGTCCTATACCAAAAGGGGGCAGATATCCGCCCTCTGCACTACGGCGAGGGTGCAAAAGTCAGCCCAATAAAAAGGGGGCAAAACCCCACCCTCTTCACTACAGCAGGGAAAAAAAGTCCGTCTTACACCAAAATGGGGGGCGGCAGATATCCGCCCTCTACATTACGGCGAGGGTGCAATAGTCAGCCCTATAAAAAGGGGGCAAATGTCCGCCCTCTTCACTATAGTGGGGGACAAAAGTCCTTATACAAAAAAGGGCAGATATCCGCCCTCTACACTACGGCGAGGGTGTAAAAGTCAGCCGTATAAAAAGGGGGTAAATATCCGCCCTCTTCACGACAGCGGGGGACAAAAGTCCGTCCTATACCAAAAATGGGCAAATGTCCTCCCTCTACACTACGGCGAGGGGGGAAAAAGTCCGTCCTATACCAAAAAAGGGGGCAAATGTCCGACCTCTTTTCTACAGTGAGGGTGCAAAAGTCAGCCATATTAAAAAGGGGGCAAATGTCCAGCCTCTTCACTACGGCGAGGGGGCAAAAGTCCGTCCTTTACCAAAAAGGGGGCAAATGTCCGCCCGCTTCACTACGGCGAGGGGGACAAAAGTCTGTCCTATACCAAACAGGGGGCAAATGTCCGTATATCTTTGATAACATATGGTTCTCGGGAAGGGCATCATGTAGCCGAGTCCATTGCCTCGCCCCTAAGTGATTATTATGAGGTGTGTTGTTGGGTCTTCAATTAGCTGGTTCACAATACGGTACATCATGGTAACCAAATAACTGAAACACTTTAGATGTAGTGTTTTAAAAGGGATTGATTAATCAATGAAACTAGATATGTTAAAGGTCATTATTCT
Source organism: Cerastoderma edule (assembly GCA_947846245.1). NCBI lineage: Eukaryota > Metazoa > Mollusca > Bivalvia > Cardiida > Cardiidae > Cerastoderma > Cerastoderma edule. The sequence goes on from OX401404.1 coordinate 56,797,434, forward strand.
AGTACTAGAAACATCCGCCGCTGGAAAACCTTTTCCCAGTCAGTCACCAGCTGTCCTACACTCGACGGCTTTCAGGGTGAAGTGCAAATGGCAATTCTACAATATACCTACACCGGAAGTTTTTAATTACACTACATCGCGTAACGTCAGCATGAGTTTACGATTGAATGTGTCTGTTCAGGTGTCCGTACTATATTGGAAGAAAAAGAGGAGTTCGAGGTTCAGCCACAGATTTTCTGTGGGTCAACCGAGAAGCATTTCCTCTCAGAGGCAGACCCCGCCAAAAGTTGGATTGGTCTAAAGACTGCAGTGACACAAATGCCGTGGTGACAGACTGTCCCATGCTTTTTTCCCTCGCCACAAAGGCTTTATTTCTTCTCTCTTGTTGCATATTCCACCTATAGATTTGATTTACTTACATGTATGCATAAATTGTCATATAGAGAAAGAAGTCTTGAGAAAAGGTTTCCACCTTAAGATCGATCAATAGTCATGTAATGTATAACACGCGGAACGAAAACGCATCTTTTAACATGTCTTTGTAGCATTATAACATTGTGTGTAAAATCATGATTGTCCTTTATATACCAGTTAATATTGTTAGTACCAAATGGAGAAGTCTCCACTAACAACCTTTGGTTATCCGACATTTTTCTTCCTGTAGACAATTCCTTCCTCCTCGCTTATCAAACACGCTGCTTTTGAATCGTGAACTAACACACTCACAATGGTATATCGATTACCAAAGACCTAATAAACATGTTGTTTAGAACTTTGTCAATGCCCAGTAAGTGTGCCACGGAAGTCTTTATTTTGGGTATGTAACAAGCCTCTCAATCGGAGGCTTATTTGTAATATATATCTTTATAATGCGACATGATAACTGATGCATTTGATTAATGCACCAAGAAGTGACACAGATAGATAAATACAGTGACACAATACATTTAGTTTACCGTGACTTTAACCTGGGCCAAAAGTACCAAACTAACGTGCTTCCATTTAACGCTTGTGCTCACCACTGTACAGTCTAAGTGCATGTGTCATGTGTGGTCTATTAACGATGAAAACCGGATACGTTCATGTGATATGGCATTATAGAGAAAAACAATAATGGCGAACATTCTCCAATTTAGCAAAAGAAAAAAAAAACTCTACGATCTAATAGCGCAGTAGGGTCGTTAGTAGGCCTACTGATTCGGGCGAGTAGCAATTCTCGATGTACGCAAAGTTTCGGCGTATCATCACTGCATTGACAGACATTAAAGGCCCATTAAAGGAGATTAATGCTTTATCAAACTATATTATTTTGTAAACTTTTGTAAAGATTCAAATAGTTATCACCAGAAAACACCATCAGCACAACTTAAATGTGAAAGTTAACCAGAAATAAATCTGATTAGCAAGTTTTATAATAATATTATTCAGATTCCCTGATTCTTCACCTCTGACCTTGACAGTTGATACACACATTTTTGAACCGACCTATTAAAATTCGTTATTTTGAATATGTAAACAAAAAGGTTGTTGATAAACATGATTGAATTGGAGACAACTTTATTTCAAGCACAAAATAACTTTTTTCAAATGATTCTCATTAATAGGGTCTCAATGCATTCCTAAACTAATTCTCATGACTTTTATGAACATAATAAAAGAACTCCATATTTTTTTCAGTAATTTATTTGTACGCCTCTCCTTTGATGTGCCTTTAATAAAAAAAGTGACTTTCATTCATTCATTTTATCTTGACAAACAAAGTGAAAGTTGTCTCTGTGCATGAAAACGAACAAAAAGATGCAGCAAAAACTAGGAAATGTTACGTTTCATCATCGATTTGACTCCCCGCCTCTCAGACTAAGTGTAGTCCTGTATGCCATATGTTTCAGCAAATCGCTTCAATTGAAATTGATTTTCTAAGAGAAGCCCATGACTCCCAATGGGGTATATCCTTGATAAAGCCACATCTGAAGTATCACAAGTGTCTTATTTTAAGTGACTTATGTACGTCGTATTCTAAAGCAGCCATATTTTACATAAGTGAATAGCATAACCTATTATATATTGTTCTTGGTTTCGTCATTATTGTTTCGTGTCTAGAGGCATTTCTCATTGAAATAATCTAATGACCAAGTTTTGACTTTCAGAAACGTTGTGACAAATTGAATGTACGATGACATAGGGAATGTCTAACTAGTGTTTAATAGATTGAAACTTAAAAACAAAAAAAAAAACATTTTTTAATCTGTCCTCCTCTAAATTGGTTTTTCTTCAACTTAATTTTGTTCTTTTAGCTTATTATATTAAGCTGTTCCTCGATGGCCTCAATGCACGTGCTTGATTCTTCATCAACCCACCCATTGTCGCAATCAAGGTCCATAACACCCTGTCCAACGCTAATCGAATTACGCGTCACTCGAGTAGACAAAACGAAAAGGGTTAAATTGACAAGTGATCAAGAATCGAGCACAATGGGAGTCGACTCGGCGCTTTTTATATTCTCGTTAATCGACGAGGGCTATCTTCTGTTTTTGGTCGTCTATTTTGTATCCTTTTATTGACAATATTGTTTTCTAGTTTGTTTTGTAGGAGACGATCCTATTGTTACACGTATACGTTGATGACAAATACTTTTACCGGTGACCATAAGACACGGGTTCGGATGAAACATTATTTCGGATGGAGATAAATTTAATTTTAAAACACGTTTATTCACTCTTTCCTGGATGGATCTTATAGTTCCTTTTTGTTTCATTTTAAAATATTTAATGATGATGATATTCATCGAATGTAGATGCATTAAGAATTTGTATTCATTGATTAGAAAACATTGGCAAAGATTGAACTTTCTATTTACCTGGTTATCCGGTTCTTCGGGCCATCATCTCAGAAACAATGTTTCTATCATGGCCAATCCGTTGATGTTTCGCTAGTGAATATCCTATCTTCTTGATAAATGTCTTTGTTAGCATACTGGTGCCATGTACTATTAACAGGCTGGTTTGAATTTCTTAGTATCCCAGTGTACTTTGTACAAATCTGACTTGGTACATTTAATTTTGGCTGAAGTTTGTTTTTGAGTCATTCATCTATTGATTCACTATATGATTACTTTTTTGTCAGATTTCAACCTTAACAATGGGCAGGTAATTACTCTATCTGATTTAGAATGTGACTATTTAAATGCAAGAACATGCTGCGAAAAAATGAACTGGGTAAGTGATAGATTTAAATGATTTACAGTCGTTTCCCCGGACGACTGTTTCCCCGCAGTTGATTTATATAGTAATCGAGGAGTCGTTTCCCCGCAATCATTTTATATAGTATTTATTATATATACTGTTTAACCAGACATCATTTACATACATAAGTGGTATCGAAAGATGTGTTTTGTGTTTGTTGACACATAATTATGCTAGATGTCATATGAATAACCAGGATGCTAACTTGATTAGTTGGCAAATTAAAACATATAAAGGGATTATTTTACTTAATATCTATCTCGAAAAAAAACCCAAATGAATGGTGTTAAATTCTTTATCAGACACCTTTAACATACATGAACGGTGATTATTTATTTGTTTGATGTTTGTTGTTTGTTGAAACCTAATTAACTTAATTTTTATATTAATATTTAGCAGTTTAGTTTGATCATCGTAAGATATATACTATATAAAATGATTGTGGGGAAACGACTCCTCAATTACTATATAAATAAACTGCGGGGAAACGACCGTCACCCATTTAAATTATGTTTTGTTGTTGTCTTAAAAGGTGCAATATAAATGTCAGAAAGTGACAAGCTTTTAAAAGCTAAAAGTTAATTTATTTTATTGAATATTTACAAATGTTGAAAAATGCAAGACTATTGTATGATAATTGATTAATATCATAGATTATTTTAATCTTTTGTCAGATTTTAAATGTTTTGAAGGAGAAGCAATATTTTGTTTTTATTGTTATATAAACCATTCTTTTGAAACTATTACCCTATAGGCATCTACAGGTGGTAATTGAATGCAACAGTACACACCAATTAGAGGATTCATGGCAAGATTATTGCAAGACCTTCATTAAATGAAAGAAGAGCTTTGTTTGCTCAGTTGGTAGTGTGTCCGACTAGAAATACAAAAGTCTTGAGTTTGAGACCTGACTTGGCAAAGAAATCTTCAAACACTAAATGGAGTCAATATAACATGATTTGTCTTTTGCCACTGATTTATTACGTACATGTGTGATTGTGAAAGCAGTCAGCAGCTTGGAAAGATTATTAAGCTGTATTGGCTCGGAAATATCCGCTACATATATATGTGCATTATGACTGCTGAAGTATTGTTTAAGATTGTTTGAACCCTCAATCCATCCAACAAAAATGAAGGACTTACTAGACTTAATGAAGTGGCAGTTATGCATTTGAATCGCTTTACACTGTTTCTCAGATTGTCTGCTTCAGTTACCTATATGTGTATATGAAGTCAAGCCATATTAAAAGCTCATCAGTTTTCCTTGATTTACTCTGTTTCAGTGGGTATTCCCGGAACTGATCCCACAGGTTGTCCTGAATGTGTTGTTACTGGTGACAGGTCACTGGATGCTGTTTGCGCTTTATGGAACAGGCACAGGGTGGATTATATACAGGTAAGACTTTCACAGGGTTAACTTTATACAGGGAATGGCTATCACAGATAAGACTATCACATGTGGGACTATATACTGGTAGGTCTATCACAGGCTGGGCTTTATACAGGTAAGTCTATCACATACTTGATTTTATGCTGGTGAGATTTTCAAAGGGTGGACAATATACAGGTAGGACTATCACAGGGTGATTATATACAGGTAAGACTATCACAGGGTGAATTATATACAGGTAAGACTATCACAGGGTTGATTTTATACAGGTAAGACTATCACAGGGTGGATTATATACAGGTAAGACTATCACAGGGTAGATTATATACAGGCAGTACTATCACATGGTGGATCATATACAGGCAGTACTATAACAGGGTGGATTTTATACAGGAAAGACTATCACAGGTTGGAATATATACAGGTAGGACTATCACAGGGTTGACTTTATAGAGGTAAGTCTATGACTTCGTGGATTATATACAAGTAGGACTATCATAGAGTGGATTGTATACAGGTAGGACTATCATAGAGTGGATTGTATACAGGTAAGACTATCACAAGGTGGATTGTATGCAGGTAATACTATCCAAGGGTGGAATATATACAGGTAGGACTATCACAGGGTTGACTTTATACAGGTAAGTCTATGACTTCGTGGATTATATACAAGTTTGACTATCATAGAGTGGATTGTATACAGGTAGGACTACCACAGGGTTGACCTTATACAGGTAAGTCTATGACTTCGTGGATTATATACAAGTAGGACTATCATAGAGTGGATTGTATACAGGTAGGACTATCATAGAGTGGATTGTATACAGGTAAGACTATCACAAGGTGGATTGTATGCAGGTAATACTATCCAAGGGTGGAATATATACAGGTAGGACTATCACAGGGTTGACTTTATACAGGTAAGTCTATGACTTCGTGGATTATATACAAGTAGGACTATCATAGAGTGGATTGTATACAGGTAGGACTATCACAGGGTTGACCTTATACAGGTAAGTCTATGACTTCGTGGATTATATACAAGTAGGACTATCATAGTGTGGATTGTATACAGGTAGGACTATCATAGAGTGGATTGTATACAGGTAAGACTATCACAAGGTGGATTGTATGCAGGTAATACTATCCAAGGGTGGAATATATACAGGTAGGACTATCACAGGGTTGACTTTATACAGGTAAGCCTATGACTTGGTGGATTATATACAGGTAGGACTATCACAGGGTGGATTATATACAGGTAGGACTATCACAGGGTGGATTATATACAGGCAGTTCTATCACAGGGTGGATTATATACAGGGAAGACCATCACAGGGTGGATTTTATACAGGAAAGACTTTCACAGGGTGCATTTTATACAGGAAAGACTTATCACAGTGGGTTATATACAGGTAAGACCATCACAGGTGGGTTATATACAGGGAAGACCATCACAGGGTGGATTTTTTATACAGGAAATGCTATCACAGGGTGCACTATATACAGGTTAGACTTATTACAGTGGGTTATATATTCACAGGTAAGACCATCACAGTGGGTTATATAGAGGGAAGACCATCCCAGTGGATTATATACAGGTAAGACCATCACAGTGGGTTATATACAGGGAAGACCATCATAGTGGGTTATATACAGGTAAGACTATCACAGGGTGCACTATATACAGGTAAGACTTATCACAGTGGATTATATACAGGTAAGACCATCACAGTGGATTATATACAGGTAAGACCATCACAGTGGATTATATACAGGTAAGACCATCACAGTGGGTTATATACAGGGAAGACCATCACAGGGTGGATTATATACAGGTAAGACCATCACAGTGGGTTATATACAGGGAAGACCATCACAGTGGGTTATATACAGGGAAGACCATCACAGTGGGTAATATACAGGAAAGACTATCACAGGGTGCACTATATACAGGTAAGACTTATCACAGTGGATTATATACAGGTAAGACCATCACAGTGGGTTATATACAGGGAAGACCATCACAGGGTGGATTATATACAGGTAAGTCTATCACAGGGTGAATTATATACAGGGAAGACCATCACAACGGATTATATACAGGTAAGACCATCACAGTGGGTTATATACAGGGAAGACCATCACAGTGGGTTATATACAGGGAAGACCATCACAGTGGGTAATATACAGGAAAGACTATCACAGGGTGCACTATATACAGGTAAGACTTATCACAGTGGATTATATACAGGTAAGACCATCACAGTGGGTTATATACAGGGAAGACCATCACAGGGTGGATTATATACAGGTAAGTCTATCACAGGGTGAATTATATACAGGGAAGACCATCACAACGGATTATATACAGGTAAGACCATCACAGTGGGTTATATACAGGGAAGACCATCACAGTGGGTTATATACAGGGAAGACCATCACAGAGGGTTATAGACAGCGAAGACTTATCACAGTGGATTATATACAGGTAAGACCATCACAGTGGATTATATACAGGTAAGACCATCACTGTGGGATATATACAGGGAAGACCCTCACAGTGGGTTATATACAGGGAAGACCATCACAGTGGGTTATATACAGGGAAGACCATCACAGTGGGTTATATACAGGGATGACCATCAGAGTGGGTTATATACAGGAAATGACCATCAGAGTGGGTTATATACAGGGAAGACTTATCACAGTGGGTTATATACAGGGAAGATTGATCACAGTGGATTATATACAGATAAGACCATCACAGTGGATTATATACAGATAAGACCATCACAGTGGATTATATACAGGGAAGACCATCACAGTGGGTTATATACAGGGAAGACCATCACAGTGGGTTATATACAGGGAAGACCATCACAGTGGGTTATATACAGGGAAGACCATCACAGTGGGTTATATACAGGGAAGACCATCACAGTGGGTTATATACAGGAAAGACCACAGAGTGGGTTATATACAGGGAAGACTTATCACAGTGGGTTATATACAGGGAAGATTTATCACAGTGGATTATATACAGGGAAGACCATCACGGTGGATTATATACAGGGAAGACCATCACAATGGGTTATATACAGGGAAGACCATCACAGTGGGTTATATACAGGGAAGACCATCACAGTGGGTTATATACAGGGAAGACCATCACAGTGGGTTATAGACAGGGAAGACCATCACAGTGGGTTATATACAGGGAAGACCATCACAGTGGATTATATACAGGGAAGACCATCACAGTGGATTATATACAGGAAAGACCATCACAGTGGGTTATATACAGGGAAGACATCACAGTGGGTTATATACAGGGAAGACCATCCCAGTGGGTTATATACAGGTAAGACCATCACAGTGGGTTATAGACAGGGAAGACCATTACAGTTGGTTATATACAGGGAAGACTTATCACAGTGGATTATACACAGGGAAGACCATCACAGTGGGTTTTATACAGGGAACACCATCACAGTTGGTTATATACAGGGAAGACCATCACAGTGGGTTATATACAGGGAGGACCATCAGTCGGTTATATACAGGGAAGACCATCACAGTTGGTTATATACAGGGAAGACCATCACAGTGGGTTATATACAGGAAAGACCATCACAGAGGGTTATATACAGGGAAGATTGATCACACTGGGTTATATACAGGGAAGTGTGTCACAGGGTAGATAATTTATGGGTCAGAAGTTTTTGACTGGAAGGATTATATACAGGTTAGTTTGTTAATGGGTAGATCATGTCCACAAAAAAAATCACCAGGTGGATGATATCTATTAATCACCATAAGGATAATAGAATTATACAGATATGACTATCACCAGATGGATTAGGTAAAGAAAAGGCTCATTGGGTGGATAGTTAACTGAACAATGAATATACTCATCACTCGTATGGGATTTTGTGACAGGTCATGATTGAAAGAATCAGCAGAAAACAATTCATGGAATGCAAAATGGGATTTACTTTTTGACATTGGTAAGAAACCAATTTAATACTAAAGGAAATGTTGGTTGTTTTAATCAAGTTCTTCTTTTGTGACGATGATTTCTCAACTAGTCAATATCAGGTGAGGTTATATATCTATACATGTATGGGAAAGATAAGCAGTTAAAGAAAAAAGTTTTCTTGGCAAATGAATGGGTCATCCTAAATAAATTACTTTTGATCAGAAAGTTTTCTCCTCTTTAGATATGGATGTACTTGTGTTTTTCAGGTACATTTCAAAGCCGTCTGGAAATATAGGAATCTACGACCCAACAGAGATACATAATAGACAACAGCTGAAATTCCACATGAAAGAAAATCTCGTCAAAATGGGTTTTCACCTCGTTTTCTTCTTTATATATCTGTATTTGTAAGTATTCAAGGCTTCTTTTACATTTTCCTCTTATAATTCACACATTGTTTTACATCTTTGAAGCTGATGTTAAAACAAAGATCTCTTTGGGCTTATTAATGCCTGTATTGTCACAATTTCTTGTAACATAGTCCTGCCTAGCTCAGTTGTTAAGGTGGCAGACTTGTAACTTGAGGTGTCTCGGGTTTGATCCCCATCTGTGTCATTAATTTTGAAGGAGTGCCCATTTGTATTTGTGAGATTACTCAATATTTCGAGTCTATACATCTACTAGTCTACTTTGCCAGTAGTTTCTGAAAACAAAATACCTTCCATTTTGTACTTGAATAGTTTGAAAGACTTGTGTTTCCAACATATTCTTTCAATTTTATTTTCATGTCTAATTGAAATCTTAACTTAAATTTTGGTAATAATGAAAATAAGTAGGTTGCTCACAATGAACAATTTTATCTTTTTACACAGTCTTAACCCTTTACCAAACAATGACGACATTTAACCACTTTGTTGCAGACGCCTCTGGAAAACATTGTGGGAAAAGGAGAAATTGCTCACTAAGAGCAATTTCTTCTTTTCCCACAAGGTTTTCTGCCCTATCTGAAGAATATTTTTTCAATTTCATCACATGTTGAAATGTCGTCTACAAACTCTTTCAATTTGGGACAGTTGAAAATTTGTTTTTCGGGAAAGGGTTAAACAACTTGTTGGTACATGATTTTTATCATTTGATTTCTCTTACTTTTCAGAATGATTTACTCACTGATCAAGGGAGACGATGTATGATGATTGAACAGATTTTAGAAGAGTTGTCTTTCCTTCCAGCCACCTATCATGTACCAATGTATTTATTTTTATGCTTCAACCTGTCCCAAATCATTCTAACATACTGAAAGCAACTGCAGACCACATGAAATATGAAAAAATATCATTTTATTGATGGTGCTTGGTAGAGGCAATTTTTCTCATTCTCATTTTCTCACTCATTCTTTCATCTTATTACTTTCGTTCTCAGTAAACATCAATTGTGACCAGTACTATTTGGTTGCATACCAAGAGCAACCGAAGTCATCTGATGAAGGAATGTTTCAAAATGATGGATTATGGGTAATCTATCTTAAGGGAAAAATTGAGAATGACAAACCATTTCTCCTTTTGTCACTATGGAGTATTCTGAAAAAGATATAAAAGAATAAAGGAATAAGTAACCGCCACTAAGAAATGACTTCAAGACTATAAAATCTGGTAAAACCCTAAGCCATTCCCTAATGTGGGTTCTTGTTGTTACAATATTTTCAAAATAATAATAGTTGACAATTCTGTATGAAAAATATCATTGACTTTGTGACAGTGGGTAGAAACATTTGTCGCAATAGGAGAAATTGCTCATTATTTGTGTCTTTTTGTAAAAATGTTTTTAGTCATCTGCAGTAGGTGTATTTATATGGGTATCTAAGAAGTCATTGTAACAAAAGAAGAAAATTGCTCATAATGAACAATTTCTCCTTTTGTCACAATGGTTTTACAAAAAAAACGCAAAGAAAATACTTATTACATACCTAATAAATTTCGTCTGCTGCTGCTGCTTTGAATTTGGAAGAGTTCTGCTAAACTCACCTGTAGCAGATGACAAATCAGTATACAAAATACAATGCATGCAGAAAACTCCAATATTGTACATGTCTTGCATTGGCCATGTACTAGATATTATAGAGGTGGTACTTGTCTGCTGCTTACATGATTTTATAAAGTTTTGGTATTAACCGGAGTGTCCTTAGGCAAAACTCGACAGAGCCCCGCCTAGTACTTGTGAATCCGGGAAAGCTGTAAAATAACAGATACTTTGACACAGCATTAAACCCCATTTATGATAAGTTGTTGGTAACAGAGAAATTGTTCTACCAAGCTTTTTTTTTACCCTTTCCAAGCAGTTAAATTTTCTTTTCATGGAGATACCCTTCAATTTCTTTAGTTTTCACCCTTTTCTGGAAGTTATATCAATTGGGAAAATCATAAGTCATATGTTAAGTATAGAATAATTTCTTGCGTTGTGATATTCTACAATTTGTTTACGAGAACCTGTGTTGTCAAGTGGACAACCGTTATTGTCAAGTGGTTAACCCTTTCCTAAACAATAATGATATTCATTCTTATATTTAGAATTTGTCACTATGAAATGAGATTACCAGTGATCTCAAATGCAATTTTAATAAAAGGCTGAGATGGATGGGGAAATATCTTGACCATTTGTTTGCAGTATTTCAAGAGCAAATCAATGAAAACTATTTTGACTATCTACTTTGTTGCAGAAGACTTTAGAAAACATTGTGGGAAAAGGGGAAATTGCTTGTAATGAGCAATTTTTCCTTTTCCCAAAAGGTTTTCTGCTCTATCTGAAGAATATTTTTTCAATTTCATCACATTTTGAAATGTCGTCTGCAAACTCTTTCAATTCGGGACAGTCAAAAACTTGTTGTTTGGGAAAGGGTTAAGGTGCCAAGACTTTTAAATCATGGTCCTAGGTTCAATCCCCTCAAGGGTCAATAATTTCCTTGAAGTGTCCTACAGAAAGACACTTTAGAGCCATAGCCTACAAGTTGTGGATGCTGTAACTAGACTGACTATTTTTTAACAGGGTATCGTTTCCCATACTAAACAAAATACATTCTGTTTTATTTATATGAGGGATCTTTTTATACAAGCAAAGCTTGAGTTGAGATGCTTGAATAGAATAATTATAATGAACAAAGCACACTGTATATCATTATATCTTATCATGCAATATTTATATGTCCTCTGTATTTGTCAACAAGATAGTCTTGTTTTTGTACGATTAAGTAAACTTACAGATTCCTTAATCTGTTCCCAAACAACAAATTTTCAACTGTCCCAAATTGAAAGAGTTTGCAGACGAAATTTCAAAATTTGATGAAATTGAAAAATATTCTTCAGAAAAACAGAAAACGTGGGAAAAGGAAAAATTGCTCATTACGAGCAATTTCTCCTTTTCCCACAATGTTTTCTAAAGTAGTCTGCAACAAAGTCGTCAAATGTTTGGGAAAGGGTTAACACTGATATTTCCCCTCTTGCTTATTTGAATTTGTAATTTAGCCTAAATTATGATTCTTTTGGCATCCTACAAACATATTGTTCTTCATCTTTAACAGACATTTTGAAAATCAATAATGACTAAAGAAAATGTTACACCCCTGGGAAATGCTAATTTAACGTCACTAACTTCAAGTCTGCTTAGGATAATATCTTAAAAGATTTTGAATAAGGAAAAACAAATGTTTCACATCCATTTCCCTCTTTTAGATAATATTTTTTATGTGCTTAATTGTTATTCATTCCTATATTTAGAATCAGTCCCTATGAAATGAGATTACCAGTGATCTCAAATGCTATTTTAATAAAAGGCCGAGATAGATTGGGAAATAGCTTGACCATTTGTTTGCAGTATTTCAAAAGCAAATCACTGAAAACTATATTTAGGCTATTAATTAGATTTGTTGTTTAGATGATTGTGCCTTCAAAACAGGGTTAATAGAAAGAATAAGCAATTTTTGCAAGGACAATTTTCCCCTCGAAATAATTGCCTTGTTGCTGGGTAATGGTCTTGTGTTTGAGATATTGTATATAGAGTTGTGAACAAACATTTGTATTTTAATTTTTTGTCTACATTAACATGGATTGTTTATAGGTTGCATGACTACTTTGAACGTAATCGATTGAGTTAGGCATTAAAACAGCTGATCACTGTTAAAGAGAAACACTGTGACAAAGGCATTTTCTTTCTATATCCAAGTGAACTCTGTCATAGAGGTTACTCGAAATACCATCGAAACACCGGAATACCCCTGAGATATAGGCTAACAAGTGTTATCATGTTCAAATTTTATCATAATGCCTATTACCTTTATAGTGTACATAAAAGGATGTAAAAGAAATATCAAGCTGAGTGCATCCAAATTACTCAATATGATTAAAGGAGTTTGATGCAGGTATTGTGCAATAGAAATGCAGATGAAAATAAAAGACTGTTTTGCAGTTTGAATAAGTCATTAGCAACCAACTTATTATGCAAATTATAAATGTTGCAAATCGCTCCCATTAACAGGCATGTGTGAATGTTTGGTCCTACCTTAATTGGCGAATTAAAGGCGGCTTTCGTTTAATATTGAATTCTGAACAACAAAAGCCAATGCCGCTTTTATTCTAATATTACAAAGACAATAAATATCTTTCTTATCAAAGATTCGGCTATCATCATCAAAGTCGAGTTGAATCAACGAGAAAAAGAAATCGCTTGTAGATCAAAAGCTTCAATGAATTTACGTAATGAGCTACTTTTTCACAATTACATCAGCTTAAACATACCATTGTTATCAGAGAAAGTCAAAAGAAAGGGTATTCCCGTATTACCAAAGGGTGTTTTGGTGTTACTATGATTTTAACGGGTGTTTCAGTGGTGTTACTATGATTTTAACGGGTGTTTCAGTGGTGTTACTATGATTTTAACGGGTGTTTCAGTGGTGTTACTATGATTTTAACGGGTGTTTCAGTGGTGTTACGGTATTTCGGTGAATCATGTGATTAATTTGATGTTACCCATCACATCCCTGTAGTTCTGTAAGCTTAGGCGAGATACTAGTGAATTTTTATAATATTTTGTTAATCTATAACAAGACAGTTGTTGATGCAATACTATTAACATAAAAAATTTATATGTATATCACCAACATATCTCATTTAACTTTTACCCCTTTCCCCATTAGTGAGTGATCAAAATTGAAAGAAACTGCTGAAGACAAAAGAGCTGAAAAAAATCTTTAAGAATTGGGTATAAACCATTGTAACAATATGACTGATTGTTCATTAGAGGCAATTCATGCTTTTAACAGTTTGATAATGAAAAAATGTTCTTACAAGTATTTTCATTTTCCCACAATATTATTCTTTCTATCAAAAGAAAATCTTTTATTGTATCAATTCATCATTTGATCAAGAGTGAATTCCCCCATTGCTATTGATGAGTAGCCATTATGTACCTTTGCAAAATAAATGTTTCAAATACACAGCTTTTATTGGTGTTCTCGTTTGACCAATTTCCATGTCCTTATCTACAAGTCCTTTCAGAGAAAGTTCTCATAAATACAATACCATTTAAGCCAAGTGAATGTGCCTCTGATTAAAACTTCAATAGATTGTGACAAGCAATCTTTGGAAATTGCTACAGATATCTTTGAACAAGTAGAATTTCTTTTTTCCAATTAACCCATTACCAAACAATAGAGAAATTTGACCAGATAAAGAAATCTCAACGAGCAATTTCTCCTTTTCCCACAATGTTTTATGCCCTATCAGATTACTTTTTCAACTTCATCACATTTTGAAATGTCGTCCGCAAACTCTTTGAATTTGGGACAGTCCAAAATTTGGCGTTTGGTAAAGGGTTTAACGGATTGATGCCTTTTTTTATTAAGTATACACCAGTGTGTCCTTTATGCACTTAATGCCATAAAAGCTACAAATTTGAACTCACCTTGGGGTCATTAGATCCAGATAAGTGTGTTGAATAAGTCTCGCCACTTGATTCAAATTAATGTTAGAAAGAGTTCTGAAACATTAAAGAAAAGCTCCAATAATCCCAGGAAAGGAATTGAGTATGGCAGAAAGCAAAATAGCAAACAAAATAAGACACAACAAGAAACTTGTACATATTTTTACATTTATTTTTAACTTAAAAAGCAAAGAATTTCAGATTCATACAATGAATGATACATAAATCTAACAAGAACGCATAACACAAATTATAAAAAAAACATTGTTTCTTTCTTTGATTAACTATTCCATCCAGAGGTCTTGATAGGTTTATTCCCTGACTCGACATCTTGATTCCTTCTCTACATTGTGGATACTCGTTAGAATTGTCTCCACAATATAACAAGAGATGTATTTCACTAGCTCATGTCTTTATTTTTTCTCTAAACCATATATTGTGGGTACTCGTTAGAATTGTCTCCACACTACAACAGATATATTTCACTAGCTCATGTCTTTATTTTTTCTCTAAACCATATATTGTGGGTACTCGTTAGAATTGTCTCCACACTACAACAGATATATTTCACTAGCTCATGTCTTTATTTTTTCTCTAAACCATATATTGTGGATACTCGTTAGAATTGTCTCCACAATATAACAAGAGATGTATTTCACTAGCTCATGTCTTTATTTTTTCTCTAAACCATATATTGTGGGTACTCGTTAGAATTGTCTCCACACTATAACAGATGTATTTCACTAGCTCATGTCTTTATTTTTTCTCTAAACCATATATTGTGGATACTCGTTAGAATTGTCTCCACAATATAACAAGAGATGTATTTCACTAGCTCATGTCTTTATTTTTTCTCTAAACCATATATTGTAGGCACTCATTAGAATTGTCTCCACACTATAACAGATGTATTTCACTAGCTCATGTCTTTATTTTTTCTCTAAACCATATATTGTGGATACTCGTTAGAATTGTCTCCACAATATAACAAGAGATGTATTTCACTAGCTCATGTCTTTATTTTTTCTCTAAACCATATATTGTGGGTACTCGTTAGAATTGTCTCCACACTATAACAGATGTATTTCACTAGCTCATGTCTTTATTTTTTCTCTAAACCATATATTGTAGGCACTCATTAGAATTGTCTCCACACTATAACAGATGTATTTCACTAGCTCATGTCTTTATTTTTTCTCTAAACCATATATTGTAGGCACTCATTAGAATTGTCTCCACACTATAACAGATGTATTTCACTAGCTCATGTCTATTTTTTCTCTAAACCATATATTGTAGGTATTCATTAGAATTGTCTTAACAAGACAAGAGGTGGAACATTACACTTTATTTATTCTCTAAATCCTTAATTGTTGGTACTCGTTGAGACCATTCTGACAAGTAGCCACAATATAGGGTATATCTTTAAGTTTTTTGTAAAAGTAAAAGTAAAATTCTTTCATAGGCTAGCCTATCTGGGTACCGTTTTACTAAACAGTTTACGCTTAAGATTTGCGTAAGTCTAAAACAACAAGTCCTTTTATTTCAATATTGGACGAAGCAATATTGCAAAGTGACACATCATTGGAATCGTCTCTCCGAGACGCTTCCAATGAAGTGCCACATTGCAACATTGTACTTTCATTGAAGATATTATCCATGTTAATCAATTATGACTTACGCAAACATTTTCCGTAAGTTGTTTAGTAAAACGGGCCCCTGGACCCTAGCATTCATAATATGCATACTTTTTGTTGTTGTTGTTGGCAGAAGCTATAATTGAAACACTTTCTACTTTCTTAACAATATTTCGTTACCAAAATTTACTATCAAAATGTAACTTGTCATACATTATACTTGTAGTCCGCTAAGGATTTCAATTTGAGGAGCTGTCAAGACTTAACAAGGAGAAATAGGTTTAACTGTAAAACGAAAAGTGCTACAGTATGCAAATTACACAGCCCATGAGCTGATCGCTAAGGATTGTCATGAAAATTGGATAATATTGACAATTTATTTAGAAAAAGTTGTATTGAAACATTGTGACTAAATGAGGAGTAATCTAGATGTGGAGGGTGTGTAACATTTAATAGAAGAGTGCGGATTATCGATTTAACAAATTCCCTCATATGGACTGAGAGACAAGTCCAAATTCAAAGCAACAGAAGACAACAATTATAAAATATGAGAAATAATATAATAATAAAGAGGAATACAGTGGTAGAGCGTCGGCATCGGGACACAAGTGTCGTGGTTTCTAATCCACTGAGTAGCAGGATCGCCATATGACCTTTCATGAATCCACATTTGGTGCAAGTACTGGTTATGTATCCAGGAAGCAGAATCAAGAGTGATTTATCTAAGTTATAAGAACTTGTTTCACAATCGATGTAAAACAAATAAGTTTAAGCAAAATAATAATGATAGATATCAATGAAACAATAAGGAGAAACTGCTTGTAGCAAGCAATTTCCTCTTTTGATGCAATAATTTCTTGAACAATCAACTGTAGGTGTGTCAAATGTATAACTACGAAGGAAACAAATAGAAAGCACCAGAATCATCACAGATTTGTTATAGAATGGCAACATTGCTTGCCACTCTGGCAACATTGCTTGCCATTCTAGGGAGGAGTTCCTATCCTCAGGAAATACAATTATTTGTGGTACAGTTGTATAAGTCTTCAAATGATCTTTTTCTCTTCAATTGACCTGAAATATATACATATAGAGAAAAGTCTTTAACTTTACCCCATATGACTGGTTATTTCATGTTGGTTAGACCAATGCACAGTTAATTTGGTACAATACAATAAGTTTATTCAGTCAAAGGCCTCTGGCCCATAATACAATTTACATGTTAAAATATACAAACTTGTAAGAGTTGTCCATAATACAAAAGACTCAATTCTCTCATACCCTGACACAATGTTGCTTATCAATGCCACCATGTGTTTTTTCAGTTAAAGAGGTAATCACTAAAATAACTTCACACAGGTGAGTGTACAAACTTGACTGATGATATTTAAGGTTTGTTCCCGGAATGTCGACTTTAATTTTATCACATCTGGGTGATTTTGGGGAGTAGGAGGTCCTTCAAGGGAACGTCGACAAGTGATTTTAGTAATGATAATGGGTTTTCATTTACTATGTGGTTTAATGGGGAACACAGAATGTTTTTTAATGTAATGATTTCAACTTTATATATTTATTCATATCATCTTCATTCTATCATATCAATGGTTTATGCCTCAGAGAGGTTAAAGTTATGTTAACAAGAGACAAGAGGGCCATAATGGCCCTAGAACCGCTCACCTGAGATTACCACCTATTTGAAGAATAGTTAGAAACATTGCTTTTAACTTTAACACAGAGTTTCTTGTGCCTCTATGCATTGACCTATTTTTCATTCCAATTTTACAAGTTTGACACTGTATGCATGATGTGGGACATTAAAATGGTACATAATTCTTACAATGTGGAAACTGAATATTTTACTTTTACAGATTGTGTATGTACAAAGATCAGCCCATACTTTTGTCCAGTATGATCTATTGTTGCGTCTTAAAATAAAGTACAACTAAGGATAACTCCTTTAAGGCTCTTTTAATTCCAACTATCTTGTTCATGTGAAACAGTTTGTACACTTAATGTTTCTAAAGAATTAAAGAGAGTATTTGATGTTTGACGAAAGTTTATTCATTGCAAACACTGCAACTAAATCAATCAATTTCATTCATTGAAACGATAAAATTGTGCAGTTTGGTTTTTTATTATATATGGGTTTTACATCACATCAACATTATTTCAGTTATGTAGCGATGCCCGACCCTTAATGATGGAGGAAGACCCCATACTCAACTGCCCATAGGGGCTGGTCAAGGTGGGTAGAACCATCGGCATTCCGTAAGTCAGCTGGGAGACTGCCTCTCATGAAAATCCATATCCCTCTCAGGATTTGGTTTTTTATTGATTTTATGTGTCCCCCATAATAGGCCCCCTAATCCCCCATCTGTAAAGGTGTGATAAAAAATGGAGTTGACGTTCTGGGAACACACCATATTTAAAACAGTCTGACCTTTTTTATAAAGAGGTCAGTTGAAAGATGTTTTCTTAAGGGCAGTCAATCATATTCAGTCAATCATGATTTAACCCATTACCAAATTTTAGACTGTCCCAAACTGAAAGAGTTTGCAGACGATATTTCAAAATGTAATGAAATTGGAAACTAGTCTTCGGAAAAGGCAGAAAACATTGTGGGAAAAAGAGAAATTGCTCTTATCGAGCAATTTCTCCTTTTCCCACCATGTTTTCCAGAAACGTCTGTGACAAACTGGTCAAATGACGTTATTGTTTGGTAATGGGTTAAGCGACCATACTAAAAGGAGACGAAGTCTTGGAGCTCAAGGTAACTAATAACTTTACACTGATGGTAGTTATTAAAAAAGCTCTAGTTTAAGATAGTTTCAGACTATATAACCATTCACATGCTGTTTAACACATTACCACCTTACGCCACATGTTTGCATCTTACAGCAGACTACTTTCAAAAGCATTGTGGCAAAAGGAGAAATTGCTTGTCACAAGCAATTTCTCCTTTTGCCACAATGCTTTCATTCAATCCGTTCACATATTACAACAGCAGAACTGAAAGGTTTTACATGTTTACAAAGCTTTTCTAAAGTCATCTGCACAACCCTTTCCCAAACAACAAATTTTGGACTGTCCCAAATTGAAAGAGTTTGCAGACGACATTTCAAAATGTGATGAAATTGAAAAATATTCTTCAGATAGAAGAGAAAACCTTGTGGGAAAAGGAGAAATTGCTCATTACAAGCAATTTCTCCCTTTCCCACAAGGTTTTCTAAAGTCGTCTGCAACAAAGTAGTCTAATGTCGTTATTGTTTGGGAAAGGGTTAAAGTAAAAAATTGTTGACTGCAGGTGGTATAGTTAAGAATCAATAACCTTCCCTTAACTTAACCTCTCAAATAAAACAATAAATCCTAGTGCAATAAGATAAGCCAAAAATCACAGTTGTTTACCTGAGCTTATTGTTTCCTTTCCCATTAATAGGCGAGCTTTGCATATGGATTCATATTCCTGAAATTTTTATACGATATAAAAAGTAAATAAAATCTCGTCTAATTGGAAAAATGGATGTACATAACAGAAAATTCAAGTTCCTCTTACATCTATGGTAAATGGTTTGTTTTGGGTGAAGAGAGTTTGTCAAAACTACATGTACGTTAATTCATCTGGCAGTCAATGCAACTATCCATGCTGTTGATATTTTTTCGAATAGTAATGAACAACATTCTTTCCATACAACCAAACTGCTTTCCCAAATTATTTGATGCAAAACCAGTTACCGGCAAGTCTTTTTATACTAACATCATGAACATTTATAAAGATAAATAAAAGCTCTCATTTGAAGCAGAATACTTAAATATGTTATACAATATATCCATTCTTCTTTATTGCTCAATAAGAAAAAAAGAAAAGAAACTGTTTCATTATTAATTTTAATTAACAAGTCTATCCTGTTTATTCCATCTCATAGTGGTATACACAGATTTTTACTTGGTCCAGTAGGTAGCAATCTTAGAACTTTGAGGTTCCCTGTTTTGAACCCCACTTGTTCCTCTGATTTTGTTGGAGTATCATTTTGGCAAAACACATCATAGCCCTAGCCAAGTATGGGTGAATCTAGAAAAACTAACATAACTGAAAAGTTGTTGAGACAGTGTTAAACTCCATAAAAAGTTATAAACATATCAGGGCTCACGCTGTCGGTCGCCAAATGCGAATATTATTTCATTCTGGCGAAAGATTTCTCGATTTGGCGAATTTGCTTGGCGCATGTTTTTTTCATTCAAGTTTACCATTTTTCCACCTGTCCGGACATTACAGACAGTTATATCTTTTGACACACTTAAGAGTTAGTATCTCCGAAAACCCCAAATTAATCCGCTAATTGTTATCCCCGTGTCAAACAATGCCTGGGGCGTGTATTAATCGGGTCTTTATTATGTGTAAACAACTCGACACACTTGATTGGTAGACTCGATGCGGTTGTTCCACGAAAACCGATTACTATTTACCGCATTCTGTCCAGTGTTTTATGATGCATGGTAGAATGCGAGAATTTAAAGAGGGTTAATTTGTAAAGTATTTTGATATTGACAGTCCGCTTCCTTCATTGATGCAACGGTACTATTCAAATTGCGATCCTCTATTATTAATCATTCAAATCATCATACCGGAGTCTTGACGAGAGTAAAAACAAATAGACCTAAGATCATGTTTACTTTCCATTTAACTATCGGATATTTCTAAAATAAATAACAAAACTGAGAATTCAGAAATGTAGTCTTCAATATGATTTGATGTTATCTGAGATAAAAGAATCATTTTGATTTTGTCACTCAAAGTGTAGCCTTTAGTTATACCATCTTTGGTTTAAATTTGTTCGGAAGGGGGAAGGGGAATGTCTTGACTTTTTTTTTTTTTTTAACATAATATTTTTATTGGCATTACACATTACATATTTATGACATTACAATTTTAATAAAAATGGTGAAACATAACAAACAGAAATAATTAACCAAGAGGATTTAACACATATCTACATACAACATGAAGAGTGTTTAAAATAAAGAAATTTTAATTGGAGCCATTTGCTCAGAATTTGGCTCCTACTTCTTTAATTTGGCTCCTATTTTTGTCATTTGGCGAATGTGCTGGCGCAGACTTTTTTCCAGCCAGGGTGAGCCCTGCATATGACAAGAGGAATGATTCTCATACATACTTACAGTTAATTGATTAACAAAACCCTCGTTAGGATTTACACAGAAACGTCTCTGTTGTACATACTCAAAGGTTTGCCTACAACACACAAGTTACATATTCAATTTATGTCTGGGAAAAATATACTATAATTTTTGGTAGACATCATTATGTCCAAAGCATGAATTGACTATTAGAAGCAGCTTACCCTTTTATCACACTGTTTTCTTTATCAACTACAGCAAATGCAGCAAAGTAAGGTTTAATGGAGTGAGAGGTAAAGGTATGTCAGAAAAATAATACACAATCAAACTGCAAACATGTGTGTAACATTTATCATGAAGGTTGAATCTAACTACAATGAAGCATACACTATTTTTCATTCCAAATAATATTATATAATATTATCTGCTAACAGTTTGGAAAAATCACAAAATCCCATATGAGCAATTGGGTTGTATGTGACAAGACACCTAACTTTATATCTTTAATATTTTATATAGGCGAATCTCATGAGTTCTTCCGAAATAGATCATTCAGAGTTCTTCCAAGCTAGACTACAATATATTATGTAGATTTAAGGAGGCAGCTAACATTCATTGCTGGTATGCTAAGGATGCTCTTAAAAAATTAAAATCTGTATTTCATAGAAAGACCAAATTCAACCTTTATACCCAAAATGACTTTTCACATTCAATCCACTCTGAAAATACAATAAACAACTCCTTTCAATCAAATTTGATGTCTGTTTCAGCAAAACACATACATCTTTATCGATGTTCATATCCAATATCATTATAGACGTATTTCTATGAAAACTTGTTTTGTATCTAATATGAAGTCTGACAGACTTGAGGCATGTGCTGTCAAGATCTTTTAGATTTTAGCTCCAACCCTTCTTATGATAAGGACAAAACACCCTTGAATATGAAATAAAAAATGGCAAGCAAAAATGACAAAATTCCACTTACTTGTATGAAAGACCATATTTCTCCATAATATACGAAATAATTATTGCTGCACTGAAATAAATGAGAGGAAACTTATGTTACCATGATTATCACTTTTCTCACTATTGAATATTTAAAAGAAAAAAGAGCCTAAAATAGTCTGTGTCAGATAATTCTGAATAGAGAAAAGATTGAAGGTATACAAACTCATGGCATAAAAAACCATTTCCTTATGGCAATATGTGACTGATCCAAATTGAAAGCAACAGCAAACTACAAACAAAAAAAGCATAAATTTTCATTTTCTTAACAATACTGGGTACAAATTGTTCATTAGGAAAGTTTCTCCTATAGTCACAGTTATTCTTAAAGTCTTTCCCAATTGATGCACCAAAAAGGATATTTAATGGAGTAAAGGGATAAAATGCATTTCTCTTCTGAGATGCTAGGTGAGACAAGTTAATGTACATTATATTTTCTTCAACCCCACCTGTTTATGCTATTGTATGAATCAATTAACAAACCACCTCTTTTATCAAAATATTTCCATAACATACATAACCCAAAAGTTTGAAATTAAGAATAGGATCAAAACCTCACCTTCTTGATATTCCAGCAATTCCATGGACCAGTACTTTACCATTACATTTTAAACATTCATCTATAAAACTGCAAACCTGCAAAAAAGTCATGTTGAGAACAAAAAAACTAAATACATGATAACATAAGCCACATTCAAGCCCAACACCCCATGATTTCATGAATATAGACCGACAGTTAGTGGCAAGGACATTGTTGGGCGACTACTCTCCAGTACCTTGATTGGCAGGTTAGGTTAATATTGACTGAATCAAATTCAGACATAACGAGGGTTCAATGCAATACTATAGTAAGTGCTTCATGTTTGTGAAGCACTTACTATAGTCTTGCATTGAACTATCAAATTAACATATTTGTTTGTTTATATTGGGTTCAATGCTGTGTCATCAAAATTTCAGTAAATATATGGCTTTCACCAGAACTAGGCAAGGCCCTGCAGTGCCTCCCCCAAGGACACCCCCAAGGAAAAATCCTGGTGCTGCTGGTGTACACATGACATAATCCCCCTAAATAAAACAGATGTATGGTACAGTACTCTGACACCCCAAAAACTCTTCTAATGTTTTAATAGAAAGGAAATCTCATCAAATGGAGAGTTTGAAGAGGCCTTTATGTAACACATCTATCAATTTCATGTTTAGTATAGAACATGAAATAGCAGGACATTGTAAAGGTATACTTTACCTGAGGAATGAACCTAATTATATTTTCTGTCAGGGTATCTGCAATGTCCAACACAAGGTAACTGAAAAACACAGAATGTTCCATACATTTTTTTAACCCCCTTTCCTCTTATGGGACTTGCTGACTGATCCATATGAAAGGACCATGGGTTGGCAGTTACAAACTATGAATAAAACAATTTCTATGCGACATTTGGAAGAAACCATTGTAACAAAAGAAACTGCTTATCTGGTCAAAATGGTTTCTAAAGTCGTCTAAAACATGTGTTAATCTATGACGCATTTCATTGATAACTAAAACATTATTTATCCTTGATGATCAATAAAAGTCTTTCCGACATATCTCTATACACTTGGAGAAAGGTGATATTTGTAAAGAAATATTATGATACAAGGATAGTTGAAATGATCAGCATTTTTACAGTAAAATACTATGAAAAAACAGCATACAAAAAAGAATCAAAAGTAGCACAATTTATTCATCATCCAGATCACATTTTACAAGCATTAATACAGAAACTTCAATAGTTGTCATTCATCTGTTTTTTCCTTAACCCATCACCAAACAATAACGACATTTGTGCAGTTTGTTGCAGACGACTCTGGAAAGCATTGTGGGAAAATTTTCCCACAATGTTTTTTGCCCTATCAGAAGATTATTTTTCAATTTCATCATATTTTGAATTGTTGTCTGCAAACTCTTTCAATTTAGGACAGTCGAAAATTTGGCTTTTGGTAAAGGGTTAAGCCATCATTTGAAAGGTGTCTGATCTATGGAAGTAGATTTTAAGGACATCTGAATTTGACTGCTTTCATGGACAATGTTTTACTGATTTATAATCACATGATGGCTGTTTGCATTAACACCCAAAAGTGTCACAAGTTAATTGTATTATGTAAAGAATACTGGCTGCCTTACCTGATTTTGTCTTGAAAATTGGGATGAATGAAATGTGCCTCTACATCTTGCCTAATACAGATAATGTGAGTAATACCATGTGTTTGTAAATCTTCCAACTGAAATACATGATCAGTGAAAATAGAGCATTAGTAATGACTCCAAATCAATTTGGATGATTTATCATTCACAAAAGTTATTGAAACACCCCTGTAAATTAAACTAATCCCTCAGAAAAAAGTCTGCCCTTAAAACATGCCTATATACTGTTATCATAATTTTATAAAGATGATATTTGATATGGCTAGGACTGCTTCAATTTAAGCTGCATATTACAAGAACTCACTGTACAGGTATACACTTAAAGCACTTAAATGATTCTGGTCAAGGAATGGTTTGAGGATGAACCAGAGGTTGAATGCTGTTTTCATCAGCATTTGAGTCATGTCCCAGCTGGCTGCACACCTACCTATGTTCCTCTTTTATCAGTTAGTGCAAAGAAACTGGAGGACAACCAATGCTAAGTGCTCAATCAAGCAGAAGCCATGGAAATCCAAATCCATTGGTACCAGGATTCAAACCATTGGAATATGTGGCAAGCTCAGTATATGTGCAGTAAATCTTGTTTCAAAGGACCACTCTTATTTTAACAGAGCGTTAATAGTTATTATGTTCAAGTCTATCTTAATACAGAATACAAGGCGTCCAGAAAGCTCCTAATGGAGCTCTATGAATGGGTAACATTCACACTAAGCCTTTAGTTGTCTTTAACAAAATGATTCTGTTTCCTTTTACTGTGCTTGCTCTGAACAGGATTTACTGCAGCTGCAACTCCAGGAATCCTTCCTTTTCAAAGTTTACCCTAGATTTCATGGCAGCTGCATATGGCCCCAAGTACACATGTGGAATGATTTCCTGTAAAACAGTCAAGGAAAAAAAAGAAACATTATAACTAGAATTTACCTAGTATTCATCTTTTTGACAAAATGTATGATGACAACTATTACTAACTGATTTACATGCCTGTCTTGTAAGCTGCCTTTTTAAAATATTTGGGTATAACACCTTGTGAACAAATACATTTTTCTGTTCCATATTGACGGAGGAAACAATCACACTTACAACTTGGGATAGAAGCTATTGCTCTATATCATGAGAAATTATTCTTGGGAAAAAGTGATAATATAAAAGTTTGCACACACACAATCGATAACACAAATGTTTATTTAGCAAATGGTCAATATTCAAAAAGTTTATCAAATATGTACATATAAGTATAAACAATGAATGTTAGAAAAGCAAAATAAAAATAATAAGATATTTACATATATATCTACATACCTGCATTTGTCTCCTCATGTAGTAACTCCAGTCCTGTTTGAAAAAAAAAATACATATGACAACAACTTCAAGAAATAATTACCCCATGGGGCAATTCATAGGTATTTTAATTGCATGCATTTATATTTGAAACTAACTGCAGACAGGTTACTGATGTTTGTTCTAAGTTTGAGCAATGTTAAAGAAAATTGCTATATATCTAAACCCTCTTAATCATTCATTAATACACATTTTGAATAGAACTGGCTGAAGCTTTGAAAAACCATGGTAACCACAGTATCCTGCTTGACTAAGTGGTTTAGGTGGTGGACTCAAAACTTGGGGGTTCTGGGTTCGAGCATCACCTCAGGTTTTGTGGGAGAGGCCTTTGGCAAGTCACTTCAGAGCCCTAGCCCAGTACTGGTGGATCCAGGAAAGCAGTTACAAAACTGAAAAATTGTTGATACTGCACTGGCAAAGAGGAACCATATGGAAAGTGTCAGAAATCTTGGATGCTGTGACTTGGCAAAAATTGAAAACAAAAAACATTAAGTTATTGCACCTCTTCCCATTACCAGTAGCTTAGATCAGACAAGAATTGGTGTGTGACAGTACAAGAGATCCAAACCTATACATAATAACTCTATATTTATGGTAAAAGTTGGAAAATGGGCACACTCATAAAAATATGACATTCAGAGTTATGGGACTTGTTTTAGTGATCGGCTTAAAAAGGGGCATTTGTATCCCATTTTCAACACATCTGTTTTATAACTATCATATTTAACACCACATAAGGACGATCACATAATTGACAACATTTCTAATCATTCTTCAAATTGTCAAACTAAAACAAAAAATGAGCTTTCTTTAATTTCCATCCGAAATATATGTCATTGTCGAATACCAATCAACTATTTTTAGAGCGTCGAAAGAAAGTAAAAATGAGCAGTGTTTACGGGTTCGTTCTGCTTGGTGAGCAATTCTGGAAGTTTCTGTCGTTCCATATTTAAGCTCTGAAATCCGCATTCACAGACAGCAGCGACGTTTTGTTTGACAAGTCTAAAACGAAAAGCGTCTGTAACGGCTGATAGATTGTTTGTATGGCATATTCGGCTGGATAATCGATTGTCAGGTAGAGTTTCTATTTGCCGATTATCAAATTCAATTGGTAAATAAATTCATTGATTCCTTTTAACATGAGAGTTCTGAGTAAAATTAACTGATATAGTAATGTTGCCCAATTTCTCACATTCGTTTTTAATTAATTCAGAAACCTGTTCCCTCGAGCTATAACTTCTAACCAAACACGGGGAATAATATTTTTTTCCTTAGGACTACCAGAACGTAAAACGAACGTGACTTAATATCGGAAATTTTGATAGCTCGCTTTCTGACATTTCATTATTTTTCATTTTATTTTAACTAGCCAACGGGTGCTACCTCAAATTCAAATAGAAAACCTACATTGCCAAGTTGTTTTAGTTTCTAGATGAGGAAACATTAGGGCATGTTATCGATTGGTAATTTTGAAAGGTGAGTGAAAGATTTGTGCTGGTTTAGCTTCCTATATTTTCAGAAATTGTTTACACAAAGTCATTGAAACAATGAAAGTCAGACTTTACCTATCAGACATTGTTTCGACTGAATCAATCAGTGAAATAAGTTGACACAAATATTCAAAGTCAATTACTTTAGATGAATTAGTGACACCCATACAATCAATGAATCATGTGATCAAATGTGAAATAAATTTAGAGATCCTGACAAGTGCATTCACCTGTCAAACTTCTTTGTTTTCTTAATTAAACACTTTCTTGTTTTCACTCATTATAATAGTCAGCAAATTTTAATGTCCACCCACTAAAAAGGGTTTTGTCTTTATTGATTTGGAAACATTGTAAGTGAAAGCCACAACCCACTCCTTGGGACCTCGGATAAAGCTTTGCTTTTAGACCTTCCCTCTGCTGATGGTTTGTTAATTACAGTGAGTCTAATTGTACTTTCATAAATCATCATCTTCTAATGCTTGCACCTTGAAGTAAAGGGCCACTTACAAAGTTCCAAATGGTGAATCAATAATAATCGATAATGAGGAGAAGGACTCAATAAGCTTCAAGCTTCAGAATCGATCAATTTGTAAAAGTACTATTTTGCATTAAAATATGTATAAACTAAAAATAAATGTTTCTTTATTTTGTTTCAGTTGACGGTTGATAGCTATATAATGTTGATGGAAAGGTGCTGCTGGAGGTGTGTAACATTAGTGGTATGTCTGTTGTCCTTGTTACAGTCATGCTGTGGTGAGGAACTTCTACAGACTCTCACAGGAACCATTACTGCAGAGAATTATACATACTACCGCATTCACGCAGATGGAAATCTGCGTGTGGAACTTATCAGTGTAGTCGGTGATGCCGACTTGTATATATCCGACGACACGAAAAGTCCACAGTATGATGACTACAAACTTCAATCTACAACCTGCGGTACTGACTCTGTTGAGATTCCATCAAGTTATAGTCGACCTATCGGGGTGGGAGTGTATGGATCACCGTACTTCGAAAAGTCAAAATTTCACCTTTCAGTGTATGTTTGGCATAAACCTAAGGAGATGACATACGAACAGTTCACTTCGATGTTGAATAATTACGACGCGATTGACAAGTTGATGTACGGTAGAGACTCTAGCTTCAAGGAGAAGGCAAGCCAACCATTACTAAGAACTGCGTCCGGCTCACCTATTGATGTGGAAGATGAGGAAGAGGAAGGCTCCATGTTATGGCAGGTCTTCATAACATTGCTCAAGTTTCTGGTGGAAATTATGTTGTAAACAATCAATTCTCTCTTTCAATAATTATGACATTGTGCTTTATAAGTTGATGTCCATAACTTACGTGTATTGCTGAACAAAGTTTTATAAAAGATAATGATAATGTCAAATGTCAAATGGCAAAATGCTTCTAATGTATTAGTCTATGTGGTCAAAGTATGGTTCATTAAATCAATTCCAATGTTTATTACAACTTGAAAAAAAAGTTTTTCAATAAAATTTAATCTGTTCTTATATATCCACTAAAGAAATGTTGATTGATATGCTTGTGTTCTTCACACTTTAGAAAAATCTCTGTGTCTTACATGTATGGTTAGCTCACATCATTTGTATTTGAAGTTGAGAAATGGGCTGTATTAAGTAAACTTATTGGCCGTCCCTTTATGATACACTTATTTTAATACTCCTATAGCAGACCGCTCAAGAAACCAATATGACAAAAGAGAAACATTGTCCAATATAAGCATTTTCTCCTTTTGTCAAAATGGTTTCATCCAAATATCTATATTTGCTTATATTGTTGTATACTTTTTGCTTCCTCCTTGGAACAGTCACAAAATCCTACAAGAAGGCGAGAATAACTCTGACTTGAATAAGGAGTAGTTAAAACCCAAAGATATCTTGAGTCATTTAAGAAGACACCAGACTGTAGATGCTGTTGCCTATTGCAGATTATAGTAAAATATAATGCTCCGTATCACTGAAAATTTGTCAGCTTGCTCTTAATGATTATACATGTAGTCTAATCTTCACTATGTTAACCCCTTCGCTCATTTGTACAAAACCAAAATTTGGCTTATTGCAAGCGAGTTGTTTCTCATTTTTGTGAGATGTTCTCTACTCAAAGAGATGAATCACACAGAAAAAGCCTGTTTCATGCTTTAGATATTTTCTCTGCATATCCTTTCGGTTTAGGCACCTCCATGTCTGTGAGGGATTGGTTTGATATAGCACTATTCACTTACTATGGTTGCATTCTGATTCGTTCTTTTAGATAAGTAACAAAATACAATCATGCATAGTTATGAAAATAGTTCAGGTTCATGTTATACCGGTATATAGAAAAAAGTTGTGGAAAAAGACCATCACTTACAATGTGCATCTTTGTCAACATGGTTAGGAATGTATTTCTTAAATGTTGTAGGGCATTTCACATGGTAGATTATTATAATTGTTATAAATAAATAAACTGTATCTACTCATTGAAAGGGAGCCTTAAGCAATTGTAAACATCCCGTTGTATGTGTAATTTGTAATGATAATGAGAAATTAGATTTGTACTTTTGTGTGATCAATTTTTATTTTCATAATTACCCTAGGTTCCCCTTTTTAATTCTTTACCAAAAGCCAAATTTTCCACTGTCCCAAATTGAAAGAGTTTGCAGACAATTCAAAATGGGATGAATTTGAAAACGATCTTCCAATTTCAATTCTGGTTTGATCTAAATCTAGCTTGTCATGTCATCTCTTTATCGTGTGACCAACTAAGTGATTTACCAAGTAGACAACCCAAGATGGACCTCGCTGAAGACAGTCACAGTATAGAAAACTTGTTCTGTGTCTACCATTGCCTCATTCTTACCACCAAGTTTGACCTTTCAATCCTATGATAAGTTTCGACTCCACTTGGGTATTTTCTCATTGGCCTCTTATTTAGCTCCTTGACTTCCATATCTTTTTGCTACCATGCCTGTGCCATAGGTCTATACAGTCAAACTTGTGTTAAGAGGCCAGCCTATCGGACAGAGTTAATTAGCTGTTTAAGACAGATTGGCAGCTTAACAAAAATTGATGTACACTTTAAATCTTGCAATGGGACTTTCTGTAGTGGTTGTAGGTTGGCTGCTTAAAAGGGTGGCTGCTTAACACAAGTTAGACTGTATTTATCTTAACCCTTATAGTGCTGGAACTGACTTCATGCTTATGCAAACAAGTTAGATCCAGGCCAGCCGCCAAGTAAATTGGCAACTGGCCTGTGATCTAACCTGTTTGCTACTCTGAGTATCTTTCCTCATCAAAATTAACCAGATAATTAAGGATTTGGAAAGCAGATGAAACAAAAATCTATTTAAAGAAAATTATCCAGCATTTTAAGGGTAAGGGTCAGTACTTTGTAATGTACTATACAAAGACCTATATACTAGAATTCTATGGTCTGTACACTGAAGAGGTCAGTGTATGGTCATATGACATAAGATAATTTGCATATACATCTCAAATCAATGTGTTGGCGATACTTTTGGTATATCAAATTTGTTTTCAACTTGTAACAAATGTTTGCAAAGTTTTTTAGATGATCAAACCCTTTCAAAGGTAGTTTCAGACACTACTCAAATACATCAGTATTGGTGATGAATACTATTTGGTGGATCAAAGATCACATGTGAAACAGGGTCTTAAAACTAAACTTCCATGTTGATGATTTTCTTTAAATTATTTCCATAATGCAAAAGATAGATTCAATCATTTTTCCTGTATGACAAGTCATATCTATAAAGTTGCATAAAACTAGAATACTGATATCATTCCCAAGCCCATTCA
The DNA here is from genome assembly GCA_947846245.1 of Cerastoderma edule. Taxonomy (NCBI): domain Eukaryota; kingdom Metazoa; phylum Mollusca; class Bivalvia; order Cardiida; family Cardiidae; genus Cerastoderma; species Cerastoderma edule. The sequence goes on from OX401404.1 coordinate 56,828,626, forward strand.
GAACCCTTAAATAAAGATAAAGCACACAACTGTGCCTTGCAAATAACTGCTTAAAATGTATACACTGTATTTTGTAAACAATCATCGTTTATTTCCGTCCTTCAAAATGAGTAATGGGTTGACACTCTAATAGTGTGACTTACCAAGTTGCATCAGATAACCATCCCACGACTTATAAACCAAGTTTTCCCATCTAAGTACTGAAAGTTTTGATCTACTATCCATGCTCTGGGTATTTCTATGCAGACTGCTTTCAAACATGCCCATCATTGGTCAGACAAATAAATCATGTCGAATTGCCCTCATTTAACTTTGAACATAATTTTTGGCACAGATAAATCTCGATCTCAGGACCCCTTCTTTGACTTGGATAAAGATTACGATAAAGGCCGTTTGGTCTTTGCTTGACCTTTTACTCTTTATTCATTACTTTCATATATTCGTTGCAAAAGTCTTGGCTAAACCCTGTGACGAAAGGGTAAATTGCTCATTATAAGAAATTTCTTTCTTTTGGTCACAATGTTTATAACCATTATCATTCATTTGGGCCTCTGTGGCCGAGTGGTTAGAGTACAGAACTTCAAATCACATGGCCCCTCTCCGCGTGGGTTCAAATCCTGAGAGGGATATGGATTTTCATGAGAGGCAGTCTCCCGACTGACTTACGGAATGCCGATGGTTCTACCCACCTTGACCAGCCCTTATGGGCAGTTGAGTAAGGGGTCTTCATCCATCATTAAGAGTCGGGCATCGCTACATAACTGAAATAATGTTGATGTGATGTAAAACCCATATAAAAATAATAATTTATTTATTGTAATCTGCTTATGCTTACACTTGGGACCGGTCACAAGTTATAATATAGGAGAACTAATAAGAAAAATTCAGTAGATAATCAGTGAGATCACTTTAATGCAATATAAACCATTCTCACATTCTCATATTATTGACACATAAGAAATCATCCTTTCAAAAGATCTGGACAATCACATCAAATAATGTAATGAATTAGATATTCAAGTCTTGACCCTAGGTTAAAACATCTCTTGGCCTTTGCCAAACCAGAAAAAAATTCAGAGGGCAATTATAATAATATTAAAAGATCATGTTTTTAAAGGAAGAACATACAGTGGGAAAAGATAATTCTTTGTCTTTCGATTTTCTTCTTCTTTGATTTTGTTAGTTTCTTCAGACAGACACATTAAAGCCAGAACTATTATTGGATAATAGTTATCATAATTATTCCTGTGGTCTAACACATTCTTGCATGGCCCAATAGCATACAAACTCACATTCTTTTGTTCTTGTTTCTTGAGAAGTGCAAGACAGGCAAGTATCCAAGAAGTCAATTGATAAGATTGAGACATTCAGAAAAGGAATATTTTCTATCAATGGCCAATTTATTTCAAGTCAATACAAGTAACCTGTAGGTATGCAAGTATTTGAATGTATTTCATTTAAAATCATCAAAAGGAATAATGGGCTACTATAAATATAAAATTATATTTATTTCCTCGTATGAGTAGAAACCATTGTGAGAAAAGGAGAAATTGCTTATATAGCAATTTTCTTCTTTTGTCAGTCTTTTCGGTGAGTCAACTGCTACTAGATTTACTCAAGCGAGTGCATATGGAAAAGACTAATTTATGATTTATCTCAAAACACGAATAAAACATATCTAACTAGTCAGTGTATAACCATATAGTGATTTTGTAATAAATTGAAGCTTATTGCTCCAAATATTTCCCACAGAAACAAGACCTGACACAACAGGCTAACAATCCTGACGCATGATTTGACAGTTCAATGAATCAACACCTACCAATTAGGCAGATGATATGGTATCAATAATGTAAGTAATGATATTTACAGAGAGGGCACTATTTACAACTATTTACAGACATGATATGCAAATGTTATTGTTTCTTAAAACCCTTTAGGATTGGATAAATGTTCTCAAAGGCTTCATTGATCTCATCTCGCACTTTTGCACCTGAAATGAAGAAAAAAATACTTTTGTCTTCATAGTAAAATATGTACCTTTTTTTATTTAAAGCCATTTTCACTTTTAACAAGAGATTTATTTACCAAGACCTAAACAATATTCAATTATCATTAAATCATCTAGGTACTGTTTTACTAAACAGTTTAGGATTAAGATTTGCATAAGTCTGAAACAACAATTCCTCTAAATTCTATACTTGGTTAAGCAACATTGCAAAGTAACACATCATTGGAATCGTCTCTCCGAGACGCTTCCAATGAGGTGTCACATTGCAATAGTGTAATTTCATTGAAAATACTATCCATATGTATCAGTTATGACTAACGCAAATCTTATCCTTAAGTTGTTTAGTAAAACGGTACCCTATATTGGTTTACATGTAGATTGCAACAATATCATAGCTAATAATGATGGAGGAAGATCCCAAACTTAACAGCCGATAAGGGCTGATCAAACCAAGTAAAACCATCAACATTCTGCAAGTCAGCTTGGAGAAAGCTTTTCAGGAAATTCCAAATACTGTCTCCATGATTTGAACCCACACACATAACAGCTTGGTTGAAAAAAGAATCTCATTGGTATTCGTCCCAGAAAACTAGAGGCGAAATTATAGACATCAGAAGCCCAAGTCTAGGGGTCATTTACTAGATAAGTTGGTAGTCAAGGAAAACCCTGCTATCTATGTCTGCAATTGAAAAGGTAAAACACCCCTGTTTATTTGCATGGGGTTCAAAGCTGTGTAAACAGTGTTTCAGTTATTTTATGGCTTTCTGGGGTTTCACCTATACTAGGCAGGGCTCTGCAGTGTCTTGTCCATGGACACTCCCACAGAAAAGAATCCCTCCCTGATCTGCTATTATGATTATGATTAGAGAGTATAAAAATATGATTAACCCTTTACCAAACGCCAAATTTTGACTCCCAAATTGAAAGAGTTTGCAGAAAACATTTCAAAATGTGATGAAATTGTAAAATAATCCTCTGATAGGGAAAAAAGACGTTGTCGGATGAGAAAAAATGCTCGATAAGACAAATTGCTCGTTACAAGCAATTTCTCCTTTTCCCAGAATGTTTCCAGAGTCGTCTGCAACATCTGGTTAAATGTCATTATTATTTGGTAATGGGTTAACACTTATCTTGGATGAAATCTTGAAATCATTGTGTTTCCTATACTCTCACCTGTCAGCACTACTTTTCCTGAGACAAATATCAGCAACACAATCCTGGGTTTCATCATTCTGTATATAAGACCGGGGAACAATTCAGGTTCATAACTGAAAAAGAAGTAAACAAAGATATGTAGTACTGGCTTATGCCAGCAAATAGCCATAGAAATATTCAGGTAAAGACAAACTGAAAACCTTTGCTTCAAAATCAAATTCCCCATAACACTGATTATGATAATAAATGAACACAATTGAAGAAACCACTGTGATAAGAGGAGAAATTGCTGGAAAATATATATTCAAGACAGATAAAATGTCTAAACGAGAGCTTAATAATTTCTTAACTTGTTTTGAAACATGTTTTTAGCTTGCAAAGGCTCACTGAATAACAAAAACAAATAATTCTTAATTCATTTCAAATTTGTTGACTTCACGGTAATATTCATAAAGATCCTTCCTTTCCACTACATATGAACAAAAACCTCACAGGAGTCAGCTCAATATTTCTTGAAAAAGAGAGAAATGAAAGATATGTTCGACTACAATTGCTACAAAAGTGTGGCGGATCTTTAAAGATCACAGAATTTCCTCTGTTATTTCTTTGTCAAAGACTGAACCCTTTCCTGCATATAATACCTTAATGTTTGAGCGGTACCATTTCTCCTATAGCGACAATGTTCTCTCATCCCACACCCAAATGGTTAAAGCCATCTGCTGATGCTTTCAATTTGAACACACAACAAAGTTAGTTCAAACAACAATTCTAAAACTTGGGCTGCAGTAAAATTAAATGTTACCTTATCAATCAAGTATAAACTGCAATGGATAAATAGTAAGGCATTGGATTCTTAAACCATCAGTACAACATATCCTAGTCAGGTCTTTGAGAAACAGATATCTCCATAGAGTCAACACTAGACATTGCAATATATGATACCTTGAGAATTTCCCATGTGTAAGTACTAGTCCCTCAAGTCTGATGGGAAAGCGTACATCACAACTGCCCACCATGTTCTGTATCTTAAAGTCCATGAATTTGGCCTAAAAATGGTATGAATAATTAAAACATGTAATTACATAAATACAAACAATTATGCCACTTGTTATTATTCTACCTTTTTCCTTAATACCAACAGCTTCTGACAGAATTCATATTAACCTTACAAATTCAAAACAATTGTGTAGTTTGTTCAATTGTATTTTATTAGCGCCCAAATAAAACAAACATTTAAGAAGTATTTAATTCATTTTATTCATATCAAAATGATCAAACGTAGACCGTCTCTTTAAGCGATGGAAGACTCTTCAAAAAAGAAGAAATTCCTTATAATTAGGGTTCAGTGCAAATTGAGGTCAATCTCTACCATATACTTATGTGAAGGACATACTAAAAACTTCAGTATGAAACCAAAATTTTGAGTCATTTTCCCTTTTTGTAATACATGTAATATCTATTCTACCAGAGGTATCTCTTGCAGTTTTCATGCAAGTTTTATTGATTTGTTGATTGGTCAAATCAGATTCAAATGTATTTAACAATTTTGTTTGAACAAGATTTGTGTGTCATTCAAAATACCATTTCTTATCAGTACAATTTCAACAACAAATTAACCAGTCCAAAAATCAATTAAATAAACATCTATATCACTTTTTTAAGCAATTAACAGTCTAACAACCCTATGACAAACAAATGCAACTGGGATTTGCTAGAGCCTTTCAATAGCTTTTATCTTAAAAACATCCCCAATAAAGAAAGGGGTGGGAATTTGACAAGTCAACTAAAGTATAGGAACATTTGTACTTACAGCAAATCCTAATTTCTGTACAATTCTTGCATACTTTCTGGCTGCTAGTCTTGCAAAGTCTTCACTACAATTACAAATAAATTCATAAAATCGAGGTCATATCCACACAGAAGGATTAAGTAAAAATTTTAGCAAACAACAGAAAGACAGAAATACTATACATTCTTTTTCATATCTGCATAAAAGTTTCAAACAACAAATTAAAAGTACTTTTAAAAGACTTCATCCTTCAAATGGGATATTGGCTAGTTGAAATTTTTCAAATTGATCATTGAATATTTTTCTATTTTGAATTAGCAAGAATGTTTTGCATGTAAGAGTTCCTTCATTTACAGAAAACATATTCAGGATGGCAAAATGGACCATTGAATTAAAATGATTTTTGATTTTTATTCAGTTTCTTTGATCTTATTCTCCTACAATTTCCTCAATTTATGAAAAAAATATATAACTGCACCCCAAAGATTCCTTATTTTCAACAATTACTTTGTAAAATGATTGATTCAAATACTTCAACAAAAGAGCCTTTTTTCATACATATCAATCATTTTGTCCAGATTCTTTTCATTTAAAGCAGTCATAAAATCAGGGATCTCATTCCAACATATGGAGATTTAGGACCCATCAACACTGGTTCAAACAGCTGCAGACAGCAATGTAAATGAGGAATAGATAAAACATTTCATTTGGAATATTCAATAAGAACCACTGATACAAAATCGGTAACAGAGGTTGCTTGAACCTTGCAGTGCATAGGTTTAAAAAACTAAAAAAAAAACATATCATTTTTAATGGGTTTATAAAAGTATGGACATAGTAATGAGATAATATTAAGCTCCTACCTTTTGGCTCCAGTGCAGACCATTTTTCCGGAGCTAAATATTAAAGCTGTAGTTCTTGGTTCTCGGATTCTCATGATTACTGCAGCAAAACGCTTAGGATTGTATTCTGCATTTCTGGCATGGAGTGCAATCTTCTTCAAGTCAAGTTTACACCCAAGATTTACAGTACAAACTATATTTCTGCAAAAATAACAATTATGAATCACAACCATGTATGAGGCAAATAAAAAATAGTCCAAAGATTAAAACTATAACTAATTTGGGTTTACAGCAAATGTCATGGCAGAAAAGTAGGACATTGTCATATTTCCTTCCTTATTAGTTCATATATCAGGGTCTTCCCCAGCCCCGTAAAGCGCCGCGGCTCCGCTGCGCTTGACTTTCAAAATAAGCACTCCCACGGCGCCTTAGCTGACTCCCGCGGCGCTCTAAATGTGTCCGCAGCGCTTTAAATTGACCCCAAATAGAGTCAACGTCAATGGCAGTTTAGTGTTTAACCTACATTTTCAGCCAATGAGAATGCGTCAATTTGAAATTTTTTGTTGGTTTATTTTCCATAAACTACTATTCGAGTGTTCTATCTGGGCTCTATGAGACTATTACTCTGGTATCACGCATGCGCATAAATAGGTAGTTTTAGGCTCCACCTCCAAATCAATGACACGTGTAAGCCTAGTCTACGGTAGCGATTGAAAGATCGCTGTGACGTCGCGGGGGAGAAATAAACACAGACATAAATAAAAAGGAATTACAATTAACTGGGTATCTTAACATCGTTGAGAAAAAAAGAAACTGAACTATATTAACATTTTACCCCATTAGGAATAATATGACGGGTACAATTTGAAGGCATCAACAGACAACACATATATACATTAAGAAAAAAGTTTCTTTTTGAAATTGAAAAGAAAATATTGTGACAAAAGGAAAAATTGCTCGTTACAAGCAATTTCTTCTTATGTCACAAGGGCTTCTCAAGTTTTCTGCTGTAGGTGAGGAATAAATTATGGAGTAACGGGTTAATCTCAAAACTACATTGCAATCTACATCACTGGGTAGTGCAGTTTTCTTCTTCCAAATATGGTATGGCAGATTCTTGGCATGCAATTGACAGCCGCGGAAGGCGTGGTTTATGTCGAATTTCAAAATATTGAGCAGCAGTTTTATGCCATTCGCAGATCATACCCGTAGAGGCGTGGTTTGCCAGTGTCAAATAGAGCGCTCTATGGAAATGTAGGTTAAACACTAAATTGTTTAGAGGCTATATAGTGAAATTTAAACGACATAGAAACCCCGTCAGTCGCTATCGCTCCTTCCTTGGGGTTTCTATATCGTTTAAATTTCACTATCTAGCCTCTAACCTATATATATTCTAGATAAACCACCAGTCTATAAAGTAGTAACTAACAGCAGATAAAAAAGTCGATAGGCGTTTACACACTCGGTTTATGCGACGTCGTCATAGGTACAGACATGAGCGTGTGTATTGGCGTTATGGCACGTGCTTTGTCCTAAAAGGAAAGATCTATGATGGGTGTTAAAAGATCGCACTTGGAGTGAGAAATAGACTTTACTTAATTGACATGGCTTCTGTCACTTTCTATGATACTATAGACGGGAGTTTTATGTGAAAACACCTGATTCAGACATCCATCTCCACATCGCCGATTTCCTTGGTTTGTCATGGTAAGTTATTAGACAAACTAATATGACGTGATCGGAAAATATTGAGAAAGTTTTGCATCCGGCAATATCTTTCTTCACATCGAATTATTTTGATCGGGTAAGTTATAAAATTCAGTTCCTCGGCAACTTAGTTTCACTATAAATATGCCCAAAACCGGTTTTGTAGTATCTGTATACATAAACTGCTGAGATGAAATGATCATCTGGTGGGCTCAGGCATAACGTAATTTTTCAAACGTCAAAATACTTGTTGAGCTCAATGTGACAAATACACCAAGTGAACCTGAGCAAGCTCATCATTTCTGGAATTTCTTACGAACAATTTTATAATATGAGGACTATGTGTTAAGTGCCTCTTGTATGCAAAAATGTCTACAGGTATTGACACTGCAGCTATAGTCATGTTCACTTTGTTAAACAATGAACAAACCTCCAAGTGGTTAAGGTGAAGGAATTGTAACTTGGAGTTTTGGTTTGATCCTTCAGGCAAGACATGACAGAGTCCTAGTCTTGTACTGTGAATCCCAGGAAACCCGTATACAATACATAAAATACTGTTGACAGAGAGTTAAATGTTGCATACAATATAATAATTTGTGACACCATGATTATCTATGAACTTGTCTTTTTTTAATGAATAGACTAGTGAGAAATAATTTAACAAATTCCTAGTGATGCCCCATTGTAAAAGGCATTTCGGGTAGACATGCAGATTGCTATGTATTTGGCTAGTCATGCCTATGTTACCTGACATGAAAAGACGCAAGCACAAAGAAGCAAAAAGACTTTGACCAGCCTCCAGACATAGGAATCCTGTATCAAAGTTCAAATAAGCTTGATCCTCCAAGCCGTATGGCTGCCTTCAGGAATCTTCACTGGTTGATGAAGAAAACTCACTCAAACCATTAGTTGCATGCCACTTATGGATTTGTGAGAGTTGTTTAAAAAGAACATTTCTGTTTAAGTAAGGCTGTAATAATAGTACTGATGGAGAATTTTCACTTGCAAGCCATCAGATGATATTCGATAAAGGATAAAAACTGGCTGCAATACTCAATACTTTAATAATATATATGTAGTATGGTGTTATGGTTCTTTAGAATTAACAACTGACATGAAGTAACACAGGATGTCAGAAAAAAAGTTTGTTATAAACTTTAACGAAGGAAAACATCTAGCTTGTCATGGAAACATTCTTAATTTTGTAAAATAGTTGGATGCTTCTATGATTGATCTAGTTTTTCATAATTTTGTTTTGCTTTGCACCTATGAAAACACTATTCATTTTGATGTAGTCTTCTTGCAACCTTCACAGTACTCTGACATGAAGAATACGATAAATAATAAATCATGTTTGTGATTTAATTTATATGTCAACAAAGATCTATGCTGAATGGGGACAATGGTTCTCGAGAGCCCATACACTCTTTGCTATGAGAATCACATTGGTACTCCATATTGACCAGATGGATACATGTCCTTGAATAAATCTATTAAATGTGAGGGGGAGGCTGTGACACCAATTGGACATATTTTGTTTAAATGGGATGTTGCTCAACACTTCTATATACTTCTGATTCAAGATGTGTCTGAAAGATAATAATAATAGAGGTTCACATTTTCATTTCAGACTGTTAAGGGATTCAGCATGCATGTCCTCTAGACTTACAGAATTTCCAATTTAAAAAAGCTCAGGATGAATGGTTCAAAGCAAAACCAATGAGAAGTAGAGTATTCAAAATAGAAATGCACATTGAAGTACTGTATATGGAGTTTTGAAAATTTAATTTTGTAGACTATCACTCATTTTTTTTGTCTAGCAAATGTGTTGATTTAAATATATTATGGGACACTTTCTTTTGTCTTTTATTTTCACAACATACCTTAAAACTCACCATTTTGGTACACATATATAAAAAAAATCGAAAAGGGAGGGGGACCCTCCCCCATCCTCCCCAGCGCCTGAAAAAAATCCTGGGGAAGACCCTGTATATATATCCAAAATATTAAGTATCACTATAATCAGTTGTTTACCTTGGAAAAAAAGAAGAACAATTTTCAGAAAAAGAGAACAAACAGAATATAACGTGACTCATAGTTTTATAAGATACTGTGAGGAAAACAGTGTACTGCCGTGGCCACAATTCCACGCCATTATTGTATTTAAATTGAGAATGTTCTTTACAAAACTGCTATGATGCCATTCATGTCACAGCCGAATTATATTGAGTACAAATCTTAACCCATAACCAAACAAAAACTACATTTGACCAGTTTGTTAGAGAACACTTTGGAAAACATTGTTGGAAAAGGAGAAATTGCTCTTAACAAACAATCTCTCCTTATCCCACAAAGTTTTCTGACCTATCACAAGATTGTGAATTTTTTCAATTTGGGACAGTCAAAAATTTGGTGTTTGGTAAAGGGTTAAGCAGTGAAATTTACAATTGTCCCCTCTGTTCAAATTCCTTGGCAGAACACTAGTAAAAATGTATAAAACTTCCATTAATCTACACCACTGCTTCTCTTATCTAGATTTCTGGTTGTACTTACTGTAGAGTTGGAATGATGCCTGACCCTTCTGAAGCTGGCGTTGCTGGGGCCATAGGGGTCATGGGCCCTCCAGGTGTTGGGGTTGAAGGGTACATACTGGAGGCATTGGATGGAGGCATGACTGGTGTGGGAGTTGGGCCCAGCCCAAATGATTGAAGGGTCCCTGGTGACAACATTGGACTCTGAAAATAAAGGGAAAATGTTACTCCAAAGACCTTGAGAATACAATTTTTTTATTCAACATTCCAATTCTAAAATATGTTGGCACACATAGATCTAGTATAGCAATGATAGCATATGATAACTTCATTAGATGTTAACAATTAATTGAATACTAGTATTTCCTCATGGAATACCTTCCTCATGGGAGACCTTAACAGAGTTACGGACATCAGCAATTAAAGAGAAAGGCTGAAATATTAAAGCAGATAGTTTAATTTAACAAATTGAAGGATTTAGACAAAGCCAAGAGAAGGAATTAACTCTGTCAAGTTTCCCTAGTCTCTCCCCTAATTAAGATATCTCGCCGATCAATTTCCCAAATTTTATAAATTTCTGAACTAACGAATTCTTCGATTTGACTTGTTTGTGATACACTTGCAAAATTAAAAAAAAAAAACTCCCTGCAATGCCCTGAATGATAAATACAATCTGACGTAAGTAATGGAGATGTCTTTAATTGGCGATGAAATGCAAACGTTCTGTCAGACAATGAAACCATAACAAACCAAGTCACACATTCATAACCTATCATTTTACGCTTGTTGAAAACTTACTTATCATTATGCCTGCAAATATTTGAAGAAGGCGTGTAAGTGTAACAATTTACCTGCTGCTGTGGCGTCATGCCAGCGCTGTACGGGTAACCCGAACCGTGGTCCATTGTCGTCGGTTTTCGCGGGTAGCTTTCCAATAATCCGGCTTCTTTTCTCGAACAGGTTAAGAAGAAACAATACGAACTTTGTACAAACCCACTAATTCACTGTGAATTTAAGTAACCATACAAGTTTTGCTAAAATGTCTGCACAGGTAGCGTTGGAATGTAGACGAGGAAACTTGAAATCAGGATATTTTCGATTTGCGAGAACTGAAACCTAAATGGGTCGCTTATATCAAGTACAGGATGGGAAATTATTATTATTGTATGCTATTCAAGACCACATGTGCAATTCATATGAAGTATACCCTCATGTGGCATTTTTTAATGTAAACAGGTTAAAACAGATTTCGAAAATAATATAAACAAGAAACAAATTACTTTTTATTTTACAATGATGTAAGCAATACATGTATATTGTACTTACACAAACTTTGCTGTCTAAACCAAAGATGATCCAGAAAATATTGAGTTTATAACACTAAGTATTACCCGGTAATCTATCGTATTTGTGTGGTGAGACCTATGTTCATTTCAAAGCAGGATGTTTTTTATCAGATGATACTTGCTTTTGCTTTTCATGTAGAATTGACTTATTTGTAAAAAAACAATTGTTTGATTGTTTTTAGATTGCCCCATCAAAAATTAAAAGGCAATATTCGCATCAAATTATTTTGACTAGGAGGTAGGGGGAGAGGTAGGAACATCTGCCCTTTGTCTAATAATTTCGTTCAAATAGCTCTCCTATGCCAGTACGTTACTTTTTGTAATCACAACAAGTGTTCTTTTTCCAAAATCAACTCTTTTTGGGCCCAAGGACATGTTCATCCTATTTATTCCCTATACAGTAATAACCAGACACAAGGCAGTCTAAACTTCGCAATGGAATGATAATAGCATTCTGAACCATCAAGTCCAGGTGTCATAATGTAATAATAATGTTGTGTTTTTCTATGTTTTAACATGTTGATTAATAATTAATAAGTTATGACTCATTTTGCCCAGTTTCGCATTTTTTGGGCGACATACTGGCTTTAACATCTCCAAATTGTTTGGAACATTCACAGGGCCAAAGGATATATGATTTCCAATAGAAAATAAAAATGGAAAGCAAGATCTCTTGCTGCACACAATTTTCTTCTTTGGTCACTATAATATTTGGTTCTTCTGCTCCATACATTAGTCAAAAAATTTGACATAGGATTGCTTTTTATTTTCTGATGGGGCAATCTAACTTCAAAATTTTTAACGATCCAAATAATGTCGGACTTTTTTTTATTCTAATTTTCTGATTTAAAGCACAAATGGCCATTCTAAATCGATTGATATGAAAAGATATGTTAATAAACTTATATACCACCAAACAAGGGCATCAATTACCGTTAAACAATTAAAAAACCGCTGAAAAGGTTTTTCCCATTCCAGTGCGTATGCGCAGAAAAAAATTATCAGGAGCAAGAAATTGTCAACTAATATTAATTAAACCATTCTTACAATGTTATAATGCAGAATACAGACATGTAAAGTGTATGGATCAATTAAAAAAGGATTAATTCACAACTGTGAGTAAAATAATTCATTAAATTTAAATAACAATGGAAATATGGGTATTAAAACGGCGTGACAAAATTTTTGTCGTAAGTGGCCACCATTAAATGAATGGTTCGAAAGTTTGACGGGACTGGAGATATAACCCGATTCAAAAATTTCTCAATATTATCCGATCATGTCAAATTAGTTTGACTACTCCATACATGAGCCCTGATATTAAAGTACTATGCATTAATTCTTCCACCATATAAACCATATAAACTTGTTTAGATGCATTTGTAGCAGACGCCTCATGAAAATATTGCATTTAATCATATTTTTACCAAATAACACAAGGAAAACCAAATATTGCATACTTTATAATTACCAACAGATATGTGTTTCTTCCAATTTGGACAAGGCACAAAATCTAATATAAAAGAATGGGTTAATTTTTAATTTGCAGATTTTCACAAAGATGAACACTGACATAAAAGCTGCTAATGAGATCTGAGGGTGAATGGTTCAATAATTCCAAGTAGAATGGAAGGCTATCAAGATGGAGAAAGTATTCAACCAATAGAAATGATTGAAGAAGATATGAATATTGATGAAACGAATGCACTGGATCATAAGAATGATGAACAAACATGTATGGATGTAACCAAGAAAGTTGTCAAACATGATGAGAGCCGTTTGATCCAAATCAAAGCATCCAATGCTGAGGTGTGTTATAAATAAATTACTTGGTCCATTACCAAATGCCAAATTTCAGACTGTCCCAAATTGAAAGAGTTTGCAGACAACATTTCAAAATGTGATGAAATTGGAAAAATAATCCTCTGACAGGGTAAAAAATATTGTGGGAAAAGAAGAAATTGTTCGTTACAAGCAATTTCTTCCTTTCCCACAATGTTTTCCAGAGCTGTCTACAACAAAGTGGTAAAATGTTGTTATTGTTTTGTAATGGGTTAATCAGTGATCTAGAAAAGATTAATTTTTTTTTTAAAAGAAATGTTTCATGAATTCCCTGCAGACAATAACAGCTGATGATTTATAATGTAATATTAAATAGGAGGAATTGCCAAGAACAAGCATTTTCATATATTACTTTGTTTTATCTTTAATGAAATAAATGGGTGCATGTTGTGTGATGAAATAAGAGCTTTCAAAATCACTAAATAATGAGTATATAATGTCCTTTACACTCATCTCTCACCTGTATATACATGTATTGGCATTTTATTCTTTTTCCTGATATTGGCTTTTGTGACTTGTCCAAATTGAGAGCACCATCAATCAACAAAATTTATTAATAACCTTTTTTTGTGGAAATTGAAAGAGACATTGTTGGCATAAGAAGAAATTATTTAATATGAAGATTTTTTTTACTTTTAGCACAATTGTTTGTGAAACCTCCTTTAACCAATGTATTAAAACAAATGAATGTTAAGGAAAGTAAAGCGCCTTTTTTCCATAATAACTCACCTGCTGCAAGGTCTTAAGAAATCACGGTGACAGAAGAATGAAATACCCCTCTTGAGCAATTAATTCATTTATCAGATTATTTCCCCTCGATGTTACAAAATAATGCACTTGTTCATTATTTTCTGGACATCTGCTGTTGCTTCCAATTTGAACCAGTAACAAATTGCCAAATGTCGAAATGTATAAAGCAACAAATTAAAATATATGTATAGATGACTAAAAAAAACTTAAAAGTTTTGTGTGATAAGATGTTGTTATAGTGCGAACAAACTCACCTGACATTGATGACCTCATATGTCATAATTTCACACTATGCTGGGATTCTATATAATGTCTTCAGGGCTGTCTGTCAATTATTTGAACACAAACACACACGGTAATTACGGAAGCATCTCTTGGCGATTATTAATTTATACAGCGTTATCTCTTTCTAATTTATTCTTGCATAGAGCTCAATGTCAGGTGAATTTGTACAGACTATAACAATGTGATTGTTGAGTTTTTACTGTTATAAAAGCATATTTTGTTCTAGATTGGGCCTCCATGGCATTGTGGTTAATGTATAAAACTTTAAATCACATGGCCCTTCTAGTGTGGGTTCAAATCTGTGTACATTATTTAGATTTTCATAAAGAGTTAGATTCCTGGCTGCCAAACAGGAATTCCCTTGATCCTACCAAACTAAGTGGCTCTTGCTTAGCCCAGTGGTTAAGTTGGCGGAATTAAAACACAGGGAATCCCAGGTTTTAGCCCCATCGACACCTCTGGTTTCATGGGAGTGACCTTTGGCAAGTTACTTCAGAGCCTTAGCCTAGTATTGGCGGATCCAGGAAAGCCATTACATAACTGATAATTGTTGTTTATGCGTTAAACACTATACAAACAAAGCAAATACCAAACTTAGCCAGCCCTTATGATCATTTATCTTAGAGTTTTTTCTCCATCCATAATAAACCAGGGATCACATTGCAAGTGAAGAACTGTAGTCATGGTTTAAATTCCTAACAAACTTATTAATCTTGCTAGATACTGAGAAGAATAACAGCCTTCATAGAGAAAAAACAGACAGAAGTTGATGACATTAACAGACAGGAGTTTTGTAACGTCCACCCCTCTGTAGAGGGTAAGTGAGTTAATGTTAAATATTTTTTTTTATGTTTTAAATGTCATCCTCAACATAGGCTCCATAAAAGAAAATATGTCATCTTTTTTAACTGGCATCATTTTTAATCTATCTCCATAACCAGGAAAGATGTTTTACCTCTGCTTGGTTGAAATTTGAGATGAGAACATTCTGACAAATTTTCTTAACAATTTACATCATAGAAACTCGGTTGTAAGTTGCTTGCTCTCATTTGAAAAATATTGGAAGTCAAAATAAGATATTGTTGAAAGAATGGAGTTTATGTATCAAAAGTACAATCAAAAGTAACTTTTGAAAGCATATTTAATTTAGGAAGTGTGAATATACCTAAAAAATGTATCGTCCGTATGCGTTTTGCAGTGCTTTTGGACTTAGATACAAACTAACTAACTCACTGTATGCAAGCTTTAAAGAATTAAAATGATCTAATTTTGCTTCCAATGACTATTCTTCAGTGTGTATCATACAACTGTTCAGTTATGAAGAAATTAAGTTTTAACTTTAAAATGTCCTTAAATCTGTGAACAAGCCACTTTAACGCACTTTTACAGATAAACTTATCTGTTCTTGTATTTGTGTTTTAGATGACGAGGATAGTTGTGCCAGATGTAGAGCTATTTTTGTACCACGGGGTGATGGGAAAAGTCACATCAAAGGTATCTATGAATGTGTCTTTAATGAATACATTACCAACCTCATTATTCTGTTGCTTTGTGTGGAACTCTTGGGCTTGACCAAACTACATGGTCCTTTAACCCTTTCCCAAACAATAACGACATTTGACCACTTTGTCGCAGACGACTTTAGAAAACAATATGGGAAAAGGAGAAATTGTTCGTGACGAGCAATTTTTCCTTTTCCCACAATGTTTTCTGGCCTACCAGAAGATTATTTTCCAATTTCATCAAATTTTGAAATGTTGTCTGCAAACTCTTTCAATTTGGGACAGTCGAAAATTTGTTGTTTGGGAAAGGGTTAAGGATTATGCTTTCCCAAATGAACAAGACATAAACTGCCACATGCCAACCACTTTTTCTTATGGAAGATTTTGATATTCTTTCTGTAAGGCATTGGAAAGAAAGTCTTGTAACAAAACTAAAAATGTCACCCCAATTATTTTCCTTTTACAATTTTATCAAGCTGACTATCACTTCAGATGTGTGAGAATTGACTTGAGACAAGGTAAAGAGAAGTAAAACATCATTATGCTATTAAAATTTCTGTTTTGTTTTATTTTTATGAAAGACATACTATAATGCTTTTCCTGAGACAAAAAGATTTTATAGAAAACAACATTTGAATACATTATACACAATGACCATTTAAACACATTGTAAAAAATAAACATTTGTTCATGCTCCCATATATTTCAGTAAGCAGAGTGGTTAACATGTACGGCCCACAGACACAATTTTTAGCCTCCAATAGAAATAATTCTCCTCAGAAAGGATTGAATGTGAAAAAAGAATCCAACTCTACTGACGGTGTTGAGGAAAGACTGGCAAACATGGAGGCTCATCTGAATCTGAGAGGTATGTGTGTGTGTGTGTGTGCAAATGAGTTATTATGGGGGACAAATCAAGTCTAATTTGTATGTACAAACGGATAATTAATGAGTTCCATCTTTGTAAGTGGACAAATGAAAAATAAAGATTTCTGATTTACGTAAAATATAAAGGAAAGTTTTAGATATAAATGAAAGAGATATATTTCCTTTTTATTTTGATTGAAAATGAATAATTAAATATTTGGAATCACCAATTACTATCTAAACATTTGTTTTTATTTGGCCAATATAACTTTATTAGTGAAATTGAAACTATTGCATGAAATCTGTACATTCGAACATGCTGACATACATGTATTCTGAAATAATTTTGCGTTCAGTAGCTATTTTTCATTTAAAATCATACTGCAATCCAAAAACTGTATTGTTTCAAGAATATTTTATTTTGAATTGCACTTTGTTTCAAGCCTGAATGAACACCAGTAAAGAAAAATATAAAAACAACAAAAAAGCACACACAGTTGTTTCTTGAATGTTCTGTTACAAATGCATTGAAATGCGTTGAAATGCATGTTCATAAAGAAAGTATAAATGATATTTTCCTAACTGATTGTTTTCAGCCATCCCTAAAGTAGACGTATACAAACGATTGAAGAGTTTGGAAGAAAGGATCCTCTTTCTGGAGAGTTTGTCTCCAGAGTATTTCTCAACAGGGGTATGTGTAGCTCATCAGTACAGTAATGTCTCATTAATGGGAGCACGTCCGTTCCCAAAACAATTTCCGTATTAACGAGTCGTCCGGACTAATGAAGCAAGGCCTGGTTTTATACACATAAAGACATAAACAGTCTATATGCACGTGTTTACTTATACTCCTTTACCAAACGCCAACTTTTCGATCATCCCAAATTGAAAGAGTTGTGCAGGTGACATTTCAAAATGAGATGAAATTCAAAAATAATCTTCTGATATGGCAGAAAACATTGTAGGTAAAGGAGCATTTGCTCGTCATGAGCAATTTCTGCTTTACCCACAATGTTTTCAAAAGTTGTCTGCTACAAACTGGTTAAAGGTTGTTATTGGTTGGTAATTGGTAAGCCAAATTACTGCACAATAATTCCGTTCCGTTACAATTTTGTTCTGATTGCGAGACATCCGGATAATCGGGGTCCGGATAAACGAGGCTTCACTGTATATGATTGTGCCTGGGCTAGTTTGTAGTATAGTTTAGAGTACCCATGGCACCTAGAAGTACCGGTAGTACCCACACAGTCAACTATCAATTAACCCATTACCAAACGAGATTTAACCACTTTGCTGCGGAAGACTCTGAAAACATTGTGGAATTTCCCTCAATGTTTTCTGCCCTGTCAGAAGATTATTTTCAATTTCATCACTCTTTCAAATGTGGTCTGCAAACTCTTTCAATATGGGACAGTCGAAAATTTGGCGTTTGGTAAAGGGTTAAGGGCAAGTGCCAATGACTATAAAACTTACTCAGTGCTTTTTCAGCTTATTTAACAGGAAAAATATTAAAAGGCACCTTCTCAATTGAAAGAACTCATTAGAAGTCAATCATTTGCTTAAGAAATCTTAAGTTTACATGAGTGTTAATTCAAAGAATTAAAAAACTTATAGGGGCCTCCGTGGCCTAGTGGTTAGAGTACAGAACTTGAAATTACATGGCCCCTCTCTGCGTGGGTTCAAATCCTGAGAGGGATATGGATTTTCATGAGAGGCAGTCTCCCGATGGTTCTACCCGCCTTGACCAGCCCTTATGGGCAGTTGAGAATGGGGTCTTCCTCCATCATAAAGAGTCGGGCATCGCCACATAACTGTAATAATGTTGATGCGATGTAAAACCCATAAAAAAACAAAAAAACAAAACTGATATGACAGGATAATTTTCGAAATGATCGATCTATCTATAAACATGTGTTTGTTACTCTTAAAATAGAGAGTAAAAGAAACTACTGTGACAGAATACATCATTTTTCATACTTGATGATAGTCATTTGCTGATACTTTCGATAAGCGAACAGTAGAAAACATTTAGAAAAAAGATAAATGTGATAATGGGCGAACCATTCATGTGTACTAAATACGTTACTTTGAGATTAGACATATTAGTCAGTTTTATTGGAAATATTGCAACATAATGAGTAGCTGTTCTTTATTCCTAAATAAAGTTGATATATATTTTAATTCTTTTAAAAATGATTCACAGAAAACTGCGAACTCATTAAAATACAGCTTAAAATAGGAATGGAAAGAGAAAAGGAATTCATTCTTAGATGCAATATTTTCTACTCAATATCAAAGTAGAGAAATGAACGTTTCAGTTATTTTTTACATTTATTCAGAAATATTTATATTGAAAGATTATATAAAATTACAGATCCCAGGTTCAAAGAGACAAAGAAAGAATTCAAAATCTTCATCAAGCCATCAGGATGAGAGCAAGGTATTGTACTTTTTGTAATGTTTCAAGGAGGCTCCAAGTTTTATTTTTGGAAATAATCAGGGGCTTAAATGTGGGAAATACAATAATAATAACCCCTTAGTGTGTTGAAACAAGTTAAAAGCAGGTGACTAAAGATGTCATGGGCATTAAAGAGTGTCTGTATAAGAGAAAGGGTTAATGAATAGCCTTATATACAAGGGTACTAAACGGTTTACGGTTAAGATTTTCGTAAGTCTAGAACAACAATTCCTCTTATTTTAATAATGAGCTAAGCAATATTGCAAAGTAACACATCATTGGAATCGTCTCTCCGTGACGCTTCCAATGATGTGTCACATTACAATATTGTTCTTTCATTGAAGATACTATCCATGTTTATCAATCATGACTTACGGAAATATTTTCCGTAACTTGTTTAGTAAAACGGGCCCAAGCTCTGAGGTTAATGCATCATGGATTTGGTGCAGTCTTCTTTCAAAATATGTTTAGATAAATTGTCACATAAGTTTTCTCGTGAAATAAAGTTTATGTCTGACATAATTATTTCATTAATAAAAAGCATACATTTGTAACAGCTTAAGTTCCTCATAGATATAAAGGAGACCCGATATGTGTATTTAAAACACTAATAACTGGATACCTTTCTTATTCTTGTCTCAATGCCTTTCTGTCAATGTTGCTCTTGCAAATTGGAGGCCCATCTGAATTTAAGAGGTATGTGTGTAAACATACATGTGTTGGGATATTTATGTTATAATCATTGAAAAAAGCAAACTATTTTCTATTGTTTGGTTGCTAAAATTGGGTTCATACCCATCATTCCCCCGTTTACTTGACTTTATAGTCCTTTGAGAAAGGAGGCATTTGGAAGCATTTTGACAAATTTATTTGTTTGTCTATATTATAAGATAACGCTTTCAGCTTAATTATTTCAAGGTAAATACATCAATGATGCAGTTTTTCATCATATTTCATTTTCTTTTCATTTTGATAATTGGTTTTTGGTTTGTCTGTAACAAATTACGATAGGGCAAAATGCTTACATGTTTATAGGCCACTTCTGAGAATTCAGTACAAGATATTTGTGAAGGGCTTGTCGTGTTCTTGCTCTGGGTACCGTTTTACTAAACAGTTTACGCTTAAGATTTGCGTATGTCTAAAACAACAATTCCTCTTATTTCAATATTGGACGAAGCAATATTGCAAAGTGACACATCATTGGAATCGTCTCTCCGAGACGCTTCCAATGAAGTGCCACATTGTAACATTGTACTTTCATTGAAGATACTATCCATGTTTATCAATTATGATTTACGCAAACATTTTCCGTAAGTTATTTTGTAAAACGGGCCCCTGATCTCTAGTGTAAGAGTTATAAATCTGTAATATCATCTATTTCTGTTACAGGAACTGTCCCTTGCGGAGATTGATTCAAGAATTGCTAGTCTAAAAGAGTCTCTAATGAAAAAGTCCCTATCGACGGCCTATTGATGCATGCAACCACATATGTGTTATGAGGTGTAAAAAGCATTATGACTGAAAATCAAGATCAAGGTCATACAAAGGCCCAGGAGGCATGGTTATTTGAACTGCTGATGCTATAACCAAATTATTGTTGAACTAGTGTTAAAGCCAACTACCAATATGAACAAGGATGAAATAATTGTGGTCAAAACACCATTCAGTTTGTGCCTACTAATTGAAAGTGTCTTTGAAAGATTACCAGTTGGATATTTCCAAAATCAGGAACAAATGACATGTTTATAAATTCCCTCCATTATGTTTTTATGGCTGGTCCAAATTGAAAGCAATTGCAGAGGACAAATTGAAAGCATGATAAATCCAGGTTTCTTTGTGAAATCAGGCAGATTGTGACACAAGGGCAAATTGCTTCCTTTTGCACAATTGCTTTTATGTCACAAATTTGTCCTAAATCTTCTGCTCTCTTGATATTCAAATTGAAAGCAATTGCAGAGAACATGTGAATGGCATAATAAATCCAGGTTTCTTTGTGAAATCAGACAGAAGCAATTGTGACACGATGACAAATTGCTTGTTATGCATAATTGCTTTTGTCACAATTTTTTCCTTTACCTTCTGCTATTGATGTCCAAATTTAAAGCAATTGCAGAGGACAAGTTGAAAGCATGATTAATCCTAGTTTCTTTGTGAAATCAGGCAGAGGCCCTTGTGACATGAGGCCAATGATTTAAGTGATGTCTTTTTT
Organism: Cerastoderma edule; assembly: GCA_947846245.1. Taxonomy (NCBI): domain Eukaryota; kingdom Metazoa; phylum Mollusca; class Bivalvia; order Cardiida; family Cardiidae; genus Cerastoderma; species Cerastoderma edule. The sequence continues at coordinate 56,849,920 of OX401404.1, forward strand.
TGTCACAATCTTTTCCTATACCTTCTGCTATTGATGTGATATATTGTGCATACTTGAAGAATGCATAATCACCTTTATCTTAAAGATGGTATCCTTTCTCTCCTCCATAGCTTTTTTTAAATGAATTCATTGTTTACTATATCTACCCATTACAAAACTATAACAACATTTAACCACTTTGTTGCAAACAACTCTGGAAAACATTGTGGGAAAAGGAGAAATTGCTCGTTTCGAGCAATTTTTCCTTTTCCAACAGTGTTTTCTGCCCTATCAAAAAATTATTTTTCAATTTCATCACATTTTAAAATGTCGTCTGCAAACTCTTTGAATTTGGGACAGTCGGAAACTTGGCATTTGGTAAAGGGTTATTTAAATACAGTGACTAGTTAACCCGTTACCAAATGCCAAGTTTTTGACTGTCCCAAATTCAAAGAGTTAACTCACAGAATGCCAGTCATGCCTTAACTTAAAAGCGTAGTTATACTTGCACCTCAGTTGGCATTTTTGTCAGCACTGTTTTTGTTCACTGACATTACTTTTTAAGCTTAGAAATGTATATTACTTCTTATGTTATCTAATAAAGTATTAAAAAAAATGTTCAAAACATTGTTCCTCTTTTCTTACAATATTTCTCCTTCTTATTTCACTTAATTTACTTTGAATACATGTAGCTTGTTGTTAAGAAAAGTCCATATTTTCTGTTCGCATATAATCGTCTATATTTTCTCTCCATTTAAGCATAAATAAACTCATTCCTCCATGGCAGATCTGTGAAGAGTGTGTAATAATGCACAAGTATAATATTTGATGCACTTCCACATTATTCCTTGCTCATCGCAGATGTACAATGTAATAACCTGTTTTTTTTTCCACAAAATTCATTTTTATACAGCAATTATGAATGTTCCTTCCCATCATTGTAGACAAGCGTTCATGTTTTTTTTATTTGTGTCTGGATCAGGTTGGTTTTGTGTTCAAGACTGCACTGGATGATACCAATGGTTAAACAATGGTAGACTGCACTAGGTAAAACTAACGATAAATCAATGCTAGTACAATGTTATGGCTACCTTGCATGCCAGGAAGGGTAATAGCGATAGTACCATGGCATCAAATAAAACAATTCCAGGGCAAAAAATGTTGGTACTGACATGAATCCAGGCAGCTTAGATTTATAAAATTGTAGCTGCAAAATAACTAAAAAACAGATGAAAAGAAAGAGAAATCCCTAACTACTAGAGGTCACACAAAGAGAATAAAGATTGAACAAAGTGGTCAAATTCATGCATTATAGTTCGAGGTCTGAAATAGCGGCAGTCATATTTAAAGGCCGTACAGAAACTCCTAAAGGAATAAAGGTCATAAAAAAGGCAGATGGTTATGTACAGAAGGATGAAAATGATACAAAGAGGCACAAGGCAAGGTTACACTTACTGCCAGGCAATTACAAAGTAGGCAATGACATGCAACAAAGAATTCTTGCTAGTGATAAAAATATTGGCCTAAGTTTTGAATCGGAATTAAAGAGGCAAAGCAGCAAGAGGCACACAAGACTGGCTTGGCCTAAATTATCCCAAGATGTTAATTACCATTCGTGTTTGAGCATTGTGGTGGTCATACTTCATATAGAATACCAACAGAAACAGCAGAAACAGTTAACAAGGAATAAATTGAAAAGTTACGTCAAAAGCACCCAGAACTCATTAAGGGTTCACCAATCATCTTGCACGACAATGTGACACCGCACATAATTGAAAGTGTCAAGGGGCTATTGGAAGAACTGACTTCTGACTTTGGTCTGTTCCCAAGGTTAAAATAACCATTAAGGGGAATTGTTTAGAAGAGTTATAGTGTGTCATGAGAGGAAGTTGAGACAAGTCAGTTTCTGCTGCCTAGCAACGGGTATCCAGGCTTTGCCAAAGAGATGGAACTCCATGTTTTGATAAAGGGACGATTACTTTGAAGGATTGTAAACACATAAGTCATATTGTTTAATGAAGTAAAAAGTTACAAGGCAGTGATAACTCTTTTTTGACCAATCCATGTTCATGCCAAATATCACATCATGTTCAGAAGTCACATTTAGAAGGCCTGAGATCAATATTTGTTTAAACGTATTTCTTTATTCAAGAATCAAACAATATTATATACATTCCAAATAATTTAGAGAAATTGAAGCTGAAGCGTTGTCTTGTTGACATCGACAAAACCTGCTGCATCTCCTTCAATGTTGAGGGTAAGGAATTAGAAGCTGAATGTCATCCATAGAAAAAGATCACCCATAGATAAAGGTCACCCATAGATGAAGGTCACACATAGTTAAAGATCACCGATAGAAAAAGATCAATGTAGATAAAGGTCACACATAGATGAAGGTCACACATAGATAAATGTCACCCATAGATTAAGGTCACGCATAGATAAAGGTCATACATAGATAAAGGTCACACATATAGATAAAGGTCATGCATATATGAAGGTCACACATAGATGAAAGTCATCCATAGATGAAGGTTGCACATAGATAAAGGTCACACATAGATGGAGGACACACATAGATGAAGGTCACAAATAGAAAAAGGTCACCCAAAGATGAAGGTCACACATAGATGAAAGTCAAGCATAGATGAAAGTCACACATAGATGACTGTCACGCATAGGTGGAGGTCACACAAGTTATTCACTTTGGTGGTGGATCAAGGGCAACATTGTATCACACTTGTAATTTTAGGGTAAAATAATGTATAATCTAAATTGGAAACAAAACAAAAGTTGCTGTTTTCTTTCAATTTTATTAAAGCTATTTATAACAGCATCAGAGTAATAGTAAGCATAACAACCCAATCTAATGAATGAAGTAATGAATATACACCTGTTGCACTAGGTGAATGCATTATTGATGGTCATGAATAAAATACTGAATGAAATCATCAGTGCAGTGTAAAAAAACCAAAAACAATTATTTTCTTTTTTTGAGAAACTGCTAAAAATAAGATTTCGAAAAATACATTTTATCAAAAAATAATCTGCTTCATTCGAAATGAAGGTTAACCCATTAGTTTATAATATATAAACCTGGTTAAAAACTTGCTGCAGCAAAACATTTAAGAAACATCTGTAACAAAAGAACAAAAAGCTTATTAGAGGCATTTTGTTCTTTAAACTCAATACTTTCTGTTCAATATCACAATGGGTACTTTTTATTTTTTGATACTCTCTTCTTCTGTTCCCTTCAACTTGTCAACATGGTTTCCAAGTTCTTCTGCAGCAGATGAGACGTTAGGCAATTTTATGTTCGAAAATTTAAAACCAGTTAACAAAATTACAATTAACATCCATTAAAAACTGATAATTTCATTGTCGATTAAAACATAGTTTTAATATGTAATATAATTTAATATAAATATTCTCAAATGTCGTTTATTGTCATGTGTGATTGAAAATAAGGTTGTGGTTACACACTACCATCATCAGTTCTATATGTTAATATCAGCTATAGTTCAACTGTCCTCCAAGTACACTCATCAAATCTGTCTTTCATTCCAAACTGTTTTTGTCCGTTCTCTTTAGCATTGTTAATAAACTAACTCTGCAGATAAATCGCGACAGTGAAAGGCTCACTAATGTAAAGTAAATAACTCACTTCAGTAAAATGTTCTATTAAGTAAAGTAGATAACTCACTTCAGTAAAATGTCCTACTAAAGTAAAGTAGTTAATACACTTCAGTGAATGACTTACAATAGTAAAGTAGAAAATGTACTTCAGTGAATGACTTGATAAAACAAAATAGATTTTTCATGGAAGTGAAAGCCTTACTTTAGTAAGGTAGTTAATACATTTCAGTAAAAGACTTAACTAAAGTAGGTACATAACATATATTAGTGAAAGACTTACTCTAGTGAAGTAGATAATTCCCCTTGGTAAGAGATTTACTGTGATAAAGTAGATATTTCACATAGGTAAAGTTTTACTAAATTAATGCAGATAATTCACCTCAGTGGAAGATTTACTGAAATAAAGTACATTATTCACATTGGTGAAAGAGTTACTGTAATAAAGTACATAATTCACCTCAGTGGAAGATTTACTGTAATAAAGTAGATAATTCACCTAGGTGAAAGAGTTACTGTGATAAAGTAGATAATTCACCTTAGTGAAAGAGTTACTGTAATAAAGTAGATAATTCCCCTTGGTAAGAGATTTACTGTAATAAAGTAGATAATTCACCTCAGTGGAAGATTTACTGTAATAAAGTACATAATTCACCTCAGTGGAAGATTGACTGTAGTAAAGTACATAATTCACCTCAGTGAAAGAGTTACTGTAATAAAGTACATAATTCACCTCAGTGGAAGATTGACTGTAGTAAAGTAGATAATTCAGCTCAGTGAAAGATTTACTGTGATAAAGTAGATAATTCACATTGGTGAAAGATTTACTGTAATAAAGTAGATAATTCACCTCAGTGAAAGAGTTACTGTAATAAAGTAGATAATTCACCTTAGTGAAAGAGTAACTGTAATAAAGTAGATAATTCACCTTAGTGAAAGAGTTACTGTAATAAAGTAGATAATTCACCTTAGTGATAGATTTACTGTAATAAAGTAGATGATTCACCTCAGTGAAAGAGTTACTGTAATAAAGTAGATAATTCACCTCAGTGAAAGAGTTACTGTAATAAAGTAGATAATTCACCTTAGTGAAAGAGTTACTGTAATAAAGTAGATAATTCACCTTAGTGAAAGAGATACTGCGATAAAGTAGATAATTCACCTAGATGAAAAATTCACTGTAATAAAGTAGATAATTCACCTTAGTGAAAGAGATACTGTGATAAAGTAGATAATTCACCTAGATGAAAAATTCACTGTAGTAAAGTAGATAATTCACCTTAGTGAAAGAATTACTGTAATAGAGTAGATAATTCACCTTAGTGAAAGAGTTACTGTGATAAAGTAGATAATTCACCTAGGTGAAAAATTTACTGTAGTAAAAAAGATAAATCATCTTGGCGAAATAGTTAATACAACAGTTCATATAGCCTGTGGTTCATGATTCCTTTTTCTGTCCATAATGAAAAAGATTTTAATATCACTTGAGTTTTCAACGTGACATCCCAAGATGCATCATTTTTCTGTATGGTTTAGGTCCTCCCCATCTGCCCCTGAAAGATAAATTATAAATTGTTTTTTTCTCTCTACTTAACATCTTTTGTTTTTAACACAAATCAATTATGCTCATCTTTGAAGGATTATTAATCCAAACGATTATGACATTTGACCAGTTTGTTGCAGACAACTCTGGAAAACATTTTGGGAAAGGAAGAAATTGCTCTTAACAAGCAATTTCTCCTTTTCCCACAATGTTTTCTGCCCTATCAGAAGAATATTTTTTTAATTTCATCACATTTTGAAGTGTCATCTGCAAACTCATTCAATCTTGAACAGTCGAGAATTTTGTGTTTGGTAAAGAGTGAAGCAGTACTGGTATGAATGAACCAAGAGAATGGATTGGTGAGCTGACTATCGCAATATGACTCAAATACTGTTGAAAATAGCAATAAATTCAAATATATCTAACCAACATTGCATGGACCACTGGACCAGCCAGATCTCAAACTCAGGACCTGTGTAATACAGGTCAGGCCAGCTACTTAGGCTTACCCATTAATTAACTATTGAATAAATTGTAGCATGGTCCAAAAGATGGCAGGTCTAATATCTTTCTTCACATGATAAATGCTTCTATAATGTTTACCCTGGTTAATACATTACAGTTGTTCATCATTCAATACTTCACATGATTAATGCTTCTATAATGTTTACCCTGGTTAATACATTACAGTTGTTCATCATTCAATACTTCACATGATAAATGCTTCTATAATGTTTACCCTGGTTAATACATTACAGTTATTCATCATTCAATACTTCACATGATAAATGCTTCTTTAATGTTTACCCTGGTTAATACATTACAGTTGTTCATCATTCAATACTTCACATGAGTAATGCTTCTTTAATGTTTACCCTGGTTAATACATTACAATTGTTCATCATTCAATACTTCACATGATTAATGCTTCTATAATGTTTACCCTGGTTAATACATTACAGTTGTTCATCATTCAATACTTCACATGATTAATGCTTCTATAATGTTTACCCTGGTTAATACATTACAGTTGTTCATCATTCAATACTTCACATGATTAATGCTTCTTTAATGTTTACCCTGGTTAATACATTACAGGTGTTCATCATTCAATACTTCACATGATAAATGCTTCTATAATGTTTACCCTGGTTAATACATTACAGTTGTTCATCATTCAATACTTCACATGATTAATGCTTCTATAATGTTTACCCTGGTTAATACATTACAGTTGTTCATCATTCAATACCTCACATGATTAATGCTTCTATAATGTTTACCCTGGTTAATACATTACAGTTGATTGCAATGTTTACCCTGGTTAATACATTACAATCATTCAATACTTCACATGATTAATGCTTCTATAATGTTTACCCTGGTTAATACATTACAATTGTTCATCATTCAATACTTCACATGATTAATGCTTCTATAATGTTTACCCTGGTTAATACATTACAGTTGTTCATCATTCAATACTTCACATGATTAATGCTTCTATAATGTTTACCCTGGTTAATACATTACAGTTGTTCATCATTCAATACTTCACATGATTAATGCTTCTATAATGTTTACCCTGGTTAATACATTACAGTTGTTCATCATTCAATACTTCACATGATTAATGCTTCTATAATGTTTACCCTGGTTAATACATTACAGTTGTTCATCATTCAATACTTCACATGATTAATGCTTCTATAATGTTTACCCTGGTTAATACATTACAGTTGTTCATCATTCAATACTTCACATGATTAATGCTTCTATAATGTTTACCCTGGTTAATACATTACAGTTGTTCATCATTCAATACTTCACATGATTAATGCTTCTATAATGTTTACCCTGGTTAATACATTACAGTTGTTCATCATTCAATACTTCACATGATTAATGCTTCTATAATGTTTACCCTGGTTAATACATTACAGTTGTTCATCATTCAATACTTCACATGATTAATGCTTCTATAATGTTTACCCTGGCTAATACATTACAGTTGCTCATCATTCAATACTTCACATGATAAATGCTTCTATAATGTTTACCCTGGCTAATACATTACAGTTGTTCATCATTCAATACTTCACATGATTAATGCTTCTATAATGTTTACCCTGGTTAATACATTACAGTTGTTCATCATTCAATACTTCACATGATTAATGCTTCTATAATGTTTACCCTGGTTAATACATTACAGTTGTTCATCATTCAATACTTCACATGATTAATGCTTCTATAATGTTTACCCTGGTTAATACATTACAGTTGTTCATCATTCAATACTTATTCGTATTTCTTAGTAATGGATTTTTTTCCCCCTTTTTTTTCAAACGCCCATGCACACAATGGTTGTCTAAATCTTGGAGCATTAACATTTCTTCTGCATTGTTTAATCATTATCATATTCTTGCCTTTTAATGCATTGTTTTGTTTCAAAAACACGTTTCATTCAAGGAAAACGTTATTGTTATAAAACAAAAAAGACCTATGAATCAAAATTACTGAAAATATATGGTTAAATAAGGCACTTATATTAAAGTTTTTCTAAAATAAGCTCAAATAGATTACTGCAAGTTAACGACACATGTGAACAACATCATTTCTTATTGTTTACTATAAACTTTTTCGGTCCAGCAAAAATTGTTTCAAACCGAATGTCCTGGTAATCATTGTTTAACTAATTATATTCAAAGTTAATTATGACAATCAGATCACTTTATCATAGCTTACCCCAGCATCATTGACCAATAGATAGCTGGCATCACATCCTTCTTTAGATGGTACATGGTTCTTCGGCGCTTTCCCTGGTTAATGGGGAATGTTTCCAATGGCTGTCCGTCGAAATCAAACTCCGCCAAAATACATGAGGAGTAGCCGGTTATAAGTGGGCACGAAGTGTAGCCGTCATACTGTTAATATAGGGAATCCCATTAAAACAATGTAATTCTGCACTGTTATTGCCTTATTGTGTATGGACGGTTGCCAAGTTTGATACCATGGAGTATTGACAAAGACAATCAAGTAAAGGCTTCCTTACATAAAAGGCATCCAGACTAACAAATAACAGTACAAATTAATAGCTTCTTCACATGAAACTTATTTCAAAGACCTAAACACGATAGTATTAATGACATTCTTATAATTATTATGTAACTCACAAAAATGACCTAAAATAATAGAATTAATGAACTTCTTACATGTAACTCACAAAACGGAACTAAAACAAGAGGACCCTGAGGGTCCTGGATCGCTCACCTGACACTTGTAAAGTGTTGGTTACAACAATGTTACACATGAGTAATATGTTACACATGAGTAATGGACAAGATTTGTCTAAATTTGACAGTGATCTACTTTTGACCCCAAGTTACTCATAAAATGACTTGGTTGAGATATAACAGGTTCATCATTTTGAGCAAGTTTGATCAAATTGGGCTGAAAATGTAGCTTTCATTGCTTCTAGACTGTAAACAAGGTTTTTCAAAGATTTGACCTAGTGGCCTACTTTTTGACGCCACACTACCCATATTCAAACTCGATCAAGATACCATCAAGGTTAACAGTCTGAGCAAGTTTTATCAAGATTGGTCAAAAAATGTGACTTCTAGAGTGTAAACAAGATTTTTCAAAGATTTGACCTAGTGACCTACTTTTTGACCCTGCACCAACCATGATGAAACTCTATTGAGATATCATCAAGGTTATTATCCTGAGCAAGTTTGATCAAGATTAGGCAGAAAATGTGGCTTCTAGAGTGTAAACAAGATTTTACTAAGATTTGACCTAGTGACCTACTTTTTGACCCCACCCCACCCATGATCAAACTCGATCGAGATATCATCAAGGTTAACATCCTGAGCAAGTATCAGGAAGAATGGGCCAAAAATGTGGCTTCTAGAGTGTAAAACGCTGAAATTGTTGACGACGCACGCACACACACACACGCACGCACACACGCACGCACGACAGACGACGGACATTCAAGTATCCTAAAAGCTAAAAATGGTAAATATGGCTTCTTTACATAAATCTCATAACGACCTAAAAATAATAGTAATTATGGCTTCTTTGCATAAAACCCATAACAAAGACTAAAAAATTGTGAAAAATTTATAATCGAGGAATTTTTCGTTCTTTTATTATGGTTTCTTTGTAAAATATAGGGATTAGTTTTACATACTTTATAATGGTAGCCTGGGGTTGCCTCCATTTGTACAAGTCGCAAATTCTGACATGAGGGAATGGGTAAAAAAAAAAAACATTGAGAATTGGAACAGAAAAAGATGAGATTGTGTGTGAAACTGTGAGCTGTACCTGTTCCTTTGGAGTTTTGTTAGCTATGACCGCCTTCAGACTGTCTAACAGGACCTTGTTCTGATAAGCTGAAAAATAATATATAACACATTAACCCTTAAAATGCTGGGTAATTTTCTAAAAAAAAATATTTCTGTGTCTGCTTCTGTATCCAACCAGTTTGCATAAGCATGAAGTCGGTTCCAGCACAATAAGGGTTAAAGTAGAAGTTGAAGAAGAAAGCAGAAGTAAACATTGTGACAAAAGGAGAATTGGTCATTTTAAGTACATTATCCTTTTGAAAGAAATAGTTCAATGTGTGACAATCAACTATGCTGTTGATCATAGGTATTTTTCCTACTGATACCTAGTAGTAGTTAAAAAATCTGTTAATCAATTACATTTGTGAATACCCCGGTACTTGATTTAAAAGGACTATCTTACCAATTTGGATTTTAACTTTTTAAAATATAGTGTCTTCTACCAATTAAATGACAACATAGATTTCTTAAGTAATATAAGACTAGATTATTGACAGCTTTCCAACCCTGTTTATAACCCTACTGAAAAATTATAGCACATTTGCATTGCAGATATTTCAAACAAATTAAACAGGTTTATTTTGCAAACAATGAGCTAAACTTAAAATTAGAGGTGGTATTTTTAGATACCATTGTCACATGGGTCTTGGAAACTTTTAACCAAAACCAATCACATGACCTTAGCAAGGTGCGCAAGAAGGAATTTCTGAGTTTATTTATAAACCCGCTTTCCCACAGCAGCGCTGACAGGCTGAAGACTCACTTAGCATTATCTATTGAAACCATGGCATTTCAGCAACTTAGAAGTAAAGTAGTTAAAAACATTTTTTGATAAAGTGACAATGATATCAAATTTTTAACATATATTACTCTCAGACCACAAATCTCTGAGCAATTCCTTTTAGAACAACTGTTGCATAATAAGCAATTCTTCCTTTTGTCTCAACGGCTTCTACAAAATACCCCAATGGAAATGTTCGTTTTAATACATTGTATATATCTCATCTGCTTTTCTTTCGACTTTTCAAAGGTCATAAAATGCTATATATTGAAATGATTTAATCACAGACTTTGTAAACATACTAACCAATAGCTGCACCAGTCTTCGAGGTCGGAACATTGGTACAGTCTCCGATACCGAAAATATTGCTGAACTTTGTGTGCTGAAGCGTTGTCTTGTTGACATCCAGAAAACCTGCTGCATCAACTATCGGAGATGTTGAATTCTTGAGGACATCAGGTCCTGACATCGGAGGGCCCACATGGAGGAAATCATACTGTAGAGTAAAACAAAAAAAATGGATTTGAGCTCATACTATAGAGTAAAATAAGAAGGAAATGGTACTGAAGTCATACTGTAGAGTAAAACAAGAAACTTGTCTAGGAGTTAAAATGTGATAGTTTTTGTTGTATATATTGCATGAAACTATCTTAAAAACCATGTTTCTCCTTTCTCTGTACTGTCAATGGCTTTCATAGAAATGTGAATATTCCTATTGTATCAAAAAGTATACAGGTACTCACTTACCTTAAAATCTGCCGTTTCCCCTTTCTCACTGTCTAGGAGTTGAAATGTAGCAGTTTTTGTTGTATGGTCAACTGCTGTAAGATTATGTCGGAAGTTCAACCTGATATCTCTGAAACAAAGAGCAGCTATTGACAAATGGAAATCACATTCATGGCTCACTTAGCTTGGTTTTAAATAATCATCTAATTTCAACTTGCTGTTGAATTCAATCAGTTGCAAATAAAGTGAATTGTCAATTTTGTCTGAATTGCCTCTATTTAGATCAATTAAGTGTCATTTTCATAATTGAAGTAATTGTTATATAAAGCAAGTCTTTCTGAACGGAAGAGAATCTGACATGGAATAATAATGAAATTAATTACCTAAATGGGTTTGTTTATGGTTTTAGTGCAATATGATACTCTGCTAAAGCTTTCAATTTGCTTTAACCCCTTTTGTATTATTGTCTTAACAAACTTGCAACAGATTACTCAAGAAAAAATTGTGACAAAATATGAAATTGCTCATAAGAAGAAATTCTCCTGTTTGTCTCAATAGTTTTTACCAAATAAAAGAAAGATATGCAAAATTTCATAATTGATTAATGTTATCTGTTGCTGCTTTATATTTATCTATACAAATGTAGTATGATGAATGAAGTTCTATCTGTAATACACGCATTAATATGCTTTGTTTGTGATACACATAATTAACCCTCCAAAGAAAACACCGCCCGTACTAGGAAAACAATTTCTGCAAATATCTTGAGCCTACTAAGCATAAAAAATCCCCCTATATTAGCGTGTACAAACTATAACATATTATGTAATCTATATTGACAAAGAATACACACAGGTTTAAATTATCCCTCGAGTCACAGTTTGTGTACTGGTTAGACCATGCCTTATTGAGTTTCTTTGTTTGCACATGCACACTTTGTTAGAGTTGTGAAACTTTCACGTCGGGTGTAAAGAGGCCGTTGTGCAAGTGTGATATACAGTACAAATAAACCAATTAGTGAGGCCATTGGCTGCATTGCACAGAGTCCCGTTAGGTGCAGTGTATTTAAAGAAGGTTAATGCACGGGCGGGCCCGAGCTGGCAGTTGTTGACATATTGGCCGTTTTTCAGGTATGACCGCTCCCTCACATTTGACTGTATAGGGTTTAATCATTGTAACAAAAGGGAGATATTACTTGTAAGTTGTAACACAATTATTTTCTCCTTTTGTTAGAATTGTTTTTTAACCCTTAGAATGCTAGGTAATTTTCTTAATATATATTTGTGTGTCATCTGCTTTCCAAAACTTTAAATATCTGCTTAACTTCGATGAGAAAAGATCAGAGGCCAGCCGCCAATTCACTTGGCAGTTGGCCTGGATCTAACCTGTTTGCATAAGCATGAAGTCGGTTCTAGCACTAGAAGGGTTTATTCTCCTGCTGCTATGTCAAAACACAAATTGAGGATTCAAACAACAAGTTGATACTTACTTTTCTCCCACCACTTCCATGAGGCTGGCAGCATATTTCTTCACGCCAAAGATAACTGGGAGTGCTGTGTTATACAGAATATTTGTTTTGTCTCGGACACCATTCTGAGAAATATATATGTAAGCAATATTGTTTATTCCACAAATCTATACAATCATTATCTAAATATTTATCTCAAAAGTAACATAATATAGCATCCAAATATTTGTGTTACAAAATTTCTTAATTCTGCACTTGAAACAAGAGGTATTCACAAAATAGCTTGCTTGACAAACTTCAGCAAAATGTTGGAAAGGGATAAGGCCAGTCAGTGGCATTTTCATTTTTGGTATATGAAGTCACACAAAAACATTAACCAAGGTCTTCAATTACAAAAAGGGGCATAACTAGCTTAAAATCCATGCCAGAGTTATGTAGCTTGGTTAATAATCTTACATAATAACCCTAAGAACATAATGAGGTTTCAATCCAGTGAGTTCTGTAGTAATTGAGATCTGGACTTCAAATGCAACAATTGTAATTTACCAACAGGGGCTTTATTTGCTGAAATCCAAGTCAGAGTTATGGTTCTTTGTCAATGACGTTACATTTCGACCCTTTATACATGTACAAGTGTAAAGTTCAAGTCCTCCCTCTTTAGTAGAAGTTAAGATATCAACTTGCACATAAAACTTTGACTAAAGATTTTCTGAGAACAAAAAAGTGTAATTATTACCTTTAAATCAAAGGAAGAGATATGGAGCTTGGTCAGTAAAATAACAATATAATCCAAAATTGGTATAAATCCAGCATATGTTGTTACAGTTAAAGACAACACTTACCTTTCTCCAGTATTCGTCAGCAAGGTACATAATCTTCTGTGGAGCACCAGCACATTTAATGGGCGTGGCAGGAAAGGTGAATATGGCATTACCTCCCTTGAAATTCTGAAGGGCTGGGAAAGTTTTCTCGACATTGTCCCTTGTATAGTTGGTGACCACCATTGGGTCTGCTTTCAAAGCTTCAGGGAGTCCTTCCACCTGAAAATCGTGTTTAACCCTTTACCAAACACAAAATTTTCAACTGTCCCAAATTGAAAGAGTTTGCAGACGACATTTCAAAATGTGATGAAATTAGAAAAACAATCTTCTGATAGGGCAGAAAACATTTTGGGGAAAAAAGGAGAAATTACTCGTTATCATTGATTCATAAATAATTCATTATAGAGATGAGAGAAAATCAAGCTGAGGGTGAACAATTTTTCCTTTTGTCAGATTTTCATGTATCATCTAAAAACTTATCTAATTCATCATAATGGATTTCTCATCCATTAAGTTAAAATTCATCTATTTTACTTCGATTTGACCGAAGCTTGAGACTTATTAAACTTACTCTCGATAACTGCTTCCTGGATACTAAACCAGTACTCGTGCCCATTTGTGGGCTAGTCCCAGCAATTTTTCACCTTGTCGCTAACAGGATCAAACACAAAAAAGTCAGTGTTAGAGGCCGACGCTCTACCACTGCATTACTGATGCACATTACTACATATTGACTGACATTGATGAAGGGAACTATCTACTTTACTATGGTAAGTCCTTCACTGAAGTGAATTATCTGCAGAGTTTGCCTATAAACAATGCTCAAAAGAACAAACAAAAACAGTATCAATTTAACCCTTATAATGCTGGGTAATTTTCCAAAAATAGAATTTTGTGTGCTTTCCAAAACCTTAAATATCTGCTTAATTTTGATGAGGAAAGATACTCAGAGTAGCAAACAGGTAAGATCACAGGCCAGCCACCAATTTACTTGGCAGCTTGCCTGGATCTAACCTGTTTGTATTAGCATGAAGTTGGTTCCAGCACTATAAGGGTTAAAGAAGAGGTTTACAACTGTTTGTACTTAATATCTGGTTTGCAGTCTGCAGTTCTTTTCAATTTGGACCAATCCTGAAATCATGTATGGAAACTTCCATTGGGATACAAATCTCAACTTGTTATTGATCCAGTACAACTGAAATTGGTCCAAAACTGACATTTTCCTGATCCCAATTTGGGAAGGAACGGTTTAGGTCAACTGCTGGAAATGTGTAATGGAGTAGATTGTTAAAAGCCCATGTCTGAAAGTTTAAATAAGGTTTTTTGCCATTGTGAACATACAAAACCACTTAAAATTGTCCAAGTTAATTACCACTTAACATGTTTTTGTAAATTTATTTGACTTCAGGAAAATGATCCATTTCAATTGATTTTCACATGTTGTTCTCACTTTACACCCTAAGTTTAGACTTAACCCTTTCCCAAACGGCGAATTTTCGACTGTCGCAAATTGAAAGAGTTTGCAGAAGACAATTCAAAATGTGATAAAATTGAAAAATAATCTTTTGATAGCGCAAAATGCATTACGGCAAAAGGAGAAATTGCTCCTTAAAAGCAATTTGTCCTATTCCCACAATGTTTTCCAGAGTTGTCTGCAACAAATTGGTCAAATGTCGTAATTGTTTGGTAAAGGGTTAAGGGAGATGAGATCTCTATGAGTCAGAATATATTGTTTTGCATTGTACAACTATTGTATCTTATTTCATGTATACATATGGACAAAAAATTCGCCTTGTAAGCAAGCGTATGATTATTCACCTTGTTTAAATTGATCTGTATTCCCAAGCCAATCACTAAATAATCATAACCAATCTGAAAAAGAAAGAAAAATACATTCTTTAACATTTGAAGAAAAAAGAAAGAAAAAACCCCAAAGAAAATGGGCTAATAAGATAATACGTGTAACTGATGATGAGAAGAGGGTTCAAAGCAATAGTTTAATAAATTCTTAAATCCTTCACTTAACACAGTGTTGCATTGGACCCGTCTAAATTTGTCATTTGGGGTCTAAGGTTTAATTCCAAAAGACATTGCTGGTTTTCTGGGACCGTCATTTAACACACATTTCAGAGCCCTAGCCTATTACTGGTGAATCCTACGAAAGCTGTAACATAACTGAACAATTGTTGCCATGGCTTTAAACTATAATACAAAGAAGTTCTAGACATGATAATAACCTATCTATTGAACTTGAGATAAACTCTTTCAAACAATCCCCTGCAAAGGATTCAATGACTAGTTCATGAACTACATGAACATTCATTAACAACAAATTGGCCATTCACGACCAAAGAGTTGTTGCATGAAATTCAAGATCAGGTTCATGAATACATTCATGAAACTATTTGTGAAATTCATGATCAAGTTCAATGACAGTTTTTTGTTCATGAATGGCCTTTTGTTGTTCATGAACGTTCGTTAAGTTCATAAACAAGTTCTTGAATACTTTGCAGGGGATACACCAAGACAACGCAAAACTCTTATCTTAATATTCAACATAAAGACATTATTGAAAGATAGTAACAAATATCAATATACAGCACTGTAGCAGATTTCCACTTTTTGTACTGCAAAAGCATTAAATGTGTAATTAGCAGATTTCCACTTTTTGGTAATGCAAAAGCATTAAATGTGTAAATAGCAGATTTCCACTTTTTGGTACTGCAATAGCATTA
Source organism: Cerastoderma edule (assembly GCA_947846245.1). Taxonomy (NCBI): domain Eukaryota; kingdom Metazoa; phylum Mollusca; class Bivalvia; order Cardiida; family Cardiidae; genus Cerastoderma; species Cerastoderma edule. The sequence continues at coordinate 56,865,958 of OX401404.1, forward strand.
AAATGTGTAATTAATCTTTAGGAAGGAAAGAGTAATCTAAAACAATTTCTTTCCATTTGATTTAAACTGCTTTTGAATTAAAATGTGTATAATGCAAGGAGAGAGTTAACTAACACATAGTAAACATTATGAGGAACCAGTGCAAGACTATAATAACTATGTGCTTCACATGATAATTATGTGAAGCACTTACTACAGTCTTGCATAGAACCCTCATAATGTTTACTCTAGTGTTAACTACATTATCAAGGGTTCCATGCAAAACTATATTAAGTGCTTCATAAACATGAAGCACTTACTATAGTATTTCACTGAACCCTTGTTTTGTAATTTTGCAATGAACTAAAGTCATGCATTGAACCCTCATAATGTTAACACATAGTAGTGTTAACTATATTATCGAGGGTCCAATGCAATACTATAGTAAGTGCTTCATAAACATGAAGCACTTACTATAGCATTGCATTGAACCCTTGTTATTGGTATTGCAATGAACCCTTGTTATATAGCATTGCAATGAACCCTCGATTAGTAAGGTCGAAAACTGGTGGACTACCCTTACCTTATCACCATTACCCAAGGTGATAGTGTTATTATCCGGGTCAAACTCTGTCACATACTCCGTTATTCGATGACACTGTTTGGGTAGAACTGCGTCCATCGTCTTTGTGGACTGCTCGACTGTTTTGACACCCGCACCCACCAGCGTCCACATAGGCTGGTAATAATGGAACTGAAATTGAAAAGAAGATTTTAGTATCAAATATTTATCAAGGGTTTTGCATCACTTCAACAATATTTCAGTTATGTTGCGGTGACTGGCTCATACTGATAGAGGGAGACCACTAACTTGACTGCCTATAAGGGCTGATCAAGCCAGGTAGAACCATAGGCATTTCACAAGTCAAACAGGAGACTGCCTCTCATGAAAATACAAATGCCGTCAACGGGATCGAATCCCATTTGGAGAGGGGATATTTGATTTCAAGTTCTGTACTTTTACCGCTAGGCCATGGAGGCCCCACTAAAAAATAGTTGTATAAGATTCATGTTTAAACATAAACAGATCCCCTGATATGGGACTTTGTGGCTGGTCCAAAAGTAAAGAAAACAGGGCAGATTTCCAATTGAAAAATTTGGCTTTAAAAGTCCTTTAGAATTCATAAAACTCAAAGTTTGGTTGTCAGATCTATCATGCATTGGTACTTGATAAAAACTTTTTCCAACAAGGGACAAATCATTTTTTAATATCACAAACTGTTCAAAAGCTGCTCTTTTTACCCATTCCCACTTACAGAGTTTTGTAACTGGTTCACATTGAAACCAACAGCAGACGAAAATAAGTCATTTGCAATGATAATTTATTGATGTATGGCAGAAATTGTCTCAATTTGATACAGTTGCTGGATATGTGTCAAAGCCAATAAATAGATAGAAGGGAAAGGGTAATATGACAATCTATCGAGAATGAATTATTTAACCCTTAATCGAACGCCAAATTTTCAACTGTCCCAAATTCAAAGAGTTTGCAGATGACATTTCAAATTGTGATGAAATTGAAAAAAATCTCCTGATTGGGCAAAAAACATTGTGAGAGAAGGAAATATTATTCGTTTCGAGCAATTTCTCCCTTTCCTACAATGTTTTCCAGAGTCGTCTGCAACAAAGTGGTTAAATGTCGTAATTGTTTGGTAATGGTTTAACCCAGTGGATCATTATCATAGTAAATCAAATCTAAGTGCTAATAGCTGCCATTCTAATGGAAGTTGACAGCACCTTTGGTTCACCCATTAACTAATGTTAGGAAACATTACAGCCATGGACATTGCTGGAAGCTGCTTTACCCTCAATTAAAACAATTGAAACTCATAGACAAAAAGATGGGCTCCAGGAAAAGCTAATGCCCCCTGGAGGCTGGAAAGATTATGATCAGCAAGGTTACTGTTTGACATTGACTGAGTGACAGTAGCCTTGACCTTTGACTTTAAGGCCTAAAGTTTCTATTAGTACCATCTCACAAACAGAGAGACAAGCCCCAATCTTTTTAAAAGATAGCATTGTAGGGTTGAGGGGGCGGACGTAGTACCAGTTGGAAACTCTACAAACCTACATGTACCTCGATGATATTTTCTATATTGGCTCTCGAATGACAAAAAGGCGAACTATAATGGTGGACTTTGGATTCTTTCGCTACTTCTTGAAATATTTACACAAGTATTGAGTGTGTTATTGATAAAAGGTGACTCATTATGATTTGAAAAAAAAAATGTATGTACATTTTCTACAGCCTTCATCATCTGAAGGATAAATAGTCAAAGGTCAAGGTTACTATCACTTAGTTGGTCCATTAAGATTGATTTGGTTGCCAAATGATTAGAGTGTTGACTCATTTTGCAGTCTCTATGCATGCCAATCTCATCCATTTTCACGATTCGCAGTATGAAAAAATCACATTTAATAAGTAACCTGCCTAATCAATTTACTATATCTGCAAGACACATGTTCTATTGTTTGTTTTTCCATAAATGTACAGGACTTAGTCTTGACTGTTATAGTACATGTTCCCTGGATGACTACCAGTACTAGGCTAGGAAATGTGTCTTGCCCAAGGGCACTCCACGGTGAAATAATTGGCCGCCTTCGGGGATCAAACCCGGGGTGACCGGCCTCTAGTCCCCGACGCTAACCATTACAGCTCCGCGTTCCTAATGTTTACAAAACGATAATGAATGGGGTTGAGAAACATATACATTATCTAGTCTTATGGACACTCTATACATCTGTAGCAGCATTTCACTCGCTTTTAAAAGACATTCTATTTCAAAAAGATTAAAATCTCAATCTGTGAGAAAGTCCCTTTAAAAATTTGAATATTATATGTGTTTTTCAACTCAATGAATTTGGGAAGACAAAACATTTGGCATTTCATAAAGAGTTTACCTATGATGTCAAATTGATTTCCAAACTTCTTAAAATTGGAAGTAAATAAAGCTTTATACAAATAAAACAAGTTGGAAAAATAACCTATTCTTCCATTTCTCAAACATAACTCAGATACCATTGTGACAGAACAAATAACAGCTCATGATTTCTCTTTTAACCCTTTAAGGTATAGAGATAAGGCTTATCAGTGACACTATAGGTATAAACCATCCGATTATCGAAGACCATTAACGCATACATAATTAGTCACCCTGGGTACCTATTTGCACAGGATTATCTCCGATAATTGTTATTGATTGGGGTACTGTTAATCAAACCCAAATTAATGCATTTTACATTCATCTAATAGATTTTCTCAAAGGATAAAAGACGACGAGAACAACATTTCCTTTAAGTTGATGTTTTTTTTTCTTTATTTAGTGATACATTCATATCAGGATTAAGTTGTAGAAAATTAAACAAACAATGAAAATGTATATTACGGCGTGAATTATACAAAATCAAAAGTAATAATATGACTTATGTGTTCTCCCTGAGAGATCCCTAATTTGTTTTTCTGTTTTGTCATCAATTGCAGGGAATTTTGTTGCCGAAAAATACCGTTCATGACTCGAGATACATACTTTGTCTTTGCATATTTCTCAACAAAGCTGAATCGTTTTACTTCAATTCCCATTCAAACCGTTTCCAAAATGAAGAAAAGAATGTTTTTCAACGCAATATTGCTTTGTAAAGAAGTTAAACCTGGTCCTTCTAATAAATGTAAAACAGTAAAAAATCAACTCATTTTGGCAACGAAACATGCTAATATTTCCGTAAAATACGTGTCCATGGGTGATGAATTTACCAAAAGCTCGTAGTTGTAGTCAAAGTCGGAGGAATGATCTAATTTGCTTGTCCGTGAATTGGTAATATTTATCAACATTTCATCATCTTCAGGCTTAAAAAAACGATCAAATTACTGCTCTGAATATACATTGATGTCTGACTTGTGATCGGAAACACCAAATTGGCTAGATATTTCAAAAAGGCCGTCTTTATAACGTCAATTATTTGACGGCTCGGTTTTCAATCGCCTTTAAACTTTGAACAATAGCTCCGTGTCATAAACATCCTTTACAGGTCGCGTGCCGTATGCTCTCGTTTTAATTGGATAGTATTTTTAGAAATGTGTTAAGTTACTAAAGAATTGCATGAAATCCTTATCGAGTCTTTACAAATCGGCAGTGTTTTGATCTTTTATGACCAGAAGACTTTTCATTAATTGGATTGGTAATTTGGATTCCCTTCATCTCAATTTGATAGCGTTATTTCCATAAGCGTGTCGTGAGACCATTATCAAAAGATTCTCTCTAGAGCAAAAGTTTAAACTTTGACCCTATAATTTTATCATCGGAAATGAAAGAAGACATATTTATTTAAGAGGAAAATAAACTTTGGAGAAAATGACATGTGTGCAAAGATGTATTATTAAGAGCTAAAGTTGAATAAATTTTTCAGCTGTCAAAAAGCGTTCTATGCGGTAATCGATAGAACGTCAAAATAGGTTTTATACGGTAATAGGTATAACGGCGAAAAGGGTTTTATACGGTAATCGATAAGGCGGCGAACGGCGCTATATACCGTAAAGGGTTAACCCTTAGAATGCCGAGTAATTTTCTAAAAATAGATTATTGTCTCGTCTGCTTTCAAAAACATTAAATATCTGCTTAATCATGATGAGGAAAGATACTCAGAGTAGCAAACAGGTTTGATCACAGGCCAGCCGCCAATTTACTTGGTGGCTGGCCTGGACCTAACCTGTTTGCATAAGCATGAACTATGTTCAAGCACAATAAGGGTTTATCGCAAGCTTTTCATAACCCCTTCTACTACAGGAAGTGTTAAGATGTTTTATATTTTGTCCCCATGACAAATAATAGCAAAAATAGAGTGTATAGACGAGCAGGTAAAACCAATTTTACCTGAATACCATGGTCGCCACAGATATTGAAGTAAATAGGTGCATCTGTTACACATCTAATTCATATGGCGTTTCCGACTTTTACCAATAAAGTTATTTTGTTGTAAACTTGTAGGTCCAAATCTAAAGCATCAGCAGATGAAACTAATTGGAATTCTATAGTTAAAATTCTTATTTCATGCTTAACCCATTACCAAACAATAACGACATTCAACATCTTTGTTGCAGACGACCCTGGAAAACATTGTGGAAAAAGGAGAGATTGCTCATCATGAGCAATATCTCCTTTTCCCACAATGTTTCCTACTCTGTTAAAAGATCATTTTTCAATTTCATCACAATTTGAAATGTCGTCTGAAAACTCTTTCAATTTTGGGACAGTCAAAAATTTGGTGTTTGGTAAAAGGTTAAATAGGTGAGGTTACATGTTCTATACATGGACCTGGTCAGACACAAAAGACAAAATACAATCAATGGCTAGTTACTGCTTTCCTTAATGGCACTTTAACATTTAATGAGAATAGAACAAAGACTTGAATTTAGGCAGTTGCGAATAAAAACAATGGTGGTACTTGTTTGAAACCCTTGAACATGGTGATATTAAACAGAAAATACAAATCCTTGAAAACTATGTTAAATCACATACAAAAAAACACACAAAAATGTCTGGACAAGTGTCAAATTTCTATGTAAATGCATTGCGCAATTCACCAATTCTTCCTGCTATAAATAACTCACTTTGTTTACATCCAAAACCCAGCAGTTTTTATAAAGGCACGTATGCGGTAAACCAGGACCAAGGTTAACTTTGACATAAACAATAGATAAATACAAGCGCATAGCTAGCCGTATTTCAAGGAATCGCCCCACTAGGGTGTCCTCAAGCTTGAATCAGATGGAAAATTGATTCTTGTGAATTTTTTGGCATTTGGCGTATACTTTGAGTGTAGAAATAGAGAATAATAGGTTAGTGACATTAATGGGTTAGGTTTTTTAGGCAAGGTGTAGGAATTTATTGAGTGAGCTGAAGGAAAATCCAATAAATGCTTAACCCATTAACAGCACTTACCAATTATTCTGTTTATTCCGTTACATATCTTTCGAACAACCAATTTCAACGAAACAACAGAGAAAACAGTTTTTATATAATGCAAATGAGTAGGTAAGCATAAACATGAAATAGTGGTCACAAGACAAATCGTGATGTCATGTGTGACGTCATGTGATAAAAATCATGACGTCACAATGTATTCTATAGTTCTGAGTAAAACCTACGATTTCTTGAAATTTAGCTATCATCCAATGATTATTTGAAACTGGAAACATTAGATGGACCAAACAGTAACGTTTTACTTCATAGATTTTAACTCCAATGGGCTGGCTTATGAGTCGCTTGACCATGTGCAAATGATGGAGATCAGGTGTCAAGTAACCGTGAATCACTTAGTTTTCACGGCACCCCTTTTCACGTCACCTTTTGCATTATGTAACGGGATAAATACATTTTCATAACATTGTGACAATGAAAGTGTTTATTATCTATTTTGAAGAAACTCTTAATTTGATTGTGAAGAAAATATAAATGTAAATTGATTGTTAAAACTCTTCCGCATTTAATCAACCTGAGATATGTATGATCAAACTTATGAAATTGTAGTCTTTGAAAATATTGTAAATGCTGTGTACAAATCTTTTCTATTTGAAAGGAATCACTTGACATCTTACCCTTATAACAATGTATGAGTAATTCATACCCTTACTCCATAATACCTAAATAGCATTCATCTACATCAATAAAATTAAGAAACTATTGTCAGAAAAGGATTCATAAGTTGCCCTTAGTGAGCATTCTATCTTGATATTCCAACTGTTTTATCCAATTCTATATGCTTTTAATGTCATCTGTTATTACTTCCAATTTGGACCAGTTGCAAATTACCATACATGTTATGTTTTGCTATTGCCACTACCCTATAGAAGGTAATAAACTTTAAAAAAAAACAATAATTTTGAACCACAATTAAGTCCATGTTTTCGATTGGCAAAACAAATGTCATGTACTTCCCTTTTTTCTAAAAAAACATAGCTGTCATAAATAAAGGGCAAACCTGCCTTGTGAGTTTCTAACTCCGCTGATAAGACCAGGATCAACAACATTTCACAACCACAAGTTATTTGATCCATGCAGCAGACGACATAGAGTTTTATGTAAGTAGGAACATATGCTTTAATACTTTCAATCATAAATATGCAATTTCATATCCTGTAGCAAACGCCTCAAGAGACCAACATGTTCTCATTGTGTTGTACAGTTGCTTTAGATTGTTATCAACAAAATATCAGTTAAATATTGAATTGGGAGGTAGATTTTATAACAGTAAACAGAAATCCTTGATCTCTTGACCTGAATGTCTCTATCTATTCATTGAACCACAATATAAATCTGCAGCAGACAACTTTTACCCTTTACCAAGTAATCTCAGCATGCTTAACTCATTTTCTCCCATATGGGATTTTGTGACTGGCCCAAACTGAAAGGAAATGCAAGGAATGAAAAAAAAACCATAAAAATAATTTTCTCTATGACATCATGTAGAAACCATTGTAACAAAACAATAGATACAAGTGTGGCAAAAATTTAGGCATTCGTCCTTCAGTGTTAATTTTTGGCCCAAAAAATCCCATAAAATTTCCCCAAAACCCATTACTTTCATTCATTTTAATCATTTTCCTATAGAAAAACCCATTGGTTTTTAAGTTTTGGTAAAAAAATCCCATTGATTTATTTTAGAAAAAAACAATGCTCCTTAAGTCATAAAATTTAATGCCATTCAACCATTTCAACCGACTTCATGTATTTTTCTAAAAATAGATTATTGTGTCATAGATCTTCAAAACATGAAATATCTGATTAATTTTGATGAGGAAAGATTATCAGAGTAGCAAACAGGTAAGATTACAGGCCAGCTACCAATTTACTTGGCGTCTGGCTTAAATCTAGCCTGTTTGCATTAGCATGAAGTTGGTTCCAGCACTGTAAGGGCTTTATAGAAAACACAAGATTTCATGATACTTATCTAGATCTCTAATAATTAGATTGATTGAATTATCTATGTAAACAAATTTGGAACCTATGGGTTAAAGTTCACTTGTGCACACGGTAATCAAACTTATTTGCACAGCAGACAACACTCTTCTAAAGGTAACTTGGTAGAGTACACTTTATAGCTTTCACCCTATAATATTTTAAACATATGCCTAACACCCCAAAAGCCTTGTCATTCACTTGTCATTTGTTTAACTTTATTTTAACCCATTACTATATACGATTTAATAAAAGGTGACAAGTTTGTTGCAGACGACTCTTGGAAACATTGTGGGAAAAGGAGAAATTGCTCTTAACAAGCAATTTCTCCTTTTCCCACAATGTTTTCTTCCCTATCAGAAGATTATTTTTCAATATCATTACATTTTTAATTGCCGTCTGCAAACTTTCAATAAGGGACAGTCGAAAATTTGGCGTATGGTAAAGGGTTACTGTAATATTGAACTGCGTCGTTAAAACAGTATTGAAGCCATACTTCCAATCAGATTATATAATTTCAAAAGAAGTACCTTTGCAGGTTCAACGACCGCAACCTTTCCCTGTCCGAACAGACGACATGCTCGGGCGGCTGTGGAACAACCGCCTGTTCCGCCTCCGAGGATCACCAGCGGGAAATGTTTGGTGACGTCCTTCGTGCTTGAGCTATAACACCGACGTGCACAGCTGGTCAGCAAAAGTGCACCGCGTCCGTTAAAACTAAACATGTTTGTGTCTTTTTTCCTTTTTTGTTTGTTTTATAACTGTTTAATTTCCACTTAGCTTTAGCGAATTTACCATCAGACACACTTAAATCCTCCGAGACACTAACCTAGAGGTTTAACAGTACATACGTACGCACTCTCTACTCACGTATAATAGAGAAACACACAAATCATTGACACCGAGAGTATACGAGTAAACTAATAAATGTGCTACGCTGTGTTCAAGAGAGAAAACGCAAGCTAGCGTTTTATAGCTCGTTTTCGGATTGTATGTCAAAATAATTCGACGTGAAGATTGCCTTTTATTTTCTGATGGGACAATCTAACGATATATTACCAAATGCAAATATATCACAAACATTTCCCAATCGTCTCACGTTGGACTATATAGTATCAGAGACATAGATAACAGAGATTGGCAACTCCGGAATTATCGCCAAACTCTCGCGTGCAGCGAGGTTCTGCGAGATAAGGAAAGTGCGTACCTGTTTATCCGTTGCCACGGGAGATGTCAAGCGAAATTGATACTTCTTTATTACAGTAAAATAGCTATGTTTTGGTTATCTGATTGGTTATCTGAAACAACTTCTGGACATTTTGTTTTATTTTCATTTTATTAAATTGATTTTATGTTAAAAACAAAACAAAAAGTTCCTGTAGGCCTTCTTTTTCAATGACAGGCTTGATTACCATGCAATTCAGAATTGTACTTATAACGACAATGTCTTTCAAGCAAAGGTTTGAATAATAATTTGTAATAAATCAAGTGACTCTATTTAGTTGCAGTTAATAACCAAAGCATGAACTTTCCACTAAGACATGATAGTTTTCGTCAATATTAAAAGATTGCTTTCTCACTTCATTTCAATTATTCTGTGTCGTAAAACTGTTTACAGTGCTCATTTTGTCAAAACAAAACACATTTTTCATCATAACATTATTTCAAGCCAAATATTTCAATTTAAGAAAATTAAAAGTATTTTCTGATGTTAAAATGCATGTGATGAGAGTTTTTGTAAAAGTGGTTTTAGTAAACGAAAGGACACGTAAGAAAAGACTGACGTGCAAAGTTTTTCAATACACCTTTTACCGCAGATTCCTCTAATATTGATTGCAAATCAATAAGTACATAATTATTCTTAAACACGTAAGGGTCTGGTCTTATCATGCTGCTGACCGAAATTATTTTAGAAAAAAGAAATGTGAGCTTTTTGAATGTTAAGCTAAAGCAAATAGTGTGTCTTGCACCTTCGTTTTTATTATCATTTCTCAGCGAGAAATAAAGTCAAAGCACACTACTTTTAAAACCAGACAGACGCTTTAAACAGAACAAATCCTCCCTATTTTGTTTTCGGGATCTTTAGGTCATTAAATTTTAATGAGGTGTCATAGAGTGGACACAGGGTTAGCGCCACACACTTCTTGTGTAATCGCCCTAGTATCAAAAGGTTTTATGACATCAAACTACATATTTTATGGGGTGGCAATTTACAATCATAGCCTGTATTGTCCACTACCGTGATTGACTCTATCACCCTTCGTTCTTCAAATGACACATTTCACTTGACATATTTGCAAGCGATCGGAATTAAGAAGAAGTATGACGAAAAAGGAAATATCGTGGTGATTCTGATTAAGAAGATCTATCCATTCTCTTGTGTCCATTATTTGAATGGATTTTCTTCTTCTTATATATAGGAATATCACTTTGAAAATACGGGAAACTATAGAACTTAGTCAGCATTTAATATGGGATCAATTCAAACTCATTCAGACGTTTTCAGTAATAACACGTTTGATAAAATCCAAGTCACACAATTTAAGTTTTAATTGATGCAAAAATGAAAGATTTTGATTGAAAATAAAATGGCTGAAATCATGATTATGCTTGTGTGGTAAAGCAAACCTGGTATAACTTCGTTATAAACACGACAATCACCATAAAAAAGCGGGTAATCATAAAACAAAAATAACACTTCAGGAAAATGTCAAGTATGATATGATCCAGTGCATAGTCTTTTAGTTTTACTTGCTACAACTTTTGAAATTTTTGGTTGGAAATCGATATGGCTTAACTCATTAAGGTGGTAAATGGGGAATATTGAGTACGCAATAACTTCTAAATGACAAAGAATATCAGACTGAAAATTTGGAAATCGACAAAATCATATTATCCCAATAAAATGGACATGAATCAGAAATGTTTGAATAAACCTCCATTAAAACATTTTACTTTGTACAAGTATGAAATATTTTGGTTGAAAATAAAATGGCCGAAATCACGATCATGCTTGTGTGGTTAAGTAAACCTGGCATAACTTCGTTATGGAAGCGAAGATTACTATAAAAATGCGGGCAACCATAAAACAAAAATGACACTTCAGGAAAATAACAAGTATGATATGATCCAGTGCATAGTTTTTTAGTTTTACTGTGCACAACTTTGTTAATTTTTGGTTGGAAATCAAGATGGCTGAACTCATTAAGGTAGTAAATGGGATATATTTAGTACGCAATAACTTCTAAATGACAAAGAATATCAGACTGAAAATTTGGAAATCGACAAAATCATATCAACCCATTAAAATGGACATAAATTAGAAATGTTTGAATAAACCTCCATTAAAACATTTTACTTTGTACAAGTATGAAATATTTGTGTTGAAAATAAAATGGCCGAAATCATGATCATGCTTGTGTGGTTAAGTAAACCTGGCATAACTTCGTTATGGAAGCGAAGATTACTATAAAAATGCGGGCAACCATAAAACAAAAATGACACTTCAGGAAAATGTCAAGTATGATATGATCCAGTGCATAGTTTTTTAGTTTTACTGTGCACAACTTTGTTAATTTTTGCTTGTAAATCAAGATGGTTAAACTCATTCGGGTCGTAAAAAGGACATATTCAGTACGGAATAATTTCTAAATGACAAGGAATATCAAACTGAAAATTTGGAAATATAGATAAAAAAACCCCTTTCTTTAAAATGGACTTGAATTGGAAATGTTTGAAAAACCCTCCTTTGGAACAGTTTGAATCTAAAACTACTCAATTATCACGTTTATCGCACAAAACCACGAAATTGCGAACAATTCAATCAAGTTTGTCGCAGTTTGCCATGTTTATTTCTTTGATAATCGCTTGCTGATCGGTCTTGTTGGATGGAGAAACTTTCTAACAATAACAATATAGTAAATTCGGTAAGAAAATAATTTAATTATGACTTAGAACACGCTTAAATGTGTGTTGCCTATTTCGCGTTTAGTTGAAAATAGCGTCGATATACAGATCTCGAAAGGTCTCGCTAAATAACGCGTCATGCGAGATATCGCAGAAACCGGCTATAGGTAAAGAAGGAGTTGCCAATCTCTGTTATCTATGTCTCTGATAGTATGTAGACCCCTTAAAATAATTCTGCTGAATTTTAGAATTTTGATTGAAGACAACTTAAATTCATGCAATTTTACCACATTGACGAGTGGTTATTCTATCGAAATAATGAGGTAATACACAAAATCTCATAAATTAAGCCGTGCCGAAATGTTCAAAGCGGATACTTATCCTAAACCGCTGTGTAATTCTATATCTTGAACAGGTTATCACACATATGTTTGTATCACGGTTTACACTCGGTGACATTTACTGTCACGTTCGTAGGAGTAAACAGTGTAATATGGCGTACTAAGGAGTACGTGACTGATATTGATCGAAGACCTTGGTAAAAACTAAACGGTCACCAGCGGTTTTATATAATAAATCCATATATTGTAATATTATATTGTCTTAACCCATAATTACCAAACAATAACGACATTTGACAAGTTTAGTGCAGACGACTATAAAAAACATGGTGTGAAAAGGAGAAATTGCTCTTGACGAGCAATTTCTCATTTTACCACAATGTTTTCTGTACTATTAGAAGATTATCTTTCAATTACATCACATTTTGAAATGTCGTCTGCAAACTCTTTCAATTTGAGACAGTCGAAAATTTTGCGTTTGGTAAAGGGTTGAAGGGACTATCATACAAAATGTGTAAGTAGCACGTGTTATAACGATTATTTGAATAATCCACATCTCTAAAGAAATGACAATTTTGAACATCTACATATCTTGTATATTTTAAAGATATTAAAAATCTGTGTTTTTATAAAATAGTTATGACATGAGCATAAGGACCTTCCGTGCTTTGATTGAAAATCTTGGGTTGCTCTTGGACGTACCTTGCTAGCGTCACGTGATTAGAATGTCGACCCATTTCATAAATTGGGTCCAAGACACTTTTACACGTTTCAATTATTTTGAAGGACGGAAATAAAAGGTCGTTGTTTTTACCAAAAAAAAAAACGTTTAAAATGTTTACTTAATCAGCAACATTGGTGAGCTATATCTCGACTTTGGGGTTATGAAAGGAGATGAGAAGTATATCAATAATCTAGTCTTCTTTATCTTAACCATTTACCTTTACAAAATTTTAGACTGTCCCAAATTAAAAGAGTTTGCAGACGACATTTTAAAATGTGATGAAATTGAAAATAATCCTATGATAGGGCAGAAAGCACTGTGGGAAAAGGAGATATTGCTCGAAAAGAGCAATTTCTCCGTTCCCCACAATGTTTTCCAAAGTCGTCTGCAACAAAGTGGTCAAATGTCGTTATTGTTTGGTAATGGGTCAATAGATCTGTCTTGTTACATTATTCGTAGTAGACATTGTCCTCTATTTTAAAAAAAAAAAAGATTAAAATCCAAAGCTGTGAGATAGTCCTTTAAACCCATTTACTTGATGTAGTTCTTGACTGGGTCCAAATTGAACAGGAGCAGAAGAAAAGGAAAACAAAATGGCAGTAACGAAAGTTCGTTTACATTATACCAATTGGACAGAAGCAACCCATTGTGACAAAAGGAGAAAACGCGTATCCAAAACAATCTATCATTTTGTCGCCTTGGTTTCACAAATATTTCTGTAGCAGATGCCTCAAAGTAAGATATTATGGATTGAGTTCATTGAGTGTGTTGTCAAATCTATATAGATCTAATTCTATATAGTTCAAAGCAAGTAATGAAGTTGTGTTATTTGTGTAAAAAGATCATGCATTTCATTGATTAGTATTGCACTCGTGCAGACGATAATTTACTCTATTGCAGCAGCCGAAACGCATGTAGCGTTCCCTTTGGAATGTGTATTTACATAAAGCGCGGATGGTAATGATTTGTAGATTTGCATGAATGCAATTGAAATTGAAATATTTTTTATAAAAACGACATATTGAGCGACGTTAACCCTTATAGTGCTGGAACCGACTTCATGATTATGCAGGTCAGCCTGTGATCTAACATGTTTGCAACTCTGAGTATGGTTTCTCATCAAAATTAAGAAGATATCTAAGGTTTTGGAAAGCAGACGACACAGAAATCAATTTTTAGAAAATTACCCAGTATTCAAAGGGTTAAATACCCATTTGTGATTTATCCCGTTCTAATATCATTGTCAGTGTGGTATATAAACTGCTTGCCGCATATAAATTGAGAATGTATATCCACGGTTGTCAAGCTGTTTTATCAAACAACCCAAATAATGGTAGTAATGACTCACTCCGCTTCTCGGCACTCTCTAATGGTCAGAGTACACTGAAGAATTACTTCCGGAGGTCGTTGTACAGTAAAAAGTAGTTCTTGAAAATTTAGAATGTTACTTTGAGTGTTAATTTTATGCTTTTAGGACATAAGAGGGGTGTTTTTGACTGTTTTTGATATTTTGTGGGTGTTGGCCATGTTTTAAACCCCTGGTTTGTTGTTTTTTCCAGAACTACTTCTCGCGGAAGGCGAAGCGCTGAGGGAGACGTCCTTCGCTGACCCACCCATTTCTGTAGGCGATTTAAGAGGTAGGTAAAAAGTAATGGCCGGTAGTGAAAAAAGTAGCTGATCTTCGATATGTTTGCTTGTCAAATTCTGATTGGCAACAGAGTGTGGAATAGTGAAACAACAAGGATTAACTCTGAATCTTTTCATGGAAGGTACTGTGAACATGCCAAAATGACTGTTTTTGTATAGAACAAAGAAGGGCCAAAATAAGCCAGACTACGACCTAATGGGGACCAAAAATCGTTACTGTTCGGGTGTTTCCGTGACCTGAGATATACACCTCGTTTATAAGAGTAGTGTTACACATTTTATGTTATGTGTCTCCGACTAATTGCAAGTTTCCTGTGAGTGTCCACGCTGAGTAGTCCAATGTATATCGAAGCGTTAAACCTCATTTTGAACCATATTTTTTGGTCAGTAACTCATATAAAACAGTCAAATCATAAGATGTAAAAGACATATCTTTGTTCATTTAATAAAATTAGATGACTATTTTGATATTGCATTTGACATTTTCATTTGAAAAACAAAATACAACGAAAGCACTATTGCAAGAAGCAATATGACGGCATCCATATTATATTAGACGCGCTTTCATTCGATAAATGTTACGACGGAAACCAGTATCGCATATCAAAATCAGTCTCTAACCAAACACCATTACTATTATTTACGGATTTTGATTTAGTATTTCATAGAAACTGTTTATTGTCAGCTAACAACAGGATTTATGTGTGATCCATCAATTATGCTAGTATTCGTATGAAACCTTTAATGCTGTTTTTGTTGGATTTATACTTAGCGCATTCCCTATCGAAAAGTTTACTTCTTTTATCAGATCTCATTGAACGCATTATATATGCTCATATTGTATGCAATTTCACACGACTGACTTAGTCTGCGGTAAGACAGCTTGGTGGCCGTCTCCTGTGAGGAAAATAATGGGATTGATGAACGCCTGTGTATCTAGCCTAATACTGCTGATTCAGGAAAGCCGTGGGAGTCACAGTTTAGGCTTTTATTACGTACTAAAGCGGTAACAGTATTTATCTGATATTATTATAGTTATTGTTATTATCAGTATTATCATTACAATATCAGTGTTAATGTAACTGCTTTCCATCATAGGAGTGTCGGTATTTGGCATAGTATTAGAAAAAGAAAAAGTATTAGAATTCAAGGTAAGAACCCGTAGGTAATTCCTGACCGGTCTCGCACCATAACTGATCGACATCGTGAGCTAAAACTATCAGAGATCGATCAGCGTTAGCGCTCTAGTTTCCTTTCTTTAAAGTAACTCCTTATATAACAAAACACTGCATCAAGAGAGCAAAATGCATGCGTGTTGGTACATATACACGTATAGGAAATTACATACCATCGAAAAGATTATAGTGGTATTGTAATCCCCAACTCTTGATATCTTGACGAGGACCCCAATTCGATGCAACGCTCTGACGCCATGATTCGATAAAGCATCTTGGACATAAGAACCAACGACGACTTCCCTTTTGAAAACAATAAGCGAGACGCAAAGTAGTTTAAACAATAAATAAGTTTACTTTATTAGTATAATCCAATGCAAAAAAATAAGAAACAATTATTTAGATTTAAGGGCGTACATTGCCCATAACCCGATCTGGTATACATGTACAAGTTTTGCATATATTTATCTATACATTCGTATGCAGTCATGGTTACTTATCATGTAAGCATGCTCTTTCAATTTGGACTAGTGTAGAAACCATCGAGTATATATGCTTGAAACACGCAAAGTTATCATTTCAAAGTTTAAGACATTTATGATGTCTGGCAATGGACTCAAGGAGACACTTGGAGTCTTTATGTGCGCTTTTAAGCGTCCGTATTAGTTTAAGTGCATTTGCCAATGTGACATACTCCATAATACACTCTTCTATAGCTTTACACTTGGCATTCAATCTTTGGTAAATGTTTTTGAGGTAAGAGATTTGTGGCGTAGACCTTGACTCAACCGAGCTAAGTAACACAGCAATGTTCTCTGCGACGAAATGTAATTCTGATTTGATGTCAATCAAGTGGTCTAAGAACTCGGGAATCTTCTGGGACTCTTTGGTGTAACCTCTCTTCGAACCTTTAAAGCCCAGGTAAATGTTGTGGTGGGTCTTGTTCAAGAAGACGGCAAGGATCTTAGCAGTTTGCTGTGAGTAAAGTTTTAGCGCCGCCGCTTTGCCTGGTCCCTGATCTATATAATGCGAAATGGCAGCGTTCGCCCACCCATTCTCTAAGTCCTGTTCGAAAACGAATCTATGTACCGTTCGCTTATTTATTCGCTTTTCGCCGATCTCATAACAAAGGGGACCATGGTTTTGAGAGAACCAATCGCGACCGCAGCCCCAACAAAAGCTTTTACCACACATACATTCCATGTACGGACAGCCGTCAATCTTCTCAAAGAACTGCTTACAATGAGGGCAGCTCATACCATTCACAGATATTATATTCGGATCGATGTCATTATTCGTAATACCGAGGGTATTCTTTATCCCATCATACTGAACCATGGCGTTACACGGAGCCGGCCAATGAGCCTGTCCTAGACACTTCAGGCATGTTCTCTGGCCACACTCACATCGCACCATCGTGATCTCCGGCTCTTTCACCTGAACAACTCTTCCGCATTTCTTATTGGGGCACCATTGCGTTTCATCGAGCCGTACGACTGTGGAATCGTGAATCCTCTTGCTCAGTTTGATAACCTTTTCCAAATCAAGCAGGGAGAGCATTGTGGCTTTGTCAACCGGAGCTTTACACGAGAACTCTGGGCAGTCGACTTTTAGAGAACCTGATTGTACCCGACTTGTTAGGTAATCGTTCCAGCAGCCATCGCAAAACCAGTGTCCGCATTTTACCACTGAAGTCCCTGGCAACTTTGGTCCTATCTCTTCAAAGCAAATTGCACACATCTGTCCATGTGGTCTAGAGAAGTGTAGTTGTTTCGATGGAAAGCTATTGTCCTTTTCTAGACAATGATCGATTTGGTCAACGTGGTTTGGCTGACAGGCAGACATAAACGATTCATAATGGAAGGCATCATTCGGGGTATAAGAATCATGGTTCCAGTCGAGAAAAACATGTTTGGTGCAAAATTTGCTGCATGATTGTACGTCTTCGTTTGGCTGTACTAGGCCGGGGAGCGTTTCTGCATAAAAAACAGCCATCGATAGACATTCAGCGATGGTCGTTTCGGAATATTCAAATATTGTTTCTACCTTACAGCTCTGCATATCTCTTGCAAAGGAGGTGTTAAGATATACCTTGTAAACACCGTCTTTGTCTGTATTGATTTCGTTATCAACGTCGTAGACAAATACAACGCATGCGTGGACTGGCTTAAAGCTTTCTTTCCAGTTGGCTGTGAACGCTGGGAGTGCCTGTACCTCGTCGGATACATCGATAACAAACTTTCTAGGGAAGCATTCGCATTCGACGTATCGTCCAGCATAACGTGAAGCGAGCGTTACTGGATCCGTGTCGTGGTGTTGTAAAATCATTCGTGTTGGCTGATCGTCGGCTTCGAGTAACTCAAACTCATTGAGATCGGGAACCATTACAAAATTATCAAATGATTCTGCTGCATGTTTCCTGGTGTTCCTTCTGACATTGATAGCATGTGTTATATATCCTTGAACATCTATTGTATCGTTACGCGTGGCACCTGAATAATGCTCGCATACGTCTTCATCGTCAGATAGGTCGTTTTCGTCGTTCTCTAATACGGACACATCAAATTGTATGATCTCCCGATTTGCACGCCTTAGTTTTCGATGCTTAGAGGTTTGCTTAGGTACCCAATCGTTCCCCCTGTCAATGCCGATGTATTTCGGATTGTGCGTTAGCGAACTGGTTACTGGGCTTGGGTAAACAACTTCAAACGTTACTTGTTCGTTAGCAGGCGCATGGCTTGGCATACATGCTTCGTGCTCGGTTGGAAAACTACGATTTGTATGTCGCCTTTTCTTGCGGTTTGCCGATGGCGCGTTTCTGCTTTTCAGACTCTGCTCGGACATGTACCCGGACCCACGTCTCCGTCGTTTGCCCTTCTGTTTCAGTACGGTAGCTTGTCTAACAGGACCCTTTGAGAAATACGCAGATACACAATTGGCAGGTTTGTTGATGTTGTGCTTTTCAATCAGTTGAACTCCGAACTCTTCGAAATGAAACTGGCCTTTCTTGATGGCGTTCATGAGCTGTGTGGGAAGAAGCCATCTGCCTTTCTTGTTTAGTGAGTACGGGATGTTTGGTGTCTGTATGTCGTCAACACCAAAGGTTTTGCTCGTCAAGTCTTCGCCGACATCATTCGTATCGTATCTCATGATGTATGCATTTTTCCTGAATAAGATTGAGGTACAAATCGAATAAATAAAACATTATAATCAATGTAATGATAGGAATATGTGTTAAAAAACGAAGAAAAGCGAAAAATGAAAGAAATAGATAGAGAGGGAAAAAAGGAAAAAGACACAGTTGCAATGCTCCTAACACTTATTCATATTTTCTTTACACAAACCAATGTTTCCATTTCGAGACAGTTCATCTTTTTGTTTGGGTTCAACCCCTATAGTGCTGGAATCGACTTCATACTTTTGCAAATGGGCTAGATCACAGACCAGCCGCCAAGTAAATTGGCGGCTGGCCTGTAATCCAACCTGTTTGCTGCTCTGAATTTCTTTCCTCATCAATATTAACACAAAAATATATTTTTAAAAATTACCCAGCACTCTAATGATAAACTCAGTATTTCACTTATTATACGACTTTTACTGGATTTCACCAGTACTACGAAGGTGAGCCACCTGTTGTCGGCGCGACAGAGTCGGTACTTTTTTGTATTTTCAAATCATAGTTCACAATGTACAGCAAGGAATCTCTTCTTATGTCTCGGCGAGTTACGTCTTTAAGCAACTAATAAGTTTTATTTCACGGCGGTTTCTGAACCAGATTCGTATACGAGGTTCTATGTAGAACGGGTAAAGGTGTTTGAAAAAAGTTTAAATATACCTTTATTGATTTAGGGCAGAGGAGCGTTTAAAGAAGTGTGAATATAGAATTTCATATACCGATAGATCAATACTAAGCTGATATTGAAATAAAGGTTGATTAAATTATATTACATTATGTTTTAATCATTTGATTCAAACGAGAATTTTAAGAAACACCGTGGAAAAATGAACTTTTCTTCATAACGAAGAATCTCCCCGTTTTGCAAAGTTTGTGACTATTGGCATCTGAAAATGTCGGATTCGGTAAAATCAATATCAAACGAAACGTCATATTCTTGGTAGATCCCTGATTATCGTCTGCATCTGCTATAGCTATAAGATATCGTCAAAGAAAAACTGAAATTTAAACTCTAATCTTTCTGTAACGAAATATTACAACTATTGCAGACGACATTTACATATATATCTACATTAAATGAACAAGCTATGACTTTTTGCGTACGACAGAGACTATTAGAAAAAAAGCCCATACATGTACCATTAAATGCGAGAGCTGTACTTTTTCAATTCAACAGAGACGCTGAGATGTCCATATATGCCATAAAGGACTATGTACCAACCTGTAATCTCGGAGATCCTGACTTGACGGAGTTTTAAGTGTATTTCCGGAGAACACTCCCCTCTTTCCGTATTTCAGCACCATGATACCGTTAGTCGGCGCTCCTTGCGAGTGTTAGATAGGTTTAAGAAAATCTCCCTGGGTACATGAATATATATAGTATAAAGGGTTACAACTTGTTGTGAAATATGGATTTAGCGCATGCGTATTTCTAAAAATAACAAATGGTAATGTTCTATCTTTAGATCAGTCCGTTTGAAATCGATTACCTTTGTTTTTTTAATTTCGGTGTTTATCATTTTCTTTTTCGATGACAGTATTTATCTTATAGATAAGACTTGTAAAAACGATCAAAAGCTTAAATTTGCTAGATGTTCCACGTTAAAATCTTTTAACGGTAATCGATTGTCGATACTTCATTCAAGAATGTCAAGGGAGGCAACAAAGTATGCATTATAAATCAAGAAGACTGCACAGGTTATCTCCCTTTATTGAACAAGTATCTTTAAAAATTCGTCTGCGATAATTGCTTTGGCGAGACAGTTAATGCAGTTTGTAATGTGTTGCATGCGTAAGGTTTCACTGAACGATATCGAAGGACGCAATCTAGGCCTTGTGTTGCACTTAGTGAAAGGTATGTCCTGTCAAGGAGAAGAATCTGCCGCCCGCAGCAATATTATTGAAGCTGATTGTTCACAGCTGTGATGAAATTAGGAAGTTAAAAAATATTTCTCTAAAATTGTACGACAGCTGCATTTTTGTATGATTTACAGTAGATAATAACCGTTGGACTCAAAACTTATTTAAAGCATCGAAAGTTTGCGTGGATATCCAGGGTTTGGTGCAATACAAAACTGATTTGCATTAAATTTTGCAAACAGAAAATAAATATGCATTTATATCCAAAAGTATTGCATGACCTACTTCATATAAAATGTGCATTGTTAGATATATTGACGCTGTCTGATTAAACGTTGATTTTAATAACTACTTTTGAACTTATATCATACAACAGTACAAATACAAAACTGTATTGTTTTACCAAAGATTTATTTTGACTCCTATATCTTCTCGCAACTGTTTAAAGGGCTGGAACCGACCTGTGATCTAACCTGTTTGCTACTCTGAGTTTCTTGCTTAAACACAATTAAGTAGATATTTAAGGTTTTGGAAAGCAGACGACACAACAATCTATTCTAGAAATTTACCAATAATTCTAAAGATTAAATTAGCTTCCTGCATGCGCATGATTTTGCAAATAGAGATGATGCGTCTGTAAACTGGAAGGATAGACTATAGACGGATTTTTGGACTAAGGATGCGTCAGCACCTTTGTCCATTGAATTTACATACCACTTTTTGAGAGACGGCACTTTATCGATACACAAACAGCGGTCTGACCCCAATTACTCGTTAAACATCTCTTCACTGTGTGGACTGATACCTTCTTGGAACTAGAAATGTAGTCCGGATTTACTCGCTTTGTTTTACTCTAAATTATCATAACTGTTGCCTCATGGGAAATCGTTAAATATCGAGATGTTCGAAGAATAGACTATCGTTCAGTCTCTAATCACAGAAATAGTGATGGTTGAAAAAGGAGCAGCTGTTTTCTTCGAGATGTTGCCCAGAGAAATTTTCCAATGTATCCCCAATCATCTTGCTTTAAACGCACCTTAGTCCTTTAGCGCTAGCAGCGCTTTGATTTTTCAAAATGAATGATTGGTGGCTGACGTATATCATACCTGTTTGCATGAGCATTAAGTCGGACCAGCGCGATAAGAGTTAGGTAAAAGCTTCATGTACATCATGGTCGAAGTGGCCCAGTGTCTTCAAAAGCTTTGCAAATTAACGTTAATCGATCTTTGCTTAATATAAGCGATTCAAAACTGAGAGGTTAGGATTGGAGGAGGCCAAGTTGATCGGACACGAGATTTTCTGCTTTTTTATTTCAACCTATGGTTTACAAAACTTTCCTCCAACGCCGATCCAAATCACGTGATGATTGAAGCTCATTTAATTTTAACCCATTACCAAACAATAAAGACATTTAACCACTCTGTTGCAGACGGTGGGAAAAGGTGAAAACATGGTGGGAAAAGGTGAAATTGCTCGTAACGAGCAATTTCACCTTTTCCCACAATGTTCTCTGCCCCTATAAGAAGATTATTTTTCAATTCCATCACGTTTTGAAATGCCGTCTGCAATCTCTTTCAATTTAGGGCACACGACAATTTGGCGTTTGGTAAAGGGTTAAGTAAAAGCTGCGTATATTATAATTCAGCCGATATGTCCAATCTCCCGTAGGGGGGTCATGGACTGCAAATTACCATACATAACTTAATAAGTTTCCAAGACGGAATTCAGTGTACCGGTCTTCGAGGTCTAAATTAAAATCCCTACGCGATGTTAACTAGGAATGTTACCCTTTTCCCCATACGCGAATTTTTGACTGATCCGAATTAAAAGAAATAGTAGGCGATTAACATTTACAAGACAATTACATAACACGTTTTTGTCCGATTTTCGATACAATACAGTTTTCATGAATGGAGAAAATTGATTATGACAAGCAATTTCTTCTTTTTTTCAGAGTGGTTGATAAAGATTTTTCTTCAGGTGCATCAAAGTGAGATAACATTGAAAGCAACAGCAGACGACACAAATCATAATAACATAGCAGGAGAATCGCATCTTCTTTAATGATTTTCGATAGAAACCATTGTGAAAAGGGGAGAAAAAAATGCTTATAACCATCGTCTTTGCCTTTTTCAGATTTGCTCTTACAATCTTCTGCTGCAGGTGCGCCGAAGCAATGGTGTATGAAGAAGCGGTTAACCCTTTACCAAAGGCCAAATTTTCGATTGTCCCAAATTGAGAGAGTTTGCAGACGACATTTCAAAATGTGATATAATTGAAAAAAATAACCTTCTGATAGGGCAGAAAACATTGTGTGAAAAGGAGAAATTGCTCGTTAAGAGCAATTTCTCCTTTTCCCACAATGTTTTCCAGAGTCGTCTGCAACAAACTGGTCAAATATCGTTATTGTTTAGTAATGGGTTAAAAATCAATCCGCGAGCGAACACCTTCGTTATGAATGCAGGGCTGCCGTATAGGGTTGAACGCGGCAAATCTAATTGTTTTCTCCAATACAACCATGTCACACTGTTACGAACAGTGCCAGAGAGTTTACGCTACCAGTACCAACTCAAATCGAATAGTTGGGAGGGGACAGATATAGAGTTACTATTCGTTCCCATCTCGCGTCGAACTATCAATCGAGCTAGGACTATATAATGGCGATACTTGACGCCTAACTTTTCGTTTCACACTAACGTTGACATTTTAACAAGGATATGCACTATTAAGTAAACTGCTTAACATTCATTTCAACCTTGCGTGGATTTCTTGTTTTTTTCTTAACAAGAGGGAACGCTTTACGTTGATATTATTCTATTTAATCTACATGTCAATAAAGCGTCGATTGATTTTTTACCAGAGTCAATAATAAATGGTCATACATTTCTACTTATTATACGTTTCCATTTAGCGTCGATTTGTATGACCAGGTAAGACGATATATGATTAAACTGTTCGTCTTATTATTCGTGTCGAGCTAGAATAAAATTCTTGACCATTGTGGACAATATAAAGTGACATTTCCTTTTATTCGCTACCATAGTCAGATCACGTTGATGGTGTAGAAGAGGACTTAATATAGTGTTTTTAAGAACTTTATGCGTGTGAAGTCGGGGTGTCGGAATACGGATACATAACGAAGATGGAGTTTGTTGGAGCGATACACATGTACATAGCGTACTTTTGCGTGCTCATATACGGTAATTGGAATTAAACGTGTTTTATTTTCTTGTAATTGATCTAACTAAATGCCTAAATTGTTTTCTTGTTTACAAAAGAAAATGATAAATAAATATAAGTCAAAATCGAATGTCGTTGAAGCAATACAATTTTTGAATCATTATGTAATATACAATTAAAGGTAGTTATTGAAAGCATAGCTAAATCAGGGTGCGTCAACTTATCTAAAGATGTACAGTTTAAATACGGAAGGTCTAAAAGGCGATTTCA
The DNA here is from genome assembly GCA_947846245.1 of Cerastoderma edule. Classification (NCBI taxonomy): domain Eukaryota; kingdom Metazoa; phylum Mollusca; class Bivalvia; order Cardiida; family Cardiidae; genus Cerastoderma; species Cerastoderma edule. The sequence goes on from OX401404.1 coordinate 56,890,227, forward strand.
CAAATTTGGGATTAAAAAATGTAACAACACTGTATAAACACTTTAAATAATGATACACGATCTAATGAAGGGAAAACATTGCTTTTGGTTTTACGAGCAATCCATCCTTCCGGCAAAAAAGTTTCTACTTAATATCATTGATTTTACAAATTGTCGTTTTATCATCACGGCTAGCGAAAGCAGACGTATCTATGTTCGTATAATCAGCTCATTAACTAAAGTTGACGCACATATAAATGAAGCCATTAGAAACCATTTATTTGTCTAAAAAGAGAAATCTTCCGTAAAGTGCATTTTCTCTTCCCCACCCCCAATCCCATTTTCTTGTTGAGAAGTGTCGATTCATCATCACTAAGAAACAGCACTACGAGGGTTCAATGCAAGACTATAGTAAGTACTTCATAAACACGAAGCACTTACCATAGTATTGCACTGAACCCTCGACTATGTATTCTTCACTTTTTCACAAATAAGTTCTAACTTTGCTGAAATGGGCGACGATCGCTTGGAAATTGTAAATGCAACATCGAGTTCTTTCGTGATATCTTTCAGTATTGATAAGCTCTTTTTTCCTATGATTTTTTTCTGATAACTTTCTTTATAGTCTTGTTTCACATTAAAGGTTCTTGTTCATAGATGTGATGCAATATAGTCATTAGAAGCAGAATTAGATCGTTTTAAGTTCTTAAACTTGTGTATAGAATAAATTAACATGTATTTTGATCCAAACGAGTTACGTCGCTTTTGAGATCGACCGCTTATGAAATATATATTCTTAGATAAATAGACGATTTCTGAATTAATTATGCTTTCAATTTCTACTTATAACTGTATATCAAACAACAATACAAAAACTGTTTTGTTTCAACGACATTTTATGTTGACACGAAAGTTTCTATTCCGCGAATAAGCGCCTTTATCAAAAGCCTTAATTAACCCTTTCCCAAACAATAACCACATTTGACCACTTTGTTGCAGACAACTTTAGAAAATATTTTTGGGAAAGGAGAAATTGCTCGTCACGAGCAATTTCTCCTTTTCCCACAAATGTTTTCTGCACTGTCAGAAGATCATTTCCCAATTTCATCACATTTTAAAATGTCGTCTGCAAACTCTTTCAATTTGGGACAGTTGAAAATTTGTTGTTTGGGAAAGGGTTAAAAGACAACTGTGGTAAACTGGTTTGTAATCAGATGCCTCCACAAACTTCGTCCGCGATGATGTGTCCGAATTACAGCAGAGAAATTGCATGTTTGCTGTCTTATTGGTGGTGCAGGTCTGACGAATGTGCACATTTCAGATGGGGTTAGATTTCGTTGAAAATATATACATGTTGAATAATTGTTTATTACCTTGGTTCAAATCGAGGAACCGGGAAGATTTTAAGTTCAAGAGAGGTAAAACCTTTTGAGTTTGGGTGGATCTACCGACACAGCCTTGTCATCCTGATTGGAAAAATAAGGTGGAATACCCATTTTGAAACTGTTTTTCTTTCCTCGGATTACTTCGGTCGTTCTCGGTATACATCGATCGGGGCCGGACCTATTCGCTTTACACCGAACAGTTCCGCCCACGACCGATGTATACCGAGAACGACCGAAGTAATCCGACGAAAGGATTAGTTTCAAAATGGCGGATTATTGGTATTCTACCTTAAGATAGTTATGTAGATAATTCTATTGATTTAAACAACAGTTCCTATTCATATAACATGCTCTACAAAATAAGCAGTACAAACTTTGTTGAATTGTCCAATTTGCGACTCACATAAATATGTTATCAAGCACACGTCCAAGACACGGACAAACGTTTGCGCGAAAGTTTCGGGTCTGCCTGTATCCCTTTATTATCACAATACAACCATAAATATTGTTTACCAAAATGGTAAATCCGATACAACAGAAATTGTGAAACCCAAACGACAAAAGTGATGTCTCATGAAATGAAGACATCAATGTACTTTGTACTTTGATATTGCGACATTTTTCTTATAGTTGGATCTCCTGAATATTCCCTTAAACTCAGTGACGGGAAAGAATCGAACCCCCGAGAATTGCAAATTTCCAATTCTCTTTGCTTCCTAATGTGGGATAGATGAGTTCGAAAATAAGATTAGGCATCCCTCGACGAGTGGTGAAACAATTCCCCCATTTTGTAATTTGTCACTGGTCCAAATTGAAAGTAACGACAGACGACAAAAACGTGAAAAAGCAAGTTTGTTTTCTACATGATATTTGGTGAAATCCACTGTATTGAAAGAATAAATTAATTGACACAAGCAAATTGTTTTTGTCGCGATGGGTTCTGCATACTTTCTACACCGAGTTCCTCTACACTAAACAGCGTTCATTAGAAATCAGTTTCCATTTTATTACAATGTTCATTATGAGCATTGTATCCTTTTTGTCACAGCGATCTCTTAAGTATTCTGCAGCAGATGAGGTCAAATGGGTCATTATTGAGAAAGATGGATAGAAATGGTGTTGTTTTCTGAGAAAAAAACTTATGACATTCACATGCGACCCAAATAAAACTAAAACTTAATCCCATAAAACACATTTTCAATTTCATTTGCGCGTCTCAGTCGCATTAAAAACGACATTAACTGGTACGCCGTATTTGTTTTATTCTCAAACATATTAAAGACTGTGTTGTGCGATGGTATATCCTCTTCATTTCCGCCCCGTTATATTGACATGACACGCAAATCTCTTATTAATCTGCGTTATATCTTTGTATGGGTCTATCTTACATCATATGAGAGAGGGGGGTGAATAACCATTAACCGTAAATAACTGTAAATGCAATTTTTTTTCTGCACTTGTCCGTATAATGGTTATATGGTAAGTCCGGTAAAAATTGACTTGTTCGGTAAAGCGTTAAGGACAAGCTGGGCAGCACAAACAATTGATTTCACCACCTCTTTATGGAGGCAATGTATACGAATGTTTTTTTGTTTTGATTGACCCAATAAAAAGACTAGATCTAAAGAAGTCTCAAATTCCTCCTGATTGGTTAATGTCACGTTTGTATCATCTCAATGTAGTGTAACGTTGCGAAAGAAACCGATATGAGGAGTTTGTAAAAGTCAAGTTTGAAATTGAAATTCACGTTCTATCAAAAAACTACATGTATGCAAGTATGTAAAAAAACTATTTCCTGATCTCGCTACACCGTTAGGGGAGTAGGTATCCCCAGGTCCAGTTGAGGTTCAGAAAAATTGTTCAGCCGCATAACTTGTCACTCGATTTGTTTTGCTTGTGGGTTAAATCCGTTTTTAACCTTTCTATAACATTAACATAGCGAGCCAAGGATTCAATCCAGCATTTCTATTCTTAACCAGTTTTTCTTTTTATGACAATGGTCTCCGATTACATAGAGTGTAATAATATATTGAACCCTCTTATACGATTATTTTTCTCTCTCTGACTAAATAAAAACATATCTATAAAGATAACTTGTTTAAATTCGAATTTGAAATTTGTGTTCTATGAAAAACATATGTGTGAAAAACCACTACCTGATTCGGGCTACATCATGTCAGTTGAGGATCAGAAAACTTTTCAATCGACAACTTGTCGCAGTATAACACAAAAAGTGTTTGACACTTGGTCGCGGCTCCTTCATTTAACATACCTCTGTATAAAACCAAAGGTTAATCTCATAAACCACATTTCCAATTGCATTAGCGTTTCCCGGTCGAACCGGTTAACATTAACTGATACGCCTAACGTGTATTATCCTCCCTAAAACATGTTTTAAGTCGGTATTGAATTAACGTGTTCACTTTTCATTTCCGTTACATTAAATTGTGATGTCACGCACTTCCATGCTGAATCTGAGTTATTATTTATCCACAAGACGATACAATCTAAAAATATCAAAGTCTCTGAGATCTGGCCATTTATCATTATCAAACAAATGACAGTTAAGTATTTCAAATCCAAATACATACTATTTTACAATTAAAACCAAACTGGGATCAGATGCACACTGAATTAATAAATTTCAAATGTCATAATAACAAGTTTGTCTCTACAAGGAATGTATAATCTAAGCCCAGCTATTATCTTATTTTGACTTAGCTATGCAAAAGTTTGGTGCAATACACAAGCCATGGGATTCAAAGTGGCACAATGGATACCAAATAAGTGGCACATGAAGACCACTCCATAGCCCAAGACCAGACGCCTATATCAGGGAAGTGAGGTGTAAACGGAACTGTAATACTTCTTACTCTAAAAAAGAAAATGTTGTAGTTGTCTGTACATAAAAACATTTATTTACCAATAAATATCATGTGTGTAGGTATGGGTTATCAATCCATTAAACGATGGTTTATCAGGTGGTTTAACCCACCACGCTCACAGCAATGATGCAAAGGAAGAATGTCCGGCATGGATACATACGGCTGCGGATTCAATATCCGCAAAAGTTTCTTTCATACCAAAGGTCGGGTAAAACATGTGGTGATAACCTTCGTCCTAACCAACCGACCAATCAGACAGCCAGCCAACTAACCAGACAGCCAACCAACCAAACAGACAGCCAACCAACCAAACAGACAACCAACCAACTAAACAGACAGCCAACCAACCAAACAGACAGCCAACCAATCAAACAGACAGCCAACCAACTAAACAGACAGCCAACCAACTAAACAGACAGCCAACCAATCAAACAGACAGCAAACCAACTAAACAGACAGCCAACCAACTAAACAGACAGCCAACCAACCAACCAAACAGACAGCCAATCAACCAAACAGACAGCCAACCAACTAAACAGACAGCCAATCAATCAAACAGACAGCCAACCAACCAAACAGACAGCCAACCAACTAAACAGACAGCCAACCAACTAAACAGACAGCCAACCAATCAAACAGACAGCAAACCAACTAAACAGACAGCCAACCAACTAAACAGACAGCAAACCAACTAAACAGACAGCCAACCAACTAAACAGACAGCCAACCAACAAACAGACAGCCAACCAACCAAACAGACAGCCAACCAATCAAACAGACAGCCAACTAACTAAACAGACAGCCAACCAACTAAACAGACAACCAACCAATCAAACAGCCAGCAAACCAACTAAACAGACAGCCAACCAACTAAACAGACAGCCAACCAACCAAACAGACAGCCAATCAACCAAACAGACAGCCAACCAACTAAATATACAGCCAATCAACCAAACAGACAGCCAACCAACCAAACAGACAGCCAACCAACTAAACAGACAGCCAACCAATCAAACAGACAGCAAACCAACTAAACAGACAGCCAACCAACCAAACAGACAGCCAACCAACTTAAAAGACAGCCAACCAACTAAACAGACAGCCAACCAACTAAACAGTCAGCCAACCAACTAAACAGACAGCCAACTAACTAAACAGACAGCCAACTAACTTAACAGACAGCTTACCAACTAAACAGACAGCTAACCAACTAAACAGACAGCCAACCAACCAACCAACCAAACAGCCAGCCAACCAACCAAACAGACAGCCAGCTAACTAAACAGACAGCCAACCAACTAAACAGACAGCCGACCAACTAAACAGACAGCCAACCAACTAAATAGACAGCAAACCAACTAAACAGACAACCAACCAACCAAACAGACAGCCAACCAACTAAACAGACAGCCAACCAACCAAACAGACAGCCAACCAACCTAACAGACAGCCAACCAACTAAACAGACAACCAACTAAACAGACAGCCAACCGACTAAACAGACGACCAACCAACTAAACAGACAGCCAACCAACTAAACAGACAGTCAAACAACTAAACAGACAGCCAACCAACTAAACAGACAGCCAACCAACTAAACAGACAGCCAACCAACTAACTAACCGACACACTGACTAACGGAAAAGATAAATAAATAGTTATACAAAAATACAAATAGATAAATGGATTGATGTATAACTAAATAAATAAACAACTACATGAATAAATAAATAAACAAACAAATGCAAGGATAAATGAAAGATCATTTGAAAAATAAGATAAAATCGGGCTTTCTTTGATGAAGGTTTTAAATTATTAGTTTCCACAAAGCTTCGTTCATCAAAGGGGTCGCTTTCGTCGTGACCTCAATCAAAGTCACATCATTGGGGGCAATTCGATTTATGGCATCGCATTACTGATTGGCTTGCTTGTATAGATGACTGATTGAGTTCATTATTTGATATCCGTCTTATTCGTTGTATATTCGAGTGTTTCACACGGCCAAAAAGAGTAAGTGAGTCAGTCAGTCAGTAAGTAAGTAAGTTAATTGTTTATTATTGTGACATGTGCATAACAAATTATTTATATTCATCGTGAATAAATAAATAATAAAGCACCCGGTTCAGCGGGTCTATATGTCACCAGGATAGAAACCTTTGATAAGTCTACAATAAATAAGATATAAGATATAAACATGAAAGTGTGATGAATACAATATTGTACGGATTGCTGCAAATGACCATGTAAATGGCTGTTCAAAATGTAGTGTTTATTTTGCAAGAGAAGGCAATGTATCTTAAATGTTCCTCTGGCTTATGACCATCGTTGATTTAGTGTCAACCTATAGATTGAATTCGAGTATTGAGCCATTTGGAATGTGTTTAACTAATACGACAACAAACACTTCACAAAATCATACTTTTTAGTGATTCCTCGCCGTTGCATCGAGTATGTTCGAATCTAATGGCCAGATTTTTGTATGAAAACAAATAATTAATGACGTGAGCCGAATAAGTCATGATGCTAAGACACCCATAAACGGCGATTATTTTAATGTCGTCTGCAAACGTTTTCAATTTGGTACATTCTAAAATTTGGCGGTTAAGAGCAATTTCTCCTTTTCCCACAATGTTTTCTGCCCTACCAGAAGATATTTTTCAATTTCATCATATTTTGAAATTCTGTTTTGATTTTTTTACAGTGGGTCAGATGGGTTGAAGATGTGCATATGGAGTAATTTGTGACGAAAATCACCATAATGTACGATTATATATGTTAATCGTCTAATGCATCAATGCAAATGCATTGATTTATTGAAACGATTCCCTTAAACCCCTCATTGAACGCTAGTCGCATGTCTCTGATAGAAATATGAAATGAAATTTGACTCGAGAACTTCCCGAGGCAGTCTCAAATTTCTGTAATCCAATTACGGTAATGCAGTTTCACTCTTAAGCTGTTACCAAACAACAACAACAACAACAACAACATTTGACCAGTTTGTTGCAGACGACTCTGGAAAACATTGAGGGAAAAGGAGAAATTGCTCGTGACGAGCAATTTCTCCTTTTCCCAAAATGTTTTCTACCCTATCAGAAAATTATTTTTCAATTTCATCACCTTTCGAAATGCCGTCTTGCACTGCCAACATTTTCAATTTGGGACAGTCAAACATTTGGCGTTTCGTAAAGGGCTAAAGATGTTAATCGCCTAATGCATCAATACAAATGCATTGATTGATAGAAACGATCCCTTTAAAACATCGTTGAATGCCAGTCGCATGTCTCTGATAGAAATAGAAAATCAAATTTGACTCGAGAACTTTAGAAGCAGTCTCAAATTTCTCTTATCAAATCATGGTAATGGAGTTTCACTCTTAAGCTGTTTTCAAAGGCACATATCCATGGAAACGAGAAAAGGCGTGAACCAATTAGTAATCATGTTTAGTACAGTGGGTTGGGTATAGACAAACCTTTGGAATCATTAAACCGATTACTACTTTAATCCCTTAATTCAGATAGGATTTTTGTCGTGAATCAACATAAACAATACAGCAAGCGGCCATTTCAAAGAAAGAAACCTTTATTTCCTTTTTGAGATAATGTTAGAGGACATTGTGACAAAAGAACAAAATGCTCAGTTGAAGCAATTTAGTTAGTTGTCACAATCATCTGTTGCATTAAAATTTCAAAATGATTAAAGGAACAGATTAAACTCTCTTTGACGTTATCCAAATAGATATGTGTGTTATAGTCTAAATTTGAATGATGAGCTAATAATGATTTAGAAAAAAAAATAGAAAAGCGTAAAAAAACGTACCTATCGTACATAACTTCCTTATGCAAACAACAACAACAACAACAACAACAACAACAACAACAACAACAACAACAACAACAACAACAACAACAACAAAAACAACAACAACATCATCATCATCAACAACAACAACAATATCAATAACAACAACATCAATAACAACAAAAACAATAACAACATCAACAACAACAACATCAACAATAGACGACACATAATTGTATGACACGCTTTCCGCTAGAAACATTTGTAACGAAACGGAGAATTGCTTTACCTTTTGTCACAATGTTTTCTCTCCCCTTCTCCTGCAGGTGCGTGAAGACGGAAACCAAATTAAAAGCAACAACAGTCGACAAAATGTAGCTAAAATGCGTTAAAATATGTAACGTTACATGGATAAGGTTTTCAATGCTCTCACTTCAAACGACATGGTCTCCAGATTTTGGTAAACGGATACAATTGATACCGTCTGCTGCATGGTTGTTAAATTGACGAAAAGACGCGAACTAGAAAGGTTTTAAGAACTGACGGCGTGTTCACGTATTTATTACAGCTCTTAGCCCTTAGAATGCTGGGTAATTTTCTTGAAATAGATTTTTATCGTCTGCTTTCCAAAACCTTAAATATCTGCTAATTTTTGAAGAGGAAAGATACCCAGAAAAGCAAACAGATAAGATCACAAGCCACCCGCCAATATTTTGGTGGCTGGCCTGAAGTTGGTTCCAGCACTTTAAGGGTTAAATACGCTCGACTAGACGACCAATTGCCCAGCATTTTCATATCAGTTTCTGCACAATACCACTCAAAGGAGAAAACGTCTTCTTTTATGATCTACGTTTTACGTCTGCATTGTTTATTGTTTGAACAAATATAATTTTCATAGGAGGAAATGAGTGAAGTTCAGCAGAGACGAATGCGTGAATAAATGCATTTATTTTCGTCTATAAACCTGGGATGGCGAAATCTGGTTTTGACTTATTTGTCCGTAAATGCCAAATATCTTCCTGCACTTGTCCTTATAATGGTTATATCGTAGATTTCAGTAAAAATTAGCTTGTCCGTTATGGCTTTTAGACGAGGGGCGCGAATGACCTAAAACATCGCTCGTCTACTGCGATTTCTCTGCCGAAAGTAAGACGTAACACCGTAATAAAACAAGAGTTATTATATACCATCAGAACCGGAAAAATGATGGTCAACCCATGCAGGGTACACAATGAGGCTGTCATTGGCAAAAGTAGGTGAAAAAAAAGCAAAAATATCTGTTCCGTCATGAGCGCGGCCATCTTGTTCGGCCATAGTATTGTAAACATTGGTCACGTGATTCCCCCGCATGGGAACATAAAAAAATAATTCTTTATAACTACACAATGGCTGTCGTTCTTGTTAAACTATTTTGATTGTGTATACCATGAATTAACATGTGTTTTAGACCAAGAGCGTCAGAACGCCTTTGATAGCTAATGCATATAAATTGTTCATACTTAGATGAATGGATGCCTCCTGAATGGGTTATGCTTCCATTTACTGCCGTTGCTTTTGGTATGGACCAACCACAAGTTTCCATTTTGGGGAGAATAGGTTTATGAAGTCTGAGGACCAACCCACACATCGGCGCGAGTACGGGTTTCGTACCCAGAAAACAGTCATCGATGGTGGATTTTTTAAGCATCAAGCTTCCGTCACAATCGATGTAAAATAAATAAGTTCAAACTAATACTAGTCTGAGGCAGTCATGCCGTAGTTTCATTATATCCCAAATCCTACGCTTTTTGTCACCTGTCCTAATTGAAAGCAATAGCATGTGGCAGTTTAAAGAAGCATACCATACACCATCTTGGTATATTAAATTGCGAATAGAATAATGACAGACTCTCCCATGCGAGCGGAAGTGCTTGTTAAAGTTTTCCTTTGTAGCATCAAGTAGCAGGTGTGTTGGGTACCTTTATAACGAATAACTAGTATCGGTTGTTAATAAGGTATGACCGAAGATCGTTTTAATGATGTCTCAGTTTAGTTGGACCGATGCGAAAAGGCCTTTCAGACTTAATGAGTACGTACGTAATATTTCTTATGCCATTGCTTAAGGACGTTCTCGGTAGTTTTTTCTGCGCAATTCAACTGCGCATCCAAGGGAGATTATTATCTATTACCGAAGAGGTACTTGAATAGTAGTCGGATAAACATTTTTATTCAGATAACATTTACTGTTTGCAATTTTTTTCAAAGAATAATCATATTATCCTAAAACTATGAAAGGTTATTAACATTATTACATATTTATCATGCATATTGAGCCCCCAGCTTTTATTTTTCAAGTTTAAACTTATTTTAGTCGTATTAATAAATTATTTTCAAATACGGTTACAATGGAAACTGTCATTTAATAAAAAACTAACACGTCAACATATTTGTTTTTAGCGTTTTGTATTTCAAGATTGAATTTTACTTCATATACTGAAAAATAGGAAAATTCTATGAAAAGAATTTTTAAATATATTCATTTATTTGTAAAGTACATATCAATTTTCATTGTTTTTGTCCAATACAAAAATTTGAAAAATTGATTTGGATTACAAATATTGTTTAGATTGTAATCATTTAAAATGATATTGAATTATCAAGTATTGAAGGTATTAATTCATGTTTTTTGTGTAAATAAACCTATCAGAAATTATTTTATTACCTTTGAAGATGGTATGGTCATTTTGACATTTTTGCCCCAAGCGGTTACCATGGAAATTGTCATTTTACGAAAAAACTAACATATCAACCTACATTTTTCTTTTCATTTTTGAATTCACAATAAAATTTCAAATGATATACAAAAATTTTAGAAATTCTTTGAAAGGATTATTTTGTTACAAAACTGTAGAACATGTCCTTAAGTAAGCAGCTGCATGTTTTAATAATGCCATTTTAGCATTTCATATAGCATATTAACTGCCGATTCTTGCATAAATATACCATGGAACCATAAATAGGCAAGTGTTGAATTGATGTTACGACGAGCAATGTTGAAAGAAAGATTAAGCCCCAATTAAAAAAAAAATCAATCAAGCCTAGGAGGAAAAACGGCGGTATAAGGAAACAACAAATGCTCGTGAGGAGTAACCCCTCCCTCGACCACCATGTGTCTACATTCCTTTAGCTACAAAGCGGTCAACTAGGATGATATAACTTTGAATGAGAAAGTGGAATTATTTCTGCGGATGACTGATGCGAATTCTAAATGATTTAGGCTCTTTCCCTGACTCTTAAATCCCAGATGGTGAGATTTCCAATTTCCAAGCAAGTTCGGGTTAAACAAAGAGACGACACTCAAAGATTCGAATACAAGCAATCTTGTTTAAAGCGGCCACTCTTGAAAACTGTGTTTTTGGTTACTTAGTATACTGCTATCTTGATATCGGTGTCATTCAAAAAGATCTTTAACCCTTTACCAAACGGTAAACTTTCGACTGTCCCAAATTGAAAGAGTTTGCAGACGACATTTCAAAATGGGATGAAATTGGCTGATAATCTTTTGATACAACAGAACGCATTGTGGAAAAAGGAAAAAGGAAAAAGGAAAAATTGCTCGTCACGAGCAAACGAGCAATTTCTCATTTTCCCGCAAGGTGTCTGCAACAAAGCGAATAAATGTCGTTATTGTTTGGTAATAGGTTAAGGAGCTTTCTGAATAAATGGCGGCCGTATCAAACCGTTAGTTGCCTTACGCACCACTGTTCCGTCTTTTTTTTACCATGGTCGCTTAAAGGTGTTTGTTCACAGAAGAATAAATTCTATTTGTCAAAATAAAAAACCGTTGAAACAATAGTTTTTATACCGTTTTATGATATACAATCAAGCATAGCTATTGCAAGTATAGTTAATTTCAGGAAGCATCGGTATATCTAAGTATTTACGGTTCATATGCGATAAATCTTTAAACCGTTGAAATGGTTTTGAATATAAATACAGATTAGTTCACTATTGATACGCTTCAAAACTTACATACGAATTAATTTTGTTCCCAATACAACGGCTATTTACCAGTGCGTATAATACAAAAGTACAGTTGCTGTAAAGGTTTAAAAAATTAAATTCTTAACTTATGATTTTATCACATCTGTGGACAAGCAGCTTTGAAATGAGATTGGCCGTACTTTTATCTAAATTGGCGGCTGGCCTATGATCTAACCTGTTTGCTACTCTGAGTATCTTTCCTCAACAAAATTGATTAGATGTTATGGTTTTTGAAAGCAGACGGCACTAAAATCTATTTTAGAAAATTACCTAGAATTCTAAGAGTTAATATTTATAAGTCCGACGCAAGTACGTTTTGATAGACCGTAAGTTGACGTCAAACGTAATTTATATTTGACTTTGCCTCAGCACACCTGCGTATAAAGACTCCGTAGATTAGTTTTTGTGATCATCAAATATCCAATCGTTTTAGCCAGACTATAAATTCCACGTTACCTTGGAGTTTAATTGATACGGAAATCGGATCTCGGATAAAGTTTAACGTAAATGCATTGAGATGGATTTAAGTAATAACCACATATGGCATGCCTTACCTTTCTTTATTGAGAGCATGGGTAAGACATTTTGAAGGCTGACGTTTTCAAATTACATTGGAGTATAAATTATTATATATGACAAATGGATGAACCCTTCAATGTAGTAAAGTGGAACAGATATCAGATGGGAGCAATGTCTATTTGGACATGGAGGTTTAACCCTTTACCAAACACCAGATTTTTTGGCAGACGTCATTACAAAATGTGATTTTATTGAAAAATAATCTTCTGGTAGAGCAGCAAACATTGTGGGAAAGGCAGAAATTGCTCGTTATGAGCAATTTCTTCTTTTCCCACAATGTATTCGTCTACAACAAAGTGGTTAAATGTCGTTATTGTTTGGTAAAGGATACGACGGCTTATATTACGTTAGGGAGTGACAAGAGTTCTAAGTTTAGGTTTAGTTCAAACTTATTTGCTTTACATCGATGCTGAAACCAGTTCTTTCAACTTAGACTAACCCTTAAAATGCTTGGTAAATTTCTGAAAATAGATTTTTGCGTCATCTGCTTTCCCATACCCTAAATCTATACTTCATTTTCTTGAGGATATATACTCAGATTAGCATACGGGTCAGATCACAGGCCAGCCGCCAATAATTGCCGGCTGGCCTGGATCTAACCTGTTTGCATAAGCATGACGTCGGTTCCAGCACACTAAGGGTTAATCACTCTCGATTCTGCTTCCTGGATACACAACTACAACTCGCGTCAAATGGCACTTATCACTGTAATGAAAGGTCACAAGGAGAACTTCTATACTCATTCTCCTATTATTAGTTCTTTGGTAATGGGATCTGGTGGTTAACTATAAACAAAAGCTGTGAAAAAACTATACGTACAAAAACAACAGACACGTCGGTCGGATCCGCTGTGATTTGATGATTGCGGTGTTTATTTCGAGGTCTGGCGTCGCAGGTTCGAACCCGGCATGGTCAATACTCTATTATTGCGCGTCTTTGTTCAGGGTTTATTTTGTGTCTATGTCTGGAAGCTAACCAATAAAATGGCGGCGATTTGGCTGTTGTGATAGTTTAGATACCGATTATACGACAACCACTGGAAGTGTATAAGCATGAACTGTTACCTCGTCAGCCATCTTATGTATGTAAAAAGTGTTATATGATTCGCTGGTAGGGTCTATTTTACAAACGTCTGCCTATTATCCCTTCCGATATATGCTGGAATTATGCCGTAAATTGCATTCGACAGAGTATAATTATGGTATTGTAAAACGCATTCAAAGGGATAATAGGTTAAACAAATGGAACATCCACTTGATGGTGAACATTAGTGTTCTCTGTTTTGCTTTGCTTGTTAAACTTTGTTCATTTCTAAAGTCATACCTACGCCTGGTTACCTGGATGTAGAACTAATTAACCTATAATGGCTTTTTGTTCTCTTAATATCTAAATACTGGACAGCAGGGTTCCAACTGTAAGACATGAAGCAGTTATCGAGAGTGAATTCAATAAACTTAAAGGTTCCGTAACAATCGATGCTAAATGAATAAGTATAAACTAAATATAAAGATAAAAGACTGTCACGACTTGTCATTCATGCCGTTGCTTTCGATTTCGTTACCCTATCCAAAGTTTTTGTTTATCTATTTAGCTAGACTGGAAAGCGTCTGTAATCTTCGCACGACGTCTTCAATAAATGTTTACATTTTTGTCCTATAGTCGGTATATCGTTTTTGTAATCCAAGCACATTTCGTTTAATGATCGCACAAAAGGAGCTGTCATCTGCAGGCCTTAGCGGTGTCTGGACTACAAAACGACGCATTGTTGCAGACGGTATATTTATATGGACGGACACATGGCCTCTATCGTTGCCCATGGAGTGGCGAATTTGAATGCTCATTCCCTCCAGAAGACCCACTGATGTCTTTCAGCATACGACATAAACTATTGTAGATTCGTATCGTATAGACGTGGTCAGAAACGCCTGCAGTTACACGGTTTGAACAGAAGAAGTTTACTACATTATCCGATTTGTTTGGGGGGTTTGTCTGTCAGCTGATAACAAGCAGCGGTGCTATTAATGAAGTATTCAAATTGGCTTGTACAGAAATCAACGAGACAAAAGAGAAAAATACTCTATAAAACATATGACAATTATGTGATGCTAGTCGTGAAATATTCTAACTGGCTTGTAAAGAAACCATCGTGACAAAATAGGAAAATGCTCGGCACGATGTTTTATAGCCTCGTCTCTTGTGTTTAAGCGAGCTTGGAAATATTAAGATTTGGATTCGAAAGCGCTCTTGAATAAATGACAAGCCCAGTGAACGGTAATGCTTATTCAAATGCTTACAAATCAATTTTTCAGTGACAATGTCACCAAGGGGATAAATGTGGGATTGTCATGTTGATTGTTCTCCATTGCATGTATATGTAAGTGTATATAAATATGTGTGTTGAACGGATGGAATGAAATGATACACTTTGAGTTGCCTAAGCAATTTTGGTCCCAAAGTAACGAATATATATCCGACTTCCTTATGCTTTATAATGGTGGCGGAATCTTATACTAGTTTCACGTCAGTTTATATTGCCCCCGGACCGTTGAATTAGTATGATAACTGCCAATATGATCCAATTTGCCATAAAGTCAATGGTTTTAATCTGCATGAGCATACTACAGTCCCCTTTCAGAATTACCTCGACAGTTGTGGTTGTACGTCATTTAACATCGCGTCAAGACATTTTAAGAAATATTGCGTTACACTGGTCATAATTGATAGAAGAAGACATTATCCTAATATGCCCACAACGACTTTTCAAGCCGAGTAGAACCATCACAATTTCGGGTGTCAAACTGGAGGCCACCTCTGATGAAAGTTCAACCCATTCTATCCGTGATTCGAATCCACACAGCGATCGAGGTCATGTGGTTTAAAGTTCTGGGTACCGTTTTACTAAACAGTTTACGCTTAAGATTTGCGTGAATCTAAAACAATAAGTCTTTTTATTTCAATATTTGGCAAAGCAATATTGCAAAGTAACACATCATTTGAAGCGTCTCTCCGAGACGCTTCCAATGACGTGTCGCATTGCAATATTGTCCTTTCATTGAAGATACTATCAATGTTCATTAGTTTTGACTTACGCAAATATTTTCCGTAAGTTGTTTAGTAAAACGGTACCCTGTAGTCGTACTATAGCAACGATACTAGCAATTATGAAAGAAACGTGAAACGTATGCACCTTAAAAAAGCTATTATGTCTATGCAGACTTCTTAAAGTGGATTTTGTGGAAAATATATTTCCTCAGGGAGCTGATATAGTGTTTCTGTCATGTCGACGCATTCCCGTTTTAAGGAACTCTGATTTGGCAGATAACTTTCGATAAAGTTTTGATAAAGTAGTATTGTTGACAGACATTCTGTTTTGAAATAACGCCCTCACTGCATTTATAACTCGTTTAGACGAGACGGATGAACGAATTTAGAAAAATCATATTTTGTCGCTATGTTTTTCCCCCAAAACAACACACAATTGATGGAATTGGCAATATTTTATGGTACCGAATGGCACCAAATTACATTGTATATGCCTATTTACAAAAAGTATTTCTATACTTCTAACTTGGCAATTTGTAAATTTATTGATGTGACATTCAGTTAGTAAATACGAGCAAATATATATCCTTCTAAAGCACAATCTTCAAAAGATTTATTAACTGAGTGACATTTTTTGTCAATCATTTCATCCTGACGCTTTCAGTCGTAAATAAAAAATGGTTTACATGGAAACAACACTGGTACGCTGAATTGTTGAGCATTCCGTACGGACGCTTTCGATCTAATTTTTCATAGAATGTTTTGACTTCGGAAATGGTTTGCTATCGCCTCCAATTAGTTAGTACGAGCAAATATATATGCTTATAAAGCACAATTTCCAAAATATTCAGTCACCGAGTAACTTTGTTATCCTAACGCTTTCAGTCGTAAATAAAAATGGTTTACATGGAAACCACATTGGATGGATGAATCGTTTAACATTCCGTCGAACGCTTTCAATCAAAATATTTTATCATAAGATTTATGCGATACTGGGGAAGAGTCTTGACGTCCCCGGCTTAATATGTGCTTTGTTACAACCCATTACCAAAACAATAACGACATGAGACCAGTTTGTAGCAGACGACTCCGGAAAACATTGTGGGAAAGGGAAAAATTGCTCTTTACGAGCAATTTCTCCTTATCCCACAATGTTTTCTGCCATATAAGAAGATGATTTTTCATTTTCATCACATCTTGAAATGTCGTCTGCAAACTCTTTCAATTTGGGACATTCGAAAGCTTGGCGTTTGGTAAATGGTTAGACTATAAGGTGCATGTGAGTGCTTAGTCGCTGGTCCCCTTGCTTACAATCTCGTGTGACTGTGAGAAAGGGACCCGGTTACTGAAAGTCCGCAGGCACCTTCTTATTTGAACGAGGTGCCCATCTTTGGATAAGTCACCTACATTTTTAAGCCTATTGCATCAACTGGGTTTTTTGGAATGGTTCGAATTGGAAATAACATCAGAGAAAAATATAAAAAACTAGAGAAAATACCCATATACGTCTTTTTGCCTATTGATATCGATTACCCATGTTTTAGACACAAAGACATTGCTCGCGCTGAGTCTTTCATCAAAATTGTTTTTTAAATCTTTTTCAACAGATGGGATAGACCTCATACTGGTTTAATATCCAGGAAGCAGTCATCGAGAGTGGCTTTGAACAAGCTTTAAGCTGCCTTCCCAATCCATGTAAAACAAATATGGTAAATAAGTAGTTATATGAGGGAATGGGAAAGGAAGATAGGTTTTGCCGCGATATGCGTTATTAAATCACTGGCAGCCTTTTTACTCTTTGTTCGACAGTAAATGGTAATTTATTCCACGGGATGTCAGTTGTCAAGTGAACAGAAAAGTAATATAGCTCGTCAGTTCTCAATCTTCGAGTTCCTTTCAAGTCCAACCTGATGAAACTAATGGCTTCGATAGTACAAACCAAATTTTCAATTACATTGGTGGGGGCGGGGACGTTGGAGAGGGGTAGCCATTTCATTTGGTTGATCGTGCTGTTGTGAGAAAAATCCACCTTTGCAATAAGTTATTCTGTCTAAAGTCGTCTATTTCAGTCGTCTTTATATGACATTACATGTGAATAATAATGATGTAAAAGGTTGAATACATTTCCGGTTTTACTTATTCTATTACAGGAAGTACCGTGTCCGCCGAAACGAGTATTCCGATTGAACTTCCGGTCGAGGTCCGCGCAGGCGCACTATGTCACGTGATCAATACGCTTACACTGAATGTGGATTTGAGGCTCCTAGAGGGGTCGACTAACAAGGTAATTATTCAAGATGATTAACTAAACGACTTGTTTTGTTCTTGCTAATTTAGGAGGAGTTTTCATCTGATAATTAAACATGCAACTGTTAGAAAGTAGTCTGTTACGATTGAAAACATGATCCGAACTGGGAGAACTTTTACCAGATGCTTCTGAAAAACTGCGTGTTATGAAGTCAATTCTCAGAAACATTTCACGTTTTGCTTCACAGAAAGCACTTCATTAGAGTATGACTTTGAATTAGTTGGCCTGGATATAAATATTTCCTCTGACGGAAAACGGAATTTGCTCATGACGAATAAATTCTTTCAGAGACACATTCCGTGACGTGTCACGTGACAATATTGCAATTTTGTTTAAGATAGTACATTGTGTTTGACTATCGCAAATATTTTCCACAAGTCATTTGGTAAAACGCTACCCTGGTGACAACTTCACTTGAAGCCTTTTCAAGAACAAAGACAATATTCGATTACCAGGATACGCAATTAAATCAATTTCACTAAATTCAACCCAGTTCAAACGATTAACGGACGACAACCATAAGTCACGAGGTGTTTGTCGTCTTGTTTTGCTTTCAATTTGGCTGATTATGAGATAGTTGATGACCTGTCTCGTTAACGTTATTCAACCCTCGTTATTGTACACGTGTTTGACACCCAGCATGATAAATGGACACATCTGGTCTAGAAACAACATTCTCTCATCAAATATAGAGGTGACGTTTTTCGTTGCCAAACGAAATGTCGGTGGTTCTACGCATCATAACTTGATCCTTTTGGGTCATTTTATCACCAAGGTGTTGATGTGGTATATTGTTTACATAATATGAGGGAGGGCGCAGACATGAGAGTCGAGCCAGATCACACTAACCAATATAATAGTATGATAATTGCTTCCCTCCATGGTATTGTGGGTTACGGAATAATCAACCGGCAGCGTTTTCTATGTAATAGAAGGTAAGCTATCATTTGGACCAATGGAAATCTCCGATATAATTGAAACACTGTTGAAATGCCCTAAATATCAACCAAAGAGTGTTGCCTCCTCGCTTTGCTATCTTCCTTCCTTCGTGGTTAGACAGAGACGGGGTATAGGGAATGATGACCTCTATTTTCCTGGAAAAACGTTCTCGTCGTATAGATGAAGGACTATATACAGTGAACCCTCGTTTATCCGAACATGTCCGTTCTCAACAAAATGTCTGGTTTACCGAATAATCCGGACTAATGAAGCAGAGCATGTTCTTATTCACATTAAGACATAAACGGTCAGTATGAGCGGTATATACTTATGACCCTTTAGCAAACGCCAAATTGTCGACCGTCCCAAATTGAAAGAGTTTGCAGAAGACATATCAAAACGTGATGAACTTCAAAGATTATCTTCTGATATGGCAGAAAACATTGTGGGAAAAGGAGAAATTGCTCGTCACGAGCAAGTTCTCCTTTACCCACAATGTTTTCAAAAGTCGTCTGCAACAAACTGGTCCAATAATTCCGTTCACTTACAATTTCGTTCGGATTGCGAGACATCCAGATAATCGGGGTCCGGATAAACGAGGGTTCACTGTACCTTTCTTCCCCAACAACAGTTTGACAATGCATCTGTATTACTGTTATGTCAACTATTTCCGGCGAATGATTTATAAGGCATTATTCAAACGCAGAAAATCCAACTAAAGAATATGACTTTTATGAGATGAAGTCTCCGGACCAGATGACAGCTAGAGGGAACTTGTTTATGGGAATTGGAATTGGCGGGTTCATGTTATCACTTATAAGCCGAACATTAGAATAATTATAAAAAAAAAATGAAACAACATTTCATGCGAGATGTAAAAAAGGTTAAAGACGATAGAGTACACTTCGACATCAATGTGACAATGCATCAGTATTAATATAACAGCCAACTTCCGGCGAATGATAAACAGTACATTATTCTAGACTGTCATACTGTCAGATGTAGTCAACAAAAACATTTGTGATATAGAATAGGACCGACATGGTGACAGTTTGCGCATTATCAGAAAGCGGAAGTTGGGTATTATGCGCGGTGCTAGCGGTCTCCTAGTCCGAATGATCCAGACGTGAGTATTTCATTCAACACACTGTTACAGTTTGGATCATCCGAGTAAGCGACTATCAACATAGAGACCGGTATGGTACAAATCTACCGGGCAGAATTCTGCCTGGTACCGGAAAGAACGAAAACAGCACAGTGTCCATAGAGATGAACGATTGCAGATACAAACAAACAGTTGGCCTTCAAACAAACTTTTTTTACGTAATCATTATTTGAAATTGAAGTTCTGACAAAACATTTGATGCAAATCAGTGGATCAAACAAAGTCTGATAAAGGGATGTCTGCTTTTATTATCACAAACAATGATTCAGAGGAAACAACCGTGTATGTTGTTGCTTCTTGTTCTTGTTGTTGACTTTGTATTTTGGAATGCTGTTTTCTGACCAATCGAACGACTCAGAGTTTGTAGATTCATGGGACATCCAGTTAACGTTGATTCATCGTGCCAATTTTAAAAAAAAACTTTTTAATGAAAATAATCATTTGTTAGTTAAAGAATAGAAAGGGTTTTAATATGGCTCAAAATAAGAGGCATATTTTGCTTACTCATTCTGTGTTTTCTTCCTTAAGCGTAATAATATTTGTGCCTACAAGAACTACAGTGAACCCTCGTTTATCCGGACCCCGATTATCCGGATGTCTCGCAATCCGAACGAAATTGTAAGGGAACGGAATTATTGGACCAGTTTGTTGCAGACGACTTTTGAAAACATTGTGGGTAAAGGAGAAATTGCTCGTGACGAGCAATTTCTCCTTTTCCCACAATGTTTTCTGCCATATCAGAAGATTATCTTTGAAGTTCATCACGTTTTGATATGTCTTCTGCAAACTCTTTCAATTTGGGACGGTCGACAATTTGGCGTTTGCTAAAGGGTTATAAGTATATACCGCTCATACAGACCGTTTATGTCTTAATGTGAATAAGAACATGCTCTGCTTCATTAGTCCGGATTATTCGGTAAACCGGACATTTTGTTGAGAACGGACATGTTCGGATAAACGAGGGTTCACTGTATATGGCTAAGCTTGAAAATGTTGAAAACGGTGTTATAGAACAATCAAAAGACCCACAGTTTCTGTCCTGTTATTGAATTATCTGACATATATTGCTGTCTGAAACAGTAAATCATTTTATACTTCCGTTTGATAGACGTTGTCTCCTGATTTACTGAAACAGCATGACAGGTAAATGACAACATTCGCACTATTTATCATTCCTTAGAATACTTGGGTTTTTTTCCTGGAAAAAGATGTTTATGTCGTCTACTTTCCAAACCTTAAATATCTGCTTGATTTTGACGAGGAAGGTAATCAGAGAAGCAAACATGTTAGATCACAGGCCAGCTCTCAATTTACATGGCGGCTGGCCTGAATCTAACCTGTTTGCATAGGGATGAAGTCGGTTCCAGCACTATAAGGGTTATTTTGTATTACGACTGCGGTTTAACATTTTCCCAGAAGGTACATATATATAGTTTCCTTTGGCGTCACAAGCAGAAGAGTCTGTAGTCTGAATGATCCAGACGTAGATAATTCATTCAATGTAATACGTATTTCAGCAGATTGGATTATCCGAGTTAAAGCAGCAGCTGATGTTTTGCAATTTTGGCCAACCTCTTCCAAATAAACTCTACTATATAATGCATTCCCACACTTTTAAAATGAAGAATAATGCTCGTTTCGGGCTATCCCAGTATTATACAAAATGCATGTGTTGTCTGCAATGCCTGAAGGCGTCATGGTAAAATACAAGGCAGAGTGCAATATATAGTGGAAATCTGTACTCATTGTGTTTGTCCAATGAAAATTCTTAGATCACGGAAATACCCGAGTAGTTACGATTGGTATCGTGGCTACATGTGGACCCCTTACAATGAGGATACCAACTAAATATGACAGTACTGCTAGCCAATTAACACACTGGCACATAGCAATTCGCGGTCCGTTGTATCAATAAACAATATATACAACATATACAATATATACAATATATACAATATAATATACATTATATGATCCACCGTTGGCTATTTTAGTATCACACAAAACGACACCTGTGTTTTCTGTAATCATCATAGTGAACTACAAGAGAGACTGCCATAACTATGTAGAAGTTTCATTTGGACCGCCACGCAAGGAGAGTACCAACTAAATACGGCCATTCCGCAAGCCAATTAACACAATGGCACAGTAGCAATTCGCGGTTCATTGTATAACAATACATTGTATACTTTTGTGTGTAAAATATATGTGGTGAGAGAAGCTACAAATAAGTGTCATCAACGTATCTCGTATACAGATATTACATGTCTTTTAAAAATAAAGGTGACCCTACTAATGATACAATACATTGTGAAAACTAATCATTTTATCCTCATTTAAAGCTGCTTGTTCACATATATGACAAAATACGGACATCAAGATTTTATTTGATTAAAACCATATAGCAGCTGTACTATTGTATGAGACTATTGTTTGAGACGTACAGCAGAATAATCATTGGAAGTAAAATTAATTCATATTTAATTATGTATTTAGAACCAAAGGGGTTTCAACAGTTTTGAGACCTATCGAAATTGTTATACATCGGCACATTCTGCATCAATTATGCGGTCAGTAGCTATGATTCATTTACCATTTCAACTCAATACAAAATCTGTAGTGTTCCAAGGACATTCAATAATGACAAGCAAACTGACTCATGTATGCACAAGCACTTTTGAACCATGACGTATCCAAAATAATTCGCAGCAAACCACTGTTACCGCCATTTAAAACCATACTTGCACTCATTTACACTTAAACTTTGAAAGTTCTAGAGTAATTGACAACTAACTTAAAAGTATTGTAGATTCCCTTAACAGAGGAATTGAGACTGCAACTCGTTCAACTGGTGCTTTTAAAAGAGTGAAACCTATAAGGTTTGTTTACAATTAACGATAAAACAGGGTCAGCCGAGAAACGTTGAGTACCAATAAAACCCAGGAAATTCTCCTTTTTCAATGTTCATGCTGTTAAAATCGGATAAATGACAGTATTTTATGTTTTTCTCGTGATTTTTCTAAACAATTTAACGTCACTCATTTATCCGAGCGATCCTTGCTATTTTAGATGTTACTCCAATGTAAACAAAAAAGTTGAATTGGTGGGCACCGAATTTATACAAATAGCACTTTGAAAATTAGATGATAAAAAGGCGAGCGTAATGATCCTTTGGTTTTCGCTATGTTTCAACATATTCTATCATAATGTATAACTCATATTACCCAGTTTTGCAGTTTTTCTGAGCGCTAGTATGATCTTAAGCAATTTTACTATGCATTAGTTACAGCGACCTCTAACGAATTTGACAGAATATTCGTTAAAAATGAGGTATCGTGGAGTGAGGAATTTATCCGTTCACGTGTGTTTACGAGTTGATACCACACCTTTTCGCCCTTTATTTCTAGATGATCGACTATAAAAGGGAACTAAGGATACCCGAGGGTGAGGAACTTCCGGGGAAATGTTCCGCCGATAGCCAGGATCTCTACTACGTAACACCAGATGGGTTCCTGGAAATCAACATGAAGTTTCATCGTCAGGTAGGTTACGAGTCGTCTTGGGGACAAATTCTCATTCGGAACACCTCGGCCATTTTTAAAACAACCTCTGAGGTAATGGGGAGCCATTTTTGAAAGTAGGTCAGCAACGTAGGGCATGTCCGTTTGCAATCGTATCTACTCGGAAATCCCCGGCAAAAGCCGATTAGAGCCGATTGCCAAAATATGAAACAAAGATGTGTTGATATGATCGTCGTTAATGAAAAGGGTAAAAAAAACCTATTCAATTGTGATATATAACCAATTTGTGTGTATTTAAATACATATTTAGTGCCTGTGTGCATTTTGCGCTATCCGCCGGAAATAAGGAGAATTACCCCAGGATTCCTGGTGTATTCATGTACTGCCTACGAGGTATATCTACCGACTTGTTAAGGGGGTTGCCGAGTAGATACGATTGACAAATTCCGTATGACGGTTTGTTGTTTTATACTTTTTCCAATAAGATTTCGATATTTATCAACTCAAAGCTTCTTTGTGCGACAGTGGTGCAGGGGTAGATCGTCGGCTTCATTATCGAGGGTCTCGGGTTCGATCCCCGTTAGCGACGAGGTGAACATTGCCGGAACTAGTCCTCAAATCGACGCGAGTACTGGTTTAGTTTCCAGCAAGCAGTCACCAAGAGTGAATTCAATAAGCTTCTAGCTTCCTACATAATCGATGTAAAATGAACAAGTTTAACGTTCCCGTGTAAGGTATGTTACGAATTGTTTTAAGGACAACTAGGTGTGATTGTGTGTGGTTCGGAGCCGCTTTCAAAGTAAAATGATTTATTTCTACTCAGCGAGTTCCAGCGCAAAAAGTGTTACGAATCTTTTTGGTAACGAGTATGTCGTAATAGTTGTGGTTTGATTTAGCTTTCGATAATATTTAAAAGCAACGATATCAGAGGGGTGAAATGCTTTGATAAAACAAATTCGTCTTTTGTAATAATGGCATCTCCCCAATATCAGAAAATAAATGTATTCGTTCATGCTTTTTTTTATTTCATCTGTGGTTGCTTTTAATTTGGACCAGTCAAAAATTATCATATGCAGGACTTTGTTCAGACGGTTTGCAGCCTTACTCGGCTATCCAGACTGACTTGCAGACGGAATATATTCAAACCTCCCTCTAATAATGAATGATGTATTTCTTGTGGGTCTTCATTTCTCGTCTGTAACTAGCCTAGCATTCTAAAACGATTCGATAATGTACATAAGCTCTTACAACGCTATCAATAAATCCACGAATGAATCAGTAATTCGATCAATCAATCAACCAACATATACATCAATAATCAAATCATCAATTAGTTTAAATTAGTAATCAATTAACCAGTGAATAGAATATTGTGTGACAGGTTATAGACAGAAGTCACATGGTAATCACATATCGATCGGTCATAGAAGAACGCATGCGTGTAAATAAAGAAGCATCTCTCATCTTAAAAGACAAAGTATTCTCCGGAAGAAATAAATGAGTGAAGCAAGCAAGTTTCTCTGTTTAATTGAGACTCGTCTCGTTGTTGATGACGCAATCCATTGCTTGATGAGGTCCCCTTAGAAAACACATCCTCTTTATTAGCCTTGGATCCCGGCCCGTGCGTAAACCCCGCACTTGGCTAGTGCGGGGTATAAGCACGGACCTGGACCCCAGGCCACAGGATAAGATATTTATTCAAGTCCTTGGGTCTTTGACCACCTGTTTCGCCTGTAGGACCAGTAACTTCATAGCCTGAGTGGTCCTTGTGTCCATGAGAAATTGAGAAAGTTAATATGAAATCTAGCCTTTCCATATAAATTAGTCAACATATTTTGGTAGGAAGGATATTGTTACTTATTTACTTTATCTGCCATGAGGAAATTCATAATCTTAATCTTATAATATCAAAGACTTGACAAACTGACATCTTAAGGTCCAGTTGAAGTTGTATAGGACTCATAGATTGTACAAGTTACCGGTCATTTAGACCGCCTTGGTATAGAAGTAAGTGTCGACCCCTGGACCTACCACTTCAACCAATGACTCTGTATTGCATCACTGTAATGTAGAAAACAATGTAATAAATAGAAACTTTGTTCCTATGAACTATTTGTCCCATGAATGTGTGATCCTGTAAGGTAGACCGAAGATGTAAGATTTCAGACATGATTTGAGCTTAACAAGACCGAAAATGTAATATTTCAAACATGAATTGAGTTAATGTTTAACTGACATGAAGATCCAACAGTGAAAGCAATAAGGAGAAAATCGTTCACGATCAGCATAGACTGAAATCTCTGATTTGACTGATCAAAGCGAAAATTAACGCATGTGCGTTAAAGTACATTTTTGCACGACACACACGGATTAGCATGAAGTGCCCGTGGTTGGATATCGTGAAATTACAGAAATTTTGATCGGATTAGGCGAGTTCTAAGAACCGTGACTTCACATACAAATGCGCTGATATTCTGTCCCTTGGTAAATCGCGTCCTTTGAAAACAACCCCATTTCCATAAATGTTCCGGTTTTAAACTTTTACCTTATTACAAATACCTCAAAAGCAATCGAACTCATATACATTTAAAAAAAAAATAAGAAAAAAAGGAGATGCAGAACCACGAGTATTCTATTCTTCAAGTGCTCCCTGCGTTTAATGTTAATAAATATTTTTGACGTAGTTTATATGTGGTATATGACTCATTGATTAGTGTGTATATTAGGAAAGTGTCAACAAAATACAAAACATAGAAGTTCAATTAATTATTCAAAGGAAAGATATATTGTCCATATACAAAAGCAATTATGTTGTTTGGCCTGCAAGAAATAGTAGAAGAAAATGCTTTTGCATTTAGTCATAGATAATCGTTGTTATGATTTGCTTTGTGTCAGGAAATTTGCCGCAAATCAGTAGGTATTAAATAGAGGGAAGCAATGATAGATAAATATTGTTTCGTTCGTCTTTTCTATCGAAGCTAATGATTCGCTGAAACTTTCATGACAGGGCGTCAACACCATACATAAAAAGGTAAAACTGAAAGTGACATGAACATCGACAGACTGATTTTGAGCACACGGGAGACTCTCTTCCCTGCCACAAATTTCGATTCAACTTTAATTCAACCATACAAGCCTATTAGGTCGATTTAGTTTTTCGTCTTCGTGACAATAACTTCTTTGTGCATTTAACCCTTAGATTGCTGGGTAATTTTCTAAAAATAGATTTGTATGGCGTCTACTTTCAAAAGAACTTAAATATCTGCTTAATTTTGTTGAGGAAGATACTCAGAGTAGCAAACATGTTAGATAACAGGACAGCCGCCAATTTACTTGGCGGCTGGCCTGTGATATAACCTGTTTGCATGAGCATGAAGCCGGTTCCAACGCTATAAGGGTTAAAGCATGAGTTATAATGCATGGCATCACCTTCTCCACAGTCGATGGTGTTTATTGCATTTGTCAAAGCCGGCTCCACTTAATGCTTTGTTCCCACTTCATAACTTTTGATTATATCGCATCTAATGCAGACGTCTTTAGAAACATCTGGGACTACAATATGCATGGCTTCTAATGAGCAATGTCTCATTTTGTCAAGAGTGATTTCTCATCGATGACATGAAATGTATTTCTTCATGGTTCATGTTTTATGTTGTTGCTTTCAATTTTAACCATTCGCACATTCCCATAAAAGGTAATGGTTAAACAGAAGCCTGTTGATTTGCCTGATTCATCTAAAAACTTTTTTTCAAAACCCTTACTTCATTAACTGCGTGAATAGGTAAAAAAGTCGTTTCTCCATCAAAGATGTTATTATATGGGAGAAAACTTATAAATAATATACTTAACAACCACAAGAAAAAATAATGAAACGATTCTGTCAGAACAGTGTTTTGCATGTTACTCAATTCGAGGCATATTATCCAGTGATTATTTCCCTCATACAAACGTGCTTCTCCAGTCGCCTAACTTGAAAAAAATGATCAGGTGACATTTTCAAGCATTGCAAATAATTACAAAGTCAAATTATAAAGTCAATACCTGCCAAGGGGATGGCCGAATCTACGTTGGTAGAACTTGTGGCCAGGCCCTAGTGACAAATCCTTATTATTCATTTGTCTTATTGAATGTATATTATACATTTAATTAGGCAAATGGACAATTAGGATATTGGTTTTATTGTGTTCCTTTTGTGAAGCTTAATGACAACAAGATATGTTTGAAGTAAAGATAACATTTTCAGACAAATAGCGTTGTCGTTTTTGAACTGATACGGGCGTGATATGTTTCCACAAACTATATTTCAGGGCAAAGATGACGCAAGCTTCTGGAACCTCCATCGTTTCGCCATAATTGTGTTACAAACCAATATTACCGACGGAGACGAACATACAGACCAGTTTGCAAGTAAGTGAAGACATGTACCAATAAGAGAGGGTCCAGGGGTGAAGTGATAAGAACGAATCTCAATGTTGTATATCCCTCTTTGTAGTGATTGTTTAACTAAAGATTTGCTGTCTAATCCACCGAAAGCATTTCGCACTGTCGATTTTATAGTCGAAAAAGTATTTAAGCTTACTAATTTTACATTGCATATGAAGGAAGCTTAAACCTTATCAAATTCTCTCGCGATTACTGCTTCTTAGAAACATAACCAAAAATCGCTTCAAAGTTAAGGTTAGTCCCAAGTTTTCACTTTACCGTCAATGAGGTCTATCAAACCCGGGACCGTTAGTACCAGAGGCCGATGCTCCATTTCTGCACCACTGACACACAACAAGGAAGGGTTAAGACCTCACTTAACTATTCATAAAACCTGTGGCAAGAACCATTGTGGACGACATTGGTGCAGTGGTAGAGCGCCGGCCTCTTATATCGAGGATACCGGGTTTGATCGGGGAGAATTGCCTTGACTGGCCCAAGAAGCGACACGAGTACTGGTTTAGTATTCATGCTAATAATATTCATATAATACTATTATAATGCAGCAGTCATCAAGATTGAATTCAATAAGCTTCAAACGTCCATCACAGTAGATGTAAAATGAACAAGTTTGAACTAAGAATCATGTGTATTTTGGTATTCCTGATAGGAGACCACCTTTCGTGAAAACCCAAACATTACACTATTGGGATTCGAGCCTACGCAGAGAGGTTGCAAAGTTAATTCGAAATTAGTACTCTCTTACTATTCAATTCTTTGGGCTGGTTGGAAGATAGACCTTTCGTCGTGTCTGAATGAAAAATATGTCATTCATATGATTGCTACAGCCGTACTAAACCATTCTCCTCGTTATTCTTCCCTAGTGCATGAACTGCACAATAGTCGTGTAACGTCTCTGATTTCATATCACGTGAACATAAGTGGCCCGTGGTTAGAGACGAATAAATCAAGTTGTCTTGACTACATAAAATACCAGAGAGAGTTATTGAACTCGGAACTATGGAATCAGATTCGGACATGCAACCTCTACTGAGCTATTGAGGTTCGGAAATCGCATCTGGGGAGACAAATATGTTATATACCTGTTTTGTGACGATTTGCATCATGAACAACAAATGTAAGGTCGTAACCACGTGCACTTCGAGATTCGTGTGAAGTAGATCTGCCAAGATCGTTTGTTTCCATGGGTATGTCAAAATTCGTGTGCAACAAATCTGTGTCAAGACCGCATATTAGAGGTTACGTCCATCTGCAGCAGATCTCTGTCAACGATTGTGATTTAGAGAGTACGTTAAAATTCGTGTGCAACAAATCTGTGTCAAAGATAGTATATTTGAGGTTACGCCAAAATTCGTCTGCAGCAGATCTCTGTCAAAGATCGTGTTTTAGAGAGTACGTTAACATTCGTGTGCAAATAATACGTGTCAAAGACCGCATATTAGAGGGTACGACAAAATTCATCTGCATCAAATCTCTGTCAAAGATCGTGTTTTAGAGAGCACGTCAAAATTCGTGTGCAACAAATCTGTGTCAAAGATCGTATATTAAGAGGATACGGCAAAATTCATCTGCAGCAGATCTCTGTCAAAGATCGTGTTTAAGAGAGTACGTCAATATTCGTATGCAGCAGATCTCTGTCAAAGATCGTGTTTTAGAGAGTACGCCAAAATTCGTCTGCAGCAGATCTCTGTCGAAGATCGTGTTTTAGAGAGTACGTTAAAATTTGTGTGCAAATAATACGTGTCAAATACCGCTTATTAGAGGGTACGCCAAAATTCATCTGCATCAAATCTCTGTCAAAGATCGTGTTTTAGAGAGTACGTCAAAATTCGTGTGCAACACATCCGTGTCAAAGATCGTATATTAAGAGGATACGGCAAAATTCATCTGCAGCAGATCTCTGTCAATGATCGTGTTTTAGAGAGTACGTCAATATTCGTATGCAGCAGATCTCTGTCAAAGATCGTTTTTTAGAGAGTACGCCAAAATTCGTCTGCAGCAGATCTCTGTCAAAGATCGTGTTTTAGAGAGTACGTTAAAATTCGTGTGCAAATAATACGTGTCAAAGACCGCATATCAGAGGGTACGACAAAAATCATCTGCATCAAATCTCTGTCAAAGATCGTGTTTTAGAGAGCACGTCAAAATTCGTGTGCAACAAATCTGTGTCAAAGATCGTATATTAAGAGGATACGGCAAAATTCATCTGCAGCAGATCTCTGTCAAAGATCGTGTTTAAGAGAGTACGTCAATATTCGTATGCAGCAGATCTCTGTCAAAGATCGTGTTTTAGAGAGTACGCCAAAATTCGTCTGCAGCAGATCTCTGTCGAAGATCGTGTTTTAGAGAGTACGTTAAAATTTGCTTGCAAATAATACGTGTCAAATACCGCTTATTAGAGGGTACGCCAAAATTCATCTGCATCAAATCTCTGTCAAAGATCGTGTTTTAGAGAGTACGTCAAAATTCGTGTGCAACACATCCGTGTCAAAGATCGTATATTAAGAGGATACGGCAAAATTCATCTGCAGCAGATCTCTGTCAAAGATCGTGTTTTAGAGAGTACGCCAAATTTCGTCTGCAGCAGATCTCTGTCGAAGATCGTGTTTTAGAGAGTACGTTAAAATTTGTGTGCAAATAATACGTGTCAAAGACCGCATATTAGAGAGTACGCCAAATTTCGTCTGCAGCAGATCTCTGTCAAAGATCGTGTTTTAGAGAGTACGTTAAAATTCGTCTGCAGCAGATCTCTGTCAAAGATCGTTTTTGAGAGTACGTCAATATTCGTATGCAACACATCTGTGTCAAAGACTGCAAATTAGAGGGGACGCCAGAATTCATCTGAAGCAGATTTATGAAAAATCTTTTTCTGATATAGATGATGTGTTAATGTAATCCCCAAAGATCGTATTTTAGAAGGTACTACAAATATGTCTGCAACAAATCTGTTTGTTATCGTATTGTCTTCTGCTTAATGTGTTTGTCTTCGCAGCCCTACTCAACAGCGTAGATTATCGATAGTCAGGTTATAATTACAATTATTTTCTACCTGTATTCACGAATAACCGAAATTCAAAGCAACAGCAGTTCGAAAACTGACATTCCTTTGTAATATCTAGTAGAAACCATTGAGACAAAAGGAGCAATTGCTCGTGTAGAGCAATTTCTCCTTTTGTCTCAATTGTTTCTTGCGTCTTAAGCGACATGTTCAAACAACTTTGTTTACGATTACGTATGAAGGCAGGGATTTAAACGGCGGATTTTCTCCCGTAAATCTATATTTATGTTGCCGACTGAGCTTTGTATACGAGACGTTAACGTCCACACGAAGGATAAAACAATGCTGGGCGACCGGCAAAAATAGACACTGGAACATTAACGAAGGGATTTGCCACAAATTACCTTGTGCAGCCCCCATCTAGCATTCCGGTACATCAATTCCTGTCAACTAATGGGAATTTATTTCTCAAGGAAGAAAAGAAAGAATGAAACACTTCTGTGCAGGAATCCGTTTGAGGTCTAAAAAGAACGTCTTTCATTAATAAATACAAAACATCATTTGTTCTGATTCAAATAATCTTTCATTCCATAAAAAGGCGTTTTACATATGTTCGAATGAATTCTGCATACTTCGTCGTGCTTCCTTAACCATTTACCAAACGCCAAATTTTCAGACGACATTTCAAAAATGTGACGAAATTGAAAAAAATAATCTTCTGGTAGGGCAGAAAACATTGTAGGAAAAGGAGAGATTGCTGGTTAAGAGCTATTTCTCCTTTCCCGACACCGTTTTCCAGAGTCGTCTGCAGCAAACAGGTCAGATGTCGTGATTGTTTGGTAATTGGTCAATACAAATCTCTATAATAAATTAAGGTTATATCATAATGACTGGGTGAATGGCATGAGGACTTGCCATTTCTTTTATGCTTCGTGTCGAATGAATATTTTGTCTGCAAACCCATCGTATGGATATATACAACTATCTGGAGAAAGCATTTGCAAGGAAGACTTTATGGTGGTTTCCTAAAGTGAAGTCTGCTATAATTATTCTTTCCTGGGTCCCAAAAGGTTCTGATTATGGGTGCGAAATCACAACAATTAAAGCGGATTACATGCATGGCCCTATGGAAATGGCGCCAAAAGGCAATGATAAAGTTTGCTCCTGTGTTTAAGCTCTTTTCCCTCGCCCCCAAAACATGCATAAAGAACGAAACAGTTTTATGTCACGAAAGAGTTTTATGCAATAAAGAACAAATAATAGCTTTAAGACGTTAATGGGTAACGTTTTTCGGGCCATGCGTATACATTTTAGAGGTGAGCATAAGACATATCAAATTAATACCAAATCCTAGTCCGAAAAAAGCTAAACCCTTTAACGTCAGTAATATATGATTCTGTTTCTCCCGTTATGTGATGCACCAGAGAGGGCGCGAACGAATATGGAATTCGTTCCAAATATAAAATTATTCTTTGGTCCAAAGACGCAAAAAGTAGTTCCAAGGAATAACTATTATTTCTTCAATTTTAGTAAGCATCCAAGAATGCTGTTCCAATATGCCAATGCTGAATTTCAAACGTCCATCTCGAGTACATCGAAACACCGGCAAAA
Organism: Cerastoderma edule; assembly: GCA_947846245.1. Taxonomy (NCBI): domain Eukaryota; kingdom Metazoa; phylum Mollusca; class Bivalvia; order Cardiida; family Cardiidae; genus Cerastoderma; species Cerastoderma edule. Next base: position 56,922,906 of record OX401404.1, read on the forward strand.
TAAGTTCTGACTTAATATCAAAACGAGGAAACGTCCAATACTTCACGGCATACCCTTTCAAGTTTCTTTTAGTACCATGTAATAGGATAAACAAAAGTTCCTATATCGTCGTATCTGTTTATTGTATTTTATATTGCATTGGCCCCGCTCAAATTACAAACATATCAAATCTCTCTTAATTCTTCTTCTTCTTTTGTTAAAAGAGGAAACAAATAACAATTATCTTTACGCAAGGTATGACTTGTGCAATGAACACATAATCAACTAGAGCGACGCCGCTTGTCTTTTCACGGTTAACTATCGACTCTCCTTCATTTAAATGAACATGGTTCATTCCATCCATCCATTCCATTCAGACCGATATTCTTTCACAATGCTTGGTGACATCCATATTTGTTCGTGAAAGCGAGTTTACGCTAAATCTTATTCAAACAATATTTATCACAACTTCATGGCCCCATACCAATATGTTTAGAACAAAAATGTCATCCTGACTTCCATTCCTTAAAAACAGACTGTCTCGCTCGAAACGAGAGTTCTCTTATAGCTATGAAATATTCATGTTGAAGTGAAGCAAGATCTAATACATCCCAACTCTATTATCTTTAATCAATGTATTCAAACCAAACTTAACATTAGGAGGGAACCATCCTCATTACATAGAGTATGTCTCGCTCTATATGAGACCCCTCTTACATCGGTTATATATTCAAATTGATTCGTACTAAGACCTGATTTACCTCAACTTCAAATTATCATTGATCAATGTGATCAGACCAAACATGATCTCAAGGGGGAACTATCCTCTTTACAAAGTGTATATTTCGCTCGATATTAGAAAAAGATGACTCGCACTAAGACCTAATTTATCAAACAAACATTCGTCCATTTCTTTTGTAACGTTCGTTGAACGTTTATGCCAATTAGAAACCTAATGCATTGTTTGGGAGAACATGCTGGTATATATATAGACAACACAACCTCTCAGTGTAAGACAGTGTTTTTCACTGATCGGATGTGGTTTGCGTCTTTGGGAGGTTCATTTTCTCGGTTCGTTACACTATTTTCAGAACGCGAACACATAACGAAGCCGGGTACCGTGCTATTGCGGGCACCTGTCAACATGACGTTTCAATGTTCGAGAGTGAGGTCCGCCACAGTGTATCCAGCAAACGTCCACTCCGCCATGATCTTCTCACAGGTACAGCTTCAGCCCTACTCAGAGTACGTCCAGCTCACATCAGAAAAGGGAGGTAAGTCATGTCGCTTTGCGTTATTATGGTCTCAGCTAATGGTTTGCCGCCCGTTCTTTGTTCCATACAAAAATATTCATTTGGGCCCATCTAAAATGCTTTCCTCAAATATATCCATCCTTGGTGCATGTTTCTTCATTAATGTACAGTCCCTGCCCAGTGTTTGAACACTTAAGAAACCAGGACATGATCATCTTAAATTTGTTTCTATCGGTAAATTCCTTTTACAACGCTCTATTTTCACTTAAAGAATTGCAAACGCCAATGCAATTAAGTGACATCTTGCGTATTGTGTATGTTCGTCCGCTAGAGAAAGAAGAGCGAAAATAATCATCAAAGGAACGGTTTCAACGATGGCTTACACCCCGAAAATATCAAAACCAGTCAGTGAGACATGCTCAAGTATCTTAATGGCTAAGAATGCAGTGCTGCACTTTGAGTTCTCAAGAAATACTTCTTATAGTGCAACTACTTCCGGACGTAATTAAACTGTTTTGCCGCACATTATCTCCCTTGCTGGATTCGTGATACCATACTGTGGTAATGTTACAGAAAACTCTGTAATTTCTTCACTCATGTGGACAAGAATCATTGCTCTTAATTGCATTTTTGCAGAATGATCTGAATTGTTCTTTTAAGGAAGTTTGTGTTGAGTTTTTGCGTGCAAGCTAGTTTCTCTTTATTCTGAATATTCTACCGGAAACGGCTTGAACTTCCATACATGTGTTTCCTGTGGTTATCTAATGTGACAAACACAGTGCTTGTCGCTCTGGCACGCAATTATTAACAGTGAAGTGGCTCTTAAAAGTTTATGATTATAACCATGTTTTCTAATCCTGTGGGAAGGGTCAATAGGGGTCACCATCGCTAGGCCTAATTATCGCTGCTTTTCGCTGTTTTCCACTTTTTATAAGCATGTATTTCATTTTAACACTCTTCTTATAGATAAACAGTTTAGAAAAAGTGAAAATGCAAACAAAACATGGCATCAAGAGATAATTCTCGTACTGGGCATTGAGTTGTATTAGTTTAGTTTAAAAATATGTCATTGCCAATTGAACATATAATAAATAATACACAATATGTGTAAATAGTCACACTACAAACTTTTGCAAAAGAGTCTGGCCACAAGTTCTCACATCTTAGAAACGGCGATGATAGACGCGTAGCTGCCTATACACGAGTACGCAGCTGAATCCACATGATCCTGACTGACCAAAAACAAAAACTGGCCTTTTTTAAAATCACAAAAATCTGATTCATTAATGCATAAAACCTTGACGCCTAGATGTCATTAATGACCCTGAAATCGCCTAGAATGCATCAGATTGCACCATTATTTTTAAATCTTTCTGGAGCAGCATGCCCCCGGACCCACTAGCTAAATCCTGCATCAACATCCATTGAGGGCTAGCTACGCGACTTCATGTCTCCCCAATACCACAATGGACCAATCACAAAATTCTATACGTTGTAGAAGGGCTATAGGTACTATGTGATAGAAATGTAAAATCATCCTGACGGACCGCTCCTAGTGCAGTGCGTGATCAAAATTTAATAAATATTGGCCGCGATATATATAATCAAATCAGTTATACATCGTGCATAATAATCTGCGATTATTCAAATTAACGTATTCCAATAGTTTATACGACACTGTGAAGTATTTCCAGTTTGTGACATTCGAAATCGTTGTGTCAAAATGCGAATTTTCTCTTACAGAGCAAATTCGCATTTTGTCACAATGATGTCAATGCTTGCGATTTAAGCATGCATAATATTACCCAAGATTAAATCCAAACATCCGTTTTCATATTGGGTATCCCGAATCTGTCATTTCTTTCAGTTTAGATCGGAAACAAAATATCACATGAGGAAATAGGAATATTCACTAATTATTCAAATTAAGTTTCCTAGCAAATCGTGGTAGCAATACCAACCAAATTCGAGACGCCCCTTGGGAGATCCGTTTGTATATCATGCTAATTTTTATAATTCCTCGTGGGTGGTTGGTCGGTTGTTTCTATCAGAGTTTTACATCATTTTAACAGTATTTCAGTCAGATAGTGATAGACATTGTGTTTATCCACCCTAACTAGCACTGCATATTACATCAACACAGTGTTTTGTTTTTGTTGGTTTTAAGGGACTTACTCTGAGAATTGTGCTCTGGGAATATTAAACGTTAAAGTCTTTTTTTCAATTTCTATACTCCTATTTTCCTGAAATCGTGTGATTTCGTTGTAATGTGAAAGTGAAAAGTTCCAAAACGATATTGACTCACAATCATATATAGTTGATAAGATGGTTGATAAGATGCATGTCGCTTTTTCTATTTCAGGTTATATTTGTCCGCGACAACATCAACACGACACGAAGGAGAGTTCCGGTTCCGGAGAGTACCTGGTTCCCATCATACTGGCTACGTCATTGGGTATAGTGGTCATGTTATTGCTGGTTGGCTATCTCGTATTGCGGAAGATAGGAAAACTTGGGTACCAAAACATGGAATAGAAACGTTTTAATAAAGGGAGGTAAATCGCATAATCGTGGTCAACAGTTAGCTCCCTTTAGTAAATAAATATTAGGGGTTTGCATTTTACTTCTTCGCTTTTGGCAGTCGTTTGTAGCAGACGGTACAAGACCATTAATTATAATTCAGACAAAAGCCTTTCAATGAAGAACTTGTTAGTTTTGCTTTGTAAAATTGCAAAACACGGATGCACACGATCCCATCATGTTCAAATATGTAATACTAAATAATATTATTTTCAAATATCTTCTGCTGCAAAGGTCATTTAGTAAATGTGAAGAGATTTTAAATCTTCGGGAATTGAGACTAGAATGTTCATACGGACGTACGAAGGAATCCCAACATGCAGTCATACGGTTACACTTAGCTATAGTTTTTACATGTGTAAATGGCAAATGTTTTCATACCAAACCACTTTCATTGATTATATAATAGAACAGGTTTCCTGCCTGACATAATTGAATAGAAAACAGTGGTTACGTTTGCTTCCATCAACTAATTTGATTCAGATCTTAAGTGGCAACCACTATCTCCATATATTCTCTCTTTAAAAAATATACAGCAGAGCCATACTGAAATCATTGATCAGAATACCGTCACTTTAATCAGGGAAATATTAATCTTTGCAACCACAAGTTTTGATCAAACACAACATTTTCATCATCAGCCACGCTATGTCACGTGGTGAAGATAAACACATTGACCTAGATGGACTGTATGAACCTTAACGTTAAGATGCGCGTATGGTGATTTAATATCTGTTTATTCCCTTACTCCGTAATAATGAAACGTATCGTAATCCTTAAAAAAATAAAATTATTGTGTCAAAGGGATAAATTGCTCCTAATGGGCAGTTCACCCTATTGTGACAATGAGATATCCCACCACATATATGATGATTACGCATGTCCCATGGCTTCTTTATTGTTGTCAAATTATGTTTTCATATTTAGCCGTTCACAAATTTTCCTGTAAGAGAATGAATTGAATAATTCATCTGTTTCATATGCCTCTGTTAACCATGTAAACATATTTCAATGTACGTATAACAAGTAGAAATTGTGCAAGATGTTCATTCTGTTTTTGTGTTTCATTTTCTTCCCTGAGCCTCGTTCAATACACACAGTGTTCACGGGTATTCGGTCGATGTTCCCCGGCTGAGATTGTAAGCTAGGGCACCAGCGGATGAGCGCATGTGTATGACCTTTCTATTAAACGAGACCCTGGAGATGCACATAACGCTTCTTGTGTCTGTTAGTCTCAAATTAAGCGTTGTGAAAGAAGTTCGTGGCATCGAAGAAACATTGTGCAGCATACCAGGAATAACTGAATAATGCACGAACGCTTGCAACAGGATCAAGCTTATTTTGAAACAGCCTAAAATTCCGAAACATGTATATGGATTTAGAAATGAAAACATATCTTTTCAGTTCACAGAAACGAACGAAACACTTGTTAATATAACGATTCAATTGGCTTATGCTTTTTTAGTTGATATGTTTGAAAAGGATATATTGCTTATACAATAAGTAACTAATTCCTATCTAAGCAGTGATTCTTTCAATAAGCTACTTTTATCTCCTTATAATTTAGAGGCAAATAATTGTCTTCGATCGTTTTGTTTAACTGGGGGCCAATTGAACAGTAACTGATTGCTGAAATAGAATAATTTACTAGATGATATTAGTTGTGTCTGGTTCATTCGATGGTTGCATGATTTACTTTGTAAAATATTCATTTAATGTATTACTGAATAAAACAGAGAAGCGCTTAGATTACAGATTGTCATAGACGACTAGAACGATTTACATCGCATCAACAATTATTCAGTTGTAATGCTACGCCTGACTTATAACCGACGAAGGAACAATCCCGGCTCTCCTTAACATTAGTCTAGTAATGTTGTGATGTCCCACTCATAATAGTAGATGATAGCCCAACAACTTACTGCCCTTAAGGGCCGGTCAAGCCGGGTAGAACCATCGGCATTCCGTAAGTCAGTCAGGAGATTGACTCGCGTGAAAATCCAAATACCGTAGACACAAAGGCGATGGGAATATCATAACGACTTTATTGGTGATGGTTGTAATAGTAATGGGTATGGTCGATTGATCCTTTCCCAAACAACAAATTCTCGACTGTCCCAAATTGAAAGAGTTTGCAGACGACATTTCGAAATGTGATGAAATTGAACAATATTCTTCAGATAGAGCAGAAAACCTTGTGGGAAAAGGAAAAATTGCTCGTCACGAGCAATTTTTCCTTTTCCCACAATGTTTTCTAAAGTCGTCTGCAACAAAGTGGTCAGATGTCGTTATTGTTTGGGAAAGGGTTAAATAAACTATAGCCGTCATAGTTTTGAAAACTGCTGAAACGGTCCTAAACGCTTCAACAAGCATTAAGCAATTCGGCAGTCCACTTCAAATATGCACCTGACCGAAATGGGATATTTATCCATACAGCAGGGGCCCGTTTTACTAAACAGTTTACGCTTAAGATTTGCGTAAGTCTAAAACAACAAGTCCTTTTATTTCAATATTTGGCAAAGCAATATTGCAAAGTAACACATCATTGGAATCGTCTCTCCGAGACGCTTCCAATGACGTGTCACATTGCAATATTGTACTCTCATTGAAGATATTATCCATGTTAATCAATTATGACTTACGCAAACATTTTCCGTAAGTTGTTTAGTAAAACGGGCCCCAGGTGAAAAGGGTATATCTTGGTTTGCTTAATGAGCACCGAGATATTGTTTTAACTGAACTTGTCAAAATAAACCATAAACACACAAGATGTCCTGTCCTTTTTTAGGCTTCTAAAAACAACTATGAGTCGTTGTTAGATAAATTAAAGTTTTATTTTTCTAAAACAAAGTATCAAGACTACCTTTAAAGATTTCAATCACATTTCAATATGCATATATCACAGCTGTCAGGTATGTACAATATTCATTCATGCAAAGTAACAAGTGCAAAACAAAATGGCCGTGCCTTTCATATGAAGGGTCATTCTATACATGATAGAACGAATCAATCGGACGAATAAATATCTTAACATAATTGTAAACAAAACCAAAAACTCGATTTACCCTTTCCCAAACAATAACGACATTTGACCAATTTGTTGCAGACGACTTTAGAAAACACTGAGGGAAAAGAAGAAGTTGCTCGTGACGAGCAATTTCTCCTTTTCCCACAATGTTTTCTGGCCTATCAGAAGATTATTTTCCAATTCCATCATATTTGAAATGTCGTCTGCAAACTCTTTTAATTTGGTACAATCGAAAATTTGTTGTTTTGGAAAGGGTTAAAGGCATTATAAATGGAATGACAAAAAAAGCCAACTCCCTTCTAGTAATATGTTTCATCAAATAATGAAGCTCTATCCAATTTATACTGACGTAAGCCACCAGTTTTTGTGACGCCAAAAGCCCTTTACAGTGTATCAATGAAGGGGAAAAATTCTGGACTAACATTCAGGAAACACACTGTACGTTTGCGCATGACCGCTGGTTTCCAACTCAAAGCCTAGCTGCAAAGCGAGTTAGGATACCAGTGGAATTGTACACGCATGTGCGCCGTCCATTAACCCTTTACCAAGTCTGTCCCAAGATGAAAGAGTCTGCAGACGACTTTTAGAAATGGGATGAAATTAAAAAATCATATTCTGATAACGCAGAAAACATTGTGGGAAAAGAAGAAATTGCTCCTTGAGAGCGATTTCTCCTTTTCCCACAACATTTTCCAGAGTCGTCTGCGAAAAACTGATTAAGTGTCGTTATTGTTTGGTAATGGGTTTAGATGACCTTCCGCATTTAAAACACAAACATCGCAATTAGTGATAAATCTTTCTGAGCTAATGAACCCTTTTCCTAGCCATGCATCATTGTTGCTAATAGATTTCGGAAAACATTTCGTGTTAAGAACACATCTCTTGAAGTACTCGTCTTTAATTTCCAAGAAATTCGTTCACCAACACCACTTCTAAGTTGTCTCTAAAACAGCCATGCTTGATAATTCCAGACGCATGCTTAATGGGTTCCGAATGCATGTACATGTATAGCACTGACACTTTTCGCAATCAAAAACAAGTATGCGATATTCGGAGGATATTTTGGCTTCTCTAGCTCATATATTCAATCGAAGATGCAATGGAAGACTTAGGTAATAGGTATTTCAAAGTCAAACATTTTGAAACAACGATTTTAAAACATTGGTAACGCACAACAATATGGAGCTGCTCTGTCCATAAGGGTAACATTTGTATTGCCGCTGGGAAATCAGCATCTTGTAGTTATAGTTTGAAGATGACGACAAACATGCATATCCACCAAGGGGTTACATTCAATATTCTATGAGGTTCAATACTGTTTAAAACGCCTGTAAACAATTTGCATATACAAAATAACATACGATATATATTGAAATTAAACGAATAAATAGCATAACAAACATTAATTGAATTTGATAAGTCATAAGGAAAAAGGCAAAAACAACCATTGAATAAGAGTGAAATGTCATAAATGTACTGCATGCTTGCTAAAAAAATGAAGACCACAGGTGCAACGTTGAGTTCAAACTTGTCAATATTCGCTGCAAAGCTGTGTATATCCGCCATTTTCATGTTATACGTGTCTATTTTCTTCCTCAACGATCATCTTTCGTTGATACACACTGTGTAGTCATCTTCATTTCGACCAGGACCTTTATCACATCACTCAAAATATTATCTTTAGTTTCTGATATTCCCGATATATTTTTGTCTGTGTGCGAAGCCCGAGAAATGATATTTTTTAGACCCATCAAGGGCGTCTCTTCCGGACGGAACATGACAAACAACAAACGTTTACATCTATACATCACCAGATACATTATGAAGCATTGGCTGCATCTTTTTGGAGCGCAAATCAAAACTCTTAAAAGTAAATGTATAAAAATATCATGATAACTGTCAGAAATAAAAGAACTTTAAAAATCATTACATCACTCGGCAAATTTGCCCTTCGCGATAAATTTCGCCTTTTCTGTCACAAAGCTTTTCCGGATCGATCGGCTGGAAGCTCAATATACGCATATTTTTTTATATATGGGTTTTACATCACATCAACATTATTTCAGTTATGTAGCGATGCCCGACTATTAATGCTGGAGGAAGACCCCATACTCAACTGCCCATAAGGGCTGGTCAAGGTGGGTAGAACCATCGACATTCCGTAAGTCAGTCGGGAGACTGCCTCTCACGAAAATCCATATCCCTCTCAGGATTTGAACCCATGCGGAGAGGGGCCATGTGATTTCAAGTTCTGTACTCTAACCACTAGGCGACGGAGGCCACTCAATATACGCATATAAGCCGTTCATTAATGACATATGGCTTTGTTTACACCATCAAAATGTATCACACTAATGTGGCTCGTAGATTGTTTGGTGATGGGGTTTTGGACACTCAAAGCACCGTGTGGGGGTGGGGGAAATGTAGTCTATATGAGGGTCGTGTCGGGGCTCAAACTTCCGTCTCAGTGACCGGATCGGTCAACTGCTCGACCAGATCCCCGGATGTTGGTGGCATGTCCAACAGCCAGCAGTTGGCAATGACGTCCAAGAGCTGAAAAACAACACATGTATTATGTAAATGAATCCATTTCATACTTCAAGGTAATTTGTAACGACAATAATTTGATAGTCTTTGGTTCTGCTTTAACCCATTATCAGACAATAACGACATTTGACTAGTTTGTTGCAGATGACTCTGGGAAACATTGTGGGGAAAGGAGAAATTGCTCTCAATGAGCAACGTCTCCTTTTCACACAATGTTTTCTGCCCTGTAAGGAGCGTTTGTTTTTCAATTCATCACATTCTGAAATGTCGTCTGCAAACTCTTTCAATTAGGGACAGTCGTAAATTTGGCGTTTGGTAAAGTGTTTAGGAACCAAGACAAGAAATTAACGCGTCTTTTATCGTGACCATGTGAAAAAAGAATTGAAAATAGAACCATATGCAGTGATTTTTCCAAAGAAAGAACCATATTATTTCAGATTTATTCATGTTTTGTCAAATATGAACTTAACCTTCTTCGTTCGTCATGGCATCTTTCTAAAAACAACGGTGCTGTAAAGAGAGGCGTGGTTCTCCTTTGTGTTTACTAAGAAAGTCTGCAGAGAAGAACCCATTCAAACGACATTGGTATGTATCTGTAATGTATCTAATCCGCGACATTCCAAACCCGCGAACTTTATTCTAGCAACAGCACAGCCATGTCACTTTTGATAGGCATGCACTTTTCTTTGTTCAGCATTGTGATGAGGGCGGATATGAATCGTTAGCACAACGTATAGCCAGTACTCATTATAGTTTTTGATTATCCGATAGCAAGCAATGTGACAAAAGTAGAAAGCCTCGCCCGTGACGAAGTCCTTCATTTCAACAGTGACTTGAAAAAGATCTCCTAGAAGTGTAATTGCTACTAATTGATTCGTTAAAAGATTAACCACAACACTTAATACAGTGTATCTTATAACATAGGAATATTAGTTACCTGGTTTCCAACTGTTCCAAGTTGTCCAACCTGCTGAAGTTTGTTTCTCATCACATCAAAGTTGTCCTTTGAAGCGGGTAAAAGATCCCTAACGGTGATCACATGTAGGGTGGACGCCAACTCCATACAACCGTGAATGTGTTTATCGTCAACTCCATTCAACAGGGGAATGTTATCGAGGTTAGGAACTCTGTCCTTCTCTTTAAAGTTGCCGTACATCTCAGGAAGTGATTTGAATGGATCCTTATCCAGACCAAGAGCGGCCTCGACCTCCACGTCCAGTTGGTTATCAGATGGACCGTTCTGGGAGAAGATCCTGTCAATAACCATCTCTGCGTCCACCATTACTTTAGGTCGTGAGCCTGATGGTGTTGAACTAGTGCTTTTGTTGGTTTTAATGCTGCAGGTTTCAGAATCTTCAGACGTAGGCTGGTTAAGGAAAGCATCCTCTGATACGGTGAGATGTTGGTTACTTTCCGATCTGAATGGTTTTCTACCGGGTTTGCCCTCAGGGTTCTCTCGGATTATCTGATCCAGTGGGATTTTCTTGTTCCTTTTCCGTCTTGCTTCTTTCTGCTTCGAGTCTTTCGTGCCGTCCCTCGGTGGATGCTGCAGCCTTTTAGGGCTCGATCCTTTATGAGGACTGGGAGATCGGGACCGGGTATTAAAGAACCCCTTGGATTCCAGATCAGCAAATAGTGTTTGATCATCGACAGGTTCCTCTAATGTACTGTCCGCCGTGCCAGGTCTAACAACGATACCAGGAGTGTCCTGAGTTTCTTCTGCACCACCAGGATCACTATCGACGGCTGTCGCACGAAGAGGGACTCCCTGTTTTACCAATTCCCTGTACCGTTTAGAGGCGATGCCAGCTGCAGTGTCTGTAGAATTACCTATACCTACACTATCTTCATTCTTCGCTGTTTTCCGATTACGATGTTGGTGGTCGTTTGACTTGGATCTCCGATTGGAAGGAGATAAAGTTCGTTGTCGATGACCTTCTCTGGATGGTGAAAGACTTGTCGGTCTGGAAGAAACACTAGCCTGTCCCGCGGCCAATGGGGACATGGGCCTGGACGGATTTCGGGATTTCGACAATCCCCTGTTTTCTGTCGGTTGAACGTTTGGAGACATTGGACGGGATGGTGGTGACAACGGTCTACTAGCTGCTGCCATTGATCGCGGTGTTGGAGACATAACACGGGCATGTGGTGACATCGGCCTGTTTGTAGGTTGGACATTGGGTGACATAGGTCTTGACCTGGCAGGACTGTGTGTTGGAGACATCACACGGCTTAGCGGTGACATAGGTCGGGAAGTTGTGGATGTGTATTTACTATCAGGAGCCAGAATCAGTGACTGTTCCGTATTCATAAAAGTCTTTTGAGAAATGGGTTGTGTTCCATTCTTATTAGCACTGTTTGGGGCTTTTGAGTTCGATTTAGAATTAATGTTTATACCGCTATCATTGTCATTCCCGTCAAATGTAAACTCACTTTCTCCCGAAGAAACTTGTTGATTTTCATAACCATTTGCTGGGAAGTGCTCTTCTGGAAGACTTTCGTGAGGTAAGAACTTCGCTCCAAAGTAGGCCGGCGAATTCGAGATCGGTCCGGCCATTTTGTAATTTCTAGCCCACGACCCGATGACGCGGTTGGATTGACCTTGGGTATGCACGACCTTCTGACCCTTTGCATTGACAGGTCCGGTCGACATGCCACTACTCACAGATCCACTGTCAAATCCACTGTCCACTTTAGAACTTGGTCGTTTGAATTGTTTGGTTTTATCGGGTGTTGGGTGTTTAGGGGAACCTTCAATGTCCGTAAGATGTCCTCCGTCCATTTCGTAATGATCGCTCTCAGCCTGAGACGATAGTGACGAGACTTCTCCACTCGTCAATGACACGTCTGCGTTTTTTACCCGTACACTGGAGGCTATACTACTTCCGCTTTCATTGCTGCTGAAACTGTGAAATCGACTTATGTCCACGGACTTTAGTTGAGTCGTCTTTGTCGCTGAGAAACATTCACTTGTTGGAATTGGCACAACGATCACACCCTCCTGGTCGTTTGACAGTTCTCCTTCGTCTTTTGACGCACTTGACACATTGATCTTTTTCACTGTCGCGTATTTCAGAGCAAGATCTGTTGTCGGAGTCATTCCTCTATTGGTTTCATACCTAGCACCGGTGTTTTGTCCTTTACCATTCAAGGCCCGTTTCAAAGCAGTTCTTGCCTTGTTCCGTTTAGCAAGACCAGACACTGACACAGGTTTGTTTTCCATGAATATTGGGTTTATTTCAGGTGGGGGCTTCTCATTTGTCATTGGTTTGTGCATCGGCGTTCTAGGCCGCTTGAGAGGTGCTGACCTTGCCCTCTCGAGTCTCGGATCAGGGACCTGATTCGTTGGTGCAGAATTGAAATTGGCCGATTTGTTACCAGATTGCCTGAAACTCACAATTTTAATCTTGCCTCCTTGCGGTTTCTCGTTATTGTTGGTATCATTCTGATTACCCGGGTTCATTCCATTGTCATACATTGCGTCATTTGCTATAGCACCGCCGTTTGGAAGTTTACCTTCTCTTTTGAGTTTCTCTTCCCGTTTCATTTCCACAACATTTATCAACATCTCCCGTTTGTCCTCGGGAACATCATTCATCGTTATCTGTTTTGACTTCAGGAGCTCGTAGTAGTCAATCAGCTCAAACTTCGAATGTGGAAGGTCTTTGTACGAGAACCGTTTTCTCTCGCCATCTTTGTTCTGCCCGTTTAACGTTGCAGACATGATATCGTTGACTGTTATCTCAGTTTTCCTCAGAGCGGCCGGATCCGTCATTCCGGGTAAACAGTCGAGAATGTCGTCAAGGTCGTCATCGTCCAAATCTTCGGGCGTGGATATAAACGACCAGAGACTTGATCTAGACTCGCCCGAAACCGTTTTTCTTAACATCGTATTCGCCTTCTTGTTCACTTGTGTGTAATACTGTTCATCAATAATGTCCCACACCTCGTTAATTTTCGTTTTCTCCTTAATTGGTTTACTTTTAGCTTTGCCTTTAGGAACAGTGTTCGTAGTAACGTTTGAATCTTCCTCTTCAATGGCGTCTAGGAAGTTAGAATCCTCTGTTGGCTTAGCTTTAAACACTGACACCGCGGTGTCGTTACTTGTGATTGATTTTAATATCGATGTTGGCTTGGATAACCACTTTCCATCTTTTTTCTTTGCTTCATCGGCGCTACTTACAAAGGCTTCCACCTTTGGGGGAATCTGGAGTTTTTCTTCACTCTTTTTCCTGCTAAACGAAAACTTCCTCTCTTTCTTAAATGCTTTAGAACCGCCTTTAGTTTCTTTTCGAAGTTCCTTAAGCATTTCATCATTCATAGGATCTGGTGATACACAACGTCCATTCTGAAAAGCTTTGTTGAACTGACTAGGTGATAAACTCCGAGTGTTTTGCTGTTTTCCAACTATTGGAGTCATTGCTCTATCAGCCGATTTACTCACGTCCTTTCGACTTTTTCTCTTACTGACTACGCGTCTCTCTGAAACTTTAACCTCAGGACTCTTACACCGATCGGGCGCAGTTTCCATGCGAACATTTAACCGTCCTTTCCGCTCACTCTCTTGCACTTCCGGTGTACTATATTGGGCAACTTCGTCATCGATTTCACTCTCAGACACCGACACGGTATCGGGCGTTTTAGACGAATATCGCCGAATGTCCGAATAATCCGGGGACGTTGGGCGATCCCTGTCCAACAGATTATCCATGGAATTGTTCCGATCCGGCGGTCCAAACGATTCCGGGGAAAGACATCGCCTAGCAACGTACTCGTCGCTATGGAGACTATCGAACATCCGGTGAGTGTCCTCCGCCTCGTAGCAATACTGCGCCTCGAATTCGTCCTCCTCCTCGGAGAGCACATGTTCAAGGTTCAGTTTAAGCGGGACCTGTTCCGAGTTGTAGTTCGTGTAGCGGTTCTGGAACTTCTTCTCGCACATTTTGCTCACGATCTCTAGCGCGATCAGAGCAAACGCCCGGATGTCCGGAAGAAAGAAGTACCGTTTGTCCTTGATCGTCTCGTCCATGTTCTGCTGAAGGCTCCCGTAGATATGAGCGCTCTCGAAGTCGCCAACCGCGGCGCGAAGCACCATACTCTGAAATCAGAATTGTCAGATGTGAATGATTTGATATCACGAAACTTTGGAGTATGATGTTCAACTATTAATTCTTTCCCTTGCTTATACATATGCACTGTATGGGTTCAATGGTTTCTGTATCAGTAAACTTACAAGGCAATCGTGGCAAGGTGAGAAACTGCTCATGATGAGCTTTTCTTCCACATTATCACAATGGTCCCAACCTAGTTAAGATACGATATGAAAATGGCATGTATTGTGATTTATAAGTGTCGTCTGTCATTTGTCTTTGACTGTTGTTTCTTTCGTTTCTTTAAAAATCAAAGTTCAGTCGAAATTCTTATTACGAGAGAATGGTAGGGCCATTGCGATTAAGGGATGGAGGTATTTCAACAAATAACTTATTCTTTTGTATGAATAATCAAATAAAAATATCAGACTACTCAGAAGTATATATTTGTAAAATTTTGCCAAACCACGAGAATCGAAATACATATCTTATCAAATGGACATGGATATTAAAGTACTAAACTCGATTTCATGTAGTTTGAAAAAGAAACTGTTTTCTTATAAATATAATCTTCACTTATAATCGACAAACAGGTCACATTAATGATCAATTTATGAATACCAGATATCCAGATTATGAAGTGTGAATGATGCTCTGGTATGCTGTATTTCAGTAACTATGAGAGAAATCAATTTTTATGGTACTTTATTAATATTATCTCAACGAGAAGATTCTAATGCGTAACCCATATCGAAGGCTCAATGCAAGACTAACGTAAGTGCTACATATATATTAAAAACTTACTTGAGTATTGCCCTGAACCATCGACACAATTGATTGTTTGAAAAAGTAACGATAGAAGTCAGTAAGGAAATTTCTGGGGGGTTTTTTGGAAAAAGTTTGAGACAAAGTAACGAAAAATTCATATCTTTTTTTTTGTAAAGACTAATCAACAATTCAATAAATTCAATTTTGTAGGTTTTTATTAGAATCTTTTCTATCAGTTAACTGATGTCAAAAAGAATATTATTGCAATGTGACACGTCATTGGAAGCGTCTCGGAGAGACGATTCCATTGATTGGCTACTTTGCAATATTGGTTATCCCAATATTGAAACAAAAAGGAATGTTGTTTTGAACTTATGCAAACCTTTAGATAAAATGTTTAGTAAAACGATATATTGCATTTAAACGAGCATTTATTCCAACGTTTTTTATTACACGATGGCTTATAACACTTATTCTGGTGAAGCTACATCACGAGACTTGGTATATGTGAACACTGTGGCAAAACGAGGATCTTTGTCGTGACGATGAACTTCTTCCTTCGTCAAAATGGATCATGTGCTTAGCTATCCTCTAATGCAAAGCCAACGGAAAACGCAGTCCAAGTCCACACACGCGCACATATGGTAACCTCCAAAATTATATACACATGATGTGTCATGAAGGTTATTCCATTATATTTGCTTCAAGCATATCCACATATGGACTTGTTTTACCCATTTCCTTATATGATATGTCGAATTGGACACGTTGGAATGTTTAACCAACGACATTTTTGCTTTCGTACAATTACTAGAGATATTGCTCGTTTGTTTCTGGAATTATTTCCGTTTATTGCTTTTGCTTCTGTAGTCGTTTGAATCATGCGTTTTTAAATGTTTATAAATAAAATTATCTCTTCTGTAAGACAATGCAAACTTCAATCCAAAATAATTCATCAAGAAAACTCACAAACAATTATACAAAACAAAGCAATGGTATTAAAGCAAGCAGTTACGCATGTTCACACAAAGTCGTTATACAAAAATTGTATATAAGTCACATCAACATACAAAATTTAGACACAATTACACACTGACTTGTTTATAGAGTTACTTACCGTTCTATTGCGATAGGACCACCTCTGTAATTAATATGATTTAAGATTTGCTATGAAAATTAAGACCATTTGTTCATGCACTCTAGAATAATTTTTGTTTCAAAGTCCTATCATATGTATATGTGATTTGCTTCGAAAATGAATTTTCTTAAAGCAATTATTGGACAACATTGAATAACGAAAAGTCAAATTGACTACACGGAATTAACGCAAATATCTTTATGGGCTTTTGTAGCTAGTATAATGCACAGGTACCAGTAACCAATAAATTGTATATTGTTCTATATACATAGTACAATAAACAGTTTGTTTTGATTTACCCGTTACCTGTAGTTCAAAGCAACAGCGCCCGGAAATTACAAACTATGATTAAACGAATCCTCCCTTAATGAAACTTGTTAGAAACCACGGATCCAAAAACGGAAAAGGATACTTGATATATGTATGAATTCTTCTTTTGACACCATGGTGTATTAAAACGCGAAAACATGAGGGAAAATGATAAAAAGTAACTTTCTTATTAGCGTAGCTATAATGATTCCCCAGTCAGTAACATAAGGGAATCATTCAAGCTTATATCAATGAAAATCCTAAAAATGCGTATTTTCCTAATGGGAAACACCTCAATTAAATGGCATCTCCTTAAGCTTCAGTGCTTTGGGAAAATTTCTATCTTTGATGTACTAAATTTGCACTTCCCCCTTATAGTGCTGGAACCGACTTCATGCTTATGCAAACAGGTTAGATCCAGGCCAGTCGCCAAGTAAATTGGCGACTGGCCTGTGATCTAACCTGTTTGCTACTCTGAGTATCTTTCCTCGTCAAAATTAAGTAGATATTCAAGGTTTTGGAAAGTAGGCTGCACAAAAATCTATTTTTAGAAAATTGCCCAGCATTCTAAGGGCAAAGAACAAAAGAGAGTTGTTTCAGAAGATCAAATGTTGGGCATTTCAAAGACGTTTATGGTGGAACAATTTTGTAATTAAACGCGACAATAGTCTTGTTTTTCTTAAGATGGATATAATTGGATACCTGGAGAGATCCTTTCAGGTAAATGCATGACGACGTCAGGTTGCTATGGAGAACGTTCTCGTGGTGCAGATAAAATAGTCCCTCCGCGATGTCGTGAATAATCATACGCTGACAGGGTTCCGGAAGCGGCAATTCGGCTTTCTGGAGGAATGTATGCAGCGATCCACCATTGGTCAGCTCCAGGCATATAATCCTAAAATGTTTCAAGGAAATGTTTAAGCGACCATCAAATCGCATTTGGTCGTAAAAAGGAATGAAGAAGAAAGCATCTTCAGTTCGAACATGACGGAATTGCCCCCATGTAATAACATGTCAATTTTTACTTTTAAAATCATGTGTTGTCAAAGGGAGCGAACTCTTACACCAAAATATGTTTGAACAATTCAGAAGTTCCATAACCTTCCTTTGAAACCAATTTGATACATTGTTCTGTACAATTTATGTAAAACGTTACTATGAACCATACACTTGTTTGATACCCTATGCTCTGATCATAGCCTATTTACTATTATTATTTGATCGACCATAACTTTTAAAGACACTACCGTACCACGACAAGTGTAGAGCGTCTAAATCAAATCAATCATTTCAAGTTGATCAAAACACTGACTGAAATAAAGTTGTCGTGATGCAAGACCCAAACTCACCCAAACAGGAACGTTAACTCACCTTGAGTCGCTGGTGGTTATCTCCCCTGATATCAGCGTCATCGTCTCGTAGTACGGGTTAGAGCTGTTCGTCCATAGACACTGTAGCAGACTCGGGTGTTGGGCTCGACGTAACATCCCCAGTATAACGATCTCCTGGGCCCAGGCCTTGAGGTGACTGAGCCCATACACCTTCATGAGTCCCCGCTTGGTGGCGTGCTTCCCGATACTCCATGTCGCTTTCATTCGTAGTCGACCGGCACCCTGGAATGACAAAACATGTTGGTTTATTAGATTGTTGGCTGGTATATTGATTGGTGAATTAATTGTTTACTTGATTGTTTACTTGATTGTTTACTTGATTGTTTACTTGATTGTTTACTTGATTGTTTACTTGATTGATTGATTGATTGATTGATTGATTGATTGATTGATTGATTGATTGATTGATTGATTGATTGATTGATTGATTGATTGATTGATTGATTGATTGATTGATTGATTGATTGATTGATTGATTGATTGATTGATTGATTGATTGATTGATTGATTGATTGATTGATTGATTGATTGATTGATTGATTGATTGATTGATTGATTGATTGATTGATTGATTGATTGATTGATTGATTGATTGATTGATTGATTGATTGATTGATTGATTGATTGATTAGTCGATTGATTAGTCGATTGATTAGTCGATTGATTGATAAGGGCTATAGCCTAGCTTAATGCACCAACAGCATTCTCTGTTTTTATTCATTAATCGGACGTTTACTTGACAAAAGGTTGTAAACAACCAAATATCTTTGACTTATGATGACAGCGAATTTGATATTGAATATTTACAACAATTTGTACTCATTGTTGATCATGGCATTGTGAGGAAAATGAACTCAATCTGTTTTTATAAAGTTTTCTTGTTTATTCATTCATGACATTTTTTTCATGTCGTACGTCGACACTTCAGTGAAAAGGGAATTTTAAGTACAGATTTCTCCTCGACTGACCAGTGTTACACGTTATTTCAATTATCACAAACACGGTAATAGGTACGACATGCAAAAATTGACCTTAGATTTGTCCTGAACAAATACAAGTCTTAGTAAAGCAATGTTCATATCTTCGACATCGAACCAAGTCTCAGACACAAGTCAGACGTGTTTGCTTATTCTTGAACGTACGAGGTATTCCAGAAAATACGTAGACAGGGCCAACATAAATCCAACTCATATATAGTTATATCTGAGAATTCTATGTTTGGTTTGATTATTTTCTATGGTTTTGTATCTCACAAGGTAATTCAGTTATATTGCAATGTTGGAGTCATAACAAAGGGGTAAAGACCTCAAACTTTGACTCTCATAAGAGCTGGTCAGGTCGGATAGACCCATCGGCATTCCATAAGTATGCCAGGAAAATATCTCTCACAACAGTATAATGTTATATCTAGATGTTATCTACCTATTATGTTCTATTTTGTTTTACATCGCACTGGGTGTTTCAGTTATTTTGCAGTGTCAGGCACATAGTCTGTGAAGAAGAGCAGAAGCTTTAACTTTCGAAAGAGCTGGTCAGGCCGGGTAGACAAAATGGCAATCCGTTAAGTCAGTGGGGCGACTACCTCAAATGAAATTTAAAATCTTCCACTACCATAATTTTAATGTCGAATACACATAATCCGCAATTTTGAAACTAATTTTTTCGTCGGATAACTTCGGTCGTTCTCGATATATACCTCGGTTTGGGCCGGAACTATTCACACAATCTGAACACATCGGGTTTATCAAATGAAAACACCTCTGAAATAATAGGGATGACGCCATATTGGTTCCCAGCGGAATGACGTCACTTCACTTTCGTGTTTAAAAATAGATATTATGAGTAAAATCTAAAAAGTCGTTAAATTTGATTGAGGAAACAACTTTACATGTCACAACAACAATTTTGCCATTTGGTATGAGTTACTGATAAAAATGTTATTTAAAAGATGTCCAACACTTCCATACACATTGAACTACTTAACTTGCACGCTTAGAAAATGTGTTAATTGGCGGATGCCGATTTACCCGAAAAATTGTAACCCTACACTTATATCCGCAATCGGAACTACTCGGGTATTTCCGTGAGCTGTGAAATACACCTCGGATATCAATCGTATCTACTCGGCAATCCCCGTAACAAGTCGGTAGATATACCTCGTAGGCAGTACATGAATACACCAGAAATCCTGGGGTAATTCGCCTTATTTCCGGCGTATAACGCAAAATGCACACAGGCACTAAATATGTATTTAGATACACGCAAATTGGTTATATATCACAATTGAATGGTATTTTTACCCTTTTCATTAAAGATGATCATATGAACACATCTTTGTTTCATATTTTGTCAATCAGCTCTTTCCGGTAATCCCCGGCTTGTGACGGGGATTGCCGAGTTGATACGATTGGCCCTTCGTTGCTGACCTACTTTCAAAAATGGCTCCCCATTACCTCCGAGGTTATTTTAAGAAATGGCCGAGGTGTTCCGAATGCTCGGATATAAGTGTAGTGTTACAATTTTTCGGGTAAATCGGCATCCGCCAATTAACACATTTTCTAAGCGTGCACGTTAAGTAGTTCAATGTGTATGGAAGTGTTGGACATCCTCTTTAATCATTTTTTATCAGCAACTGATACCAAAATGGCGAAATTGTTGTTGTGACATGTATAGTTGTTTCCTCAATCAAATTTAACGACTTTTTCGATTTCACATATAAGATCTATTTTTAAACACGAAAGTGAAGTGACGTCATTCCGCTTGGAACCAATATGGCGTCATCCCTATTATTTCAGAGGTGTTTTCATTTGATAAACCCGATGTGTTCAGATTGTTATATCCGAGGTGTATTTCACAGCTCACGGAAATACCCGAGTAGTTCCGATTGCTATTCACAATGACACAAATAGATCGGCATAGATCGGCCCCAACGGAGGTTAACCGAGAACTACCGGATTAATCCGATGTCAGAATGAGTTAAAAAATGATGGATTATTGGTATTTTACCTTAAGCCCATAGGGAAAATGGATTTGTAATTTCAGGTTCTTTGCTCTTACCACAAGACCATGGAGGCTCCCTTATCAATCTGTAATGTCCCTATGCTATTCTAAGACATTGGATTACATCTAAACATTATACAACTGGAGGATTGTAACTAATGGCGAATTGATGATCCCATTGGTCAGTGTTCATTTTAAGGACGTACCCGTGAAATAAAACCGCTGTATTTTTGACAGATAATCGCTTACAAAGTTTGCAGGGATGTCCGAATGCATTTTGGACATCTCTTCAAACTTCGAAAGCGATTTAACGTACGAAATGCTACGAAACTTGTTTAACGGGCACTACCTTAACACGTGATCGTGAATGGTCTCTGCTATTCATTGTAACCACTTCCTGAGGTTGAACATATTTCATTCAAGAAATACTCCTTTATACATTACAAACAATTTACCGTTTCCTTCATACATACATGGGTTTGAATGTATGTATTTTCATGTTAGATATGTACGAGCTTGCATGTCGAGATATGTTTGTACGTATACGCCAACACAATTCTAGTCCATATATGTAAGCACGATAAACTGGCAGTTCAATAAATAAATGTTAAAAAATGAAGTAATTGCTCAAAGCGAACAGTTTCTCCTTTTATTAAAACATTGTCTATCAAACTAAAGAAAATGACGTTCATATGTATTTTTGTCCTCTGCTATTGCTTTCAATTTAGACAAGTTATTAGATCCCAAATGACTATAATTACCGAAATGTAAACAAACGAGGAGCGCCATTAGATAATTTGATTTCTACAAATACCTTTGTTCATGCCATTCATTTGATTTATGATTGTGTACATTTCGTATAAATTAAAAGCTGAACACTCGAAAAACCTGTCAAATATACCGTAAAGTGCCACTGTCATGTAGTAATATACGCAATGCTATAAAAACAGATCAATTTAGTGTACCTGCAGTATTTTGTAATGTTTGTTTATGGTCTTAAGGTCATTTTCAACGTCTTTTATTTTCATTGTGGTGTATCTTTGATTCAAACAAGGACTAACCTTTAACCGATTACCAAACAAAACCGCATTTGACCAGTTTGTTACAGACGACTTTGGAAAACATTGTGGGAAAAGGAGAAATTGCTCTTAACGATCAATTTCTCCTTTCCCCACAATGTTTTCTGTCCTATCAGAAGATTATATTTCAAATTCATATCATTTTGAAATGTCGACTACAAACTCTTTCAATTTGCGACAGTCAAAAATTTGGCGTTTGGTAAAGGATTGAAGCCTGGAAAATGCGTTTCTTCTGGTCTAAGTGTTTAACCCCATCACCCGTAATGCGAGTAAAAGACTGATTACAACAGTTGTAGTATGGTTAACATTTTTTTCGGTTATATCTCGTTGGTCTTGGATGCAAACTATGACTACCCTTTTCATTCGGAACACCTCGGCCATTTCTTAAAATAACCTCGGAGGTAATGGGGAGCCATTTTTGCAAGTAGGTCAGCAACGAAGGACATGTCCGTTTGCAATCGTATCAACCCGGAAATTGCCGAAATGAGCCGATTGACAAAATATGATACAAAGATGTTGGTATGATCATTTTTAATGAAAAGGGTAAATAAACCATTCAATTGTGATATATAACAAATTCGTGTGTATTTAAATACATATTAAGTGCCTTTGTGCGTTTTTATTTATTTTATTTTTTTTTTAATTATCCGCCGGAAATAAGGCGAATTACCCCAGGATTTCTGGTGTATTCATGTACTTCCTACGAGGTATATCTACCGACTTGTTACGGGGATTGCCGAGTAGATACGATTGTACCCTTTGATGACCCGTTTATGACCTGGGAAATATTATTTTCAAGTCTTAATGTTTTCCCCCAATTACCCATAGTGAAAAAGAGAAAGTAATTGCTACAATTGCATTATGGTATTTAGTATGATCAAGCAAGGGTACTGAACACACATACAACTTTCCAAACCGAAGGCGGCTTTCATGACTATAATGTTATTTATAAAACAAAAGGCCGTATCGCCTTATCCATTCTTTTTTGTTACAATGTTTCGACCTTTTGACGACAAATTAAATGTATAAAAAGTAGCTTTTCTTTGTGTCAATTGGCATACCGTGTCAACAATTGTTCCCTTATATTTCGACTCAGACAGTTCGTTTTCATATGATCAGAAAGTAAAAATAATAAAGGCTAAAACGAGTTGACTTGATGTTTCAGGTCGTTTCTTGGTTTATCTTCTGAGGATGCTTGGAAAGTAGCATGTGTGAAAATAAATGCGTTTTCCGTGTGGCAAACGTCGTGCCTTGTCAACAAGTGTTCCCATGTATTTCGAATCTGGCAGCTATTTTTTTTTAATAAGATCAGAAAGTAAAATATATAAAGCCAAAAACGATGTGACTTGGTGTTTTAGGTAATTGCTGGCTTTAATTTCGGAGGATGCGTAAAAAAAGTAGCATGTATGAAAAAATGCATCTTCCGTGAGGCAATTCTTATGCTGTGTCAATAATTGTACTCTTACATTTCGGATCGGACAGCTCGTTTCCATCAGATCAGAAAGTAAGCTTAATAAAGGCAAGCACGAAGTGACTTATTGTTTTATATCGTTTGTTAGTCTCTCTTCGGATGATTCTTAAAACTCAGTACGTCTGCTGTACCTTCCCCGAAGAGCCATACAAAGAACATTTAATGGTGGAATTCGTAACAAAGTTATCTCGCCCCCATGGTGGTTCGACCTTTCTCGTATCGTAATAAGCCTTGGACAAACACTGCGCGGTAAATCCAAATAAATCTCCGCATACCGACGGGTTTGAACAAGGCAAATATTGATCTCTGCATTTTTTTTTCAAACTCTAATCGAACCTGACTTCTGTTTGTCGATAAAAGTAAACATATCATAGGTATATGCTAGCACATATCCTTTGAATTGAATTTTGTGACTGGACGAATTTGAAAGCAAAAGCAGACGAAAATGAAGAAGTAGGGAAAATGACGTTTTCGAACTTATTTGAAACAGAAGACATTCTGTCAAAGGATACTACAGATACTGTTTAGGTATGCGTTGGCCATTCGCTTCTTTTGGATTTGAGACAGGTCAAAATCGAAAGCAATTTCAGAAAACAATGATAGAATTAAAAATTGGAAAAAGATCCAAAAAGTGAAAATGACAGTATTTGATACGGGTGGTACCTTAACACTTTACCAAACACCGCATTTTCGACCGTTCCAAGTTGAAAAAGCTTGCAGACGACATTTCAAAATATGATGAAATTGAAAAACAACCTTCTGATAGGGCAGAAAATATTGTTGGAAAAAGAGGAATTGCTCGTTATGAGCAATTTCTCCTTTTTCCACAATGTTTTCCATAGTCGTCTGTAAAAAGTGGTCTAATGTCGTTATTGTTTGGTAAGGGGTTAAAGACAAATCGTCTGCTACAAGTTCGTGGTAGAAAGTCGGGAAAACAAGGGGCTTATCGCTTTGGTTTAGAAGGGTTTAAGTAGCATTACTTTGAAGTGGGGTATACTGTTTGTCACTGTTTGAATAAACATTTCCCAAATTGATTTTTTCGTGAGTGTTGCCTGATATAACATTATTTTTGTCATAAAGTTAATAATTCTATCCTTTCTAAAACATAATCATAACTTAAAAACTTTCTCTTGGTTCAATCGACATTCAATCATGTTTTAGAAGATCGTTGTAAAAAGAGTTATTAATGGTGTATTTATAACACAAATACAGGTTTAATGAGAGCGCTAGTCATTCAGATACTTTAATAGGGAGGATGGGTAAAAAAACTGAAGTTTTCTAGGGAGCAGTTACAACTAGCATTCTTTTGTCTCACAATACTAAATAATTCATTCTACCTGAGGTTGGCTAAAGGATATTGCAGATCATTATAGCACGTTTAAAGCAAAATAATTTTCTATGTATAAATCAAACAGAATCACAGAAAATACCCTTTCAAAACACCATCCACACATGTTTACAAATATTTCACTTAATTTATCTCAACGATCCACTTGTGAAATAAAACGCCAAACAAACACTTGTATCGAGGATTCAATGCAAGACTATAGTAAGTCTTTTACGAATCCTAAACGGTACTTGTTCATATATGAGACAATTTGTAAGTCGAAAGAAAGTGTCGTTGAAACAATAAAGTTTTTGTTTCTCAGCATTATATCTAACGAATAATAATGAAAAAATAATTCGGAGTGTTAGATATATCTAAGTATGTACAGACGGTATGAGATTAATGTCAAAAATGTTACAACGCATTTGGATCTATATCCCTATCAATTCAGTGTAAACGGACTCCCAATACTTAGAGACGAACTCTCTTTTTTTCAGTCGCCATTTCCCGTACGTCTCATACAATAGTATCGCATCTCTGTAACAACCGGAAATGTAATAAAACAGGAAATGTAATAATTATTACATTTCCTGTTTTATTACATTTCCGGTTGTAACACATCAAATGTTTTAAAGAAATAAAGGTTCCTCAAATCTGTGATAGAGCACATTAATCTGGCTAGTCTTGTATTGAACCTCAATATGTGTGTTTGCCAACTATATATCACAAATGGGACTTTTTAAATGGTGCTAAAAGACTAAGAACAAAACTGACGTCATTGATACATTTGTATTTATTAAACTCGAACATGATAGCTCATATCTTAACAAACATCCATTCCGGATCTAAGCTTACCGAGTCAGTGCATTAAGTTTTTGAGCTTTGACGGAATAAAAGCAGTTTTGGTCTGGTATAAATGATCACCGTTTGCAAAGGACATTATAATAGTGAAATACTTGGAAATCGTCAGGACATGGTAATATAATACTCAATTCCTTCGATTTCTCCTTTTGTTCGTTTTGCTTCTTATAAAAGTTTTTTAACGACGTATCTATTTAACCGACTTGCATACATTTTATATCATCTGAATCTGTATCATCGAAAAAAGTTTGATCCTGACAAAGCAGGTGCAGTGTTAAATAAATGTTTCTTTTTATCTTTTGAAAACCAATCCTTGTACTTAAGCAAACGTTTCACACTATTCAACCAACTATAGTTTAGCGTGTACTTTATATATTGGTTGAAACTGTGCAAGTAGATCAAGGAAATAGGAAACATTGCACCAAAACAAGACACTTTTCATAACGAGAAAATCCTATTTTTATCGAAATGTTTTGGACCTAATATTTTTCATGTACTTTATTCGCTGTAATCATACATGTTTGTATATTGTTAGTCGCTGTAAAACAACTGTTGTAATCTGAACAAATTCTAGAGTTTTTACTTCGTAGTGTGTTAGGTTGCCAATCCCCTACCACTAATGCTCAGATATGTGTGTAACCGTCCTAATAGGTTGCACTGATCGACGTTTGAAGAGAGTTGACATTCAATTAAAGCGGTTATTGTGTCGTTTTAAATCGAGAGGTTTTCGATTAAAATGTTCCTTTATAAGTTTAACATGCGGGCCCCTATAATATCTTAAATTGAAAACCGATTCAATTGATTATAAAACGAATATATAGCACCTTGAAATATCTAGTCCATGTGGAAATTTAACAATTCGCACAATATCAAGTATTACTATTTCAAACAGAGCATACTCAATCAAAGTGGACCTGACTAAACGGTGAAACATATCAGTATACAATCTCTATAGGATTTTTGAAAGAGTTTTACGCAATGTCAACAATTTTTCAGTCATATTATGGTTTTAGACGAATTTGATATCTTAGCCGAATAGTATCAGTATTGATGGCATTTTCACGCATCTTCTACTAGTGTCTTGACCCTCATAGTTCTGGGTAATTTTCTAAGAATAGAATTTGTGTCTTCTGCCTTCCAAAACCATAAATATCTGCTAAATTTTATTGAGGAAAGATACTAAGTCTAGCAAGCAGGTTAGATCACAGGTCAGCCGCCAATTTACTTGGCGGCTGGCCTGGATCTAACCTGTTTGCATAAGATGAAGTCGGTTTTAGCACTATGAGGGTTAATTAATTTAACACACAACCATCCTCGTTTATCTATAATAGACATCTGCACCTTGTAGTAATTGGTCCAATGTTGGTCTTAAGTTAACAACTGATAAATATCGTTACGTAGAACAGTCACGACCCTTACTGAACAATCTTGTTTGTGAAGCAATGACCTTCTAAGGTGAAAACGTGAAATTCTTTACTCTTAATTCTGGTATATATTTTATGATGACCTCGTTTGTTAAGGCCATGACCGTTTTCAAATAAGAGCGAAGGAGGGGTGACAAATCGATTTCTTATTGCCAGCTATTGACACGTTCTGAATAGAACGAATCCAATTCTACATGCGGTTCTCTTAAAAACACCCGGGGACAGTTCGCAATAGCCTAGTGGCTAGGTTACTAGACTTAAAATCCAACGTCTCCTCTAACCTTGACATCAAGTTACTTCTTAGACTTTCAGTGAATCTCAGTAAATATGCCCCATCACTGATGAGCCACTCAATTATCGCAATGTAAATGACATCCTTTCGATGTGAATTAACGTAATCCAACCAGAACAAATAGCATGTACTCGAGTGGATGAAACTCTATGCTGGATCAAACACCTCAACAGGGGTGTCAAAATCAATTGTCCATTGCCAAGCTTGAACAAAAGTTTTAACGGACAAGTGTTGTTTATTCCCAAAAATTGATATACTTTTGAAGGTAAAAAAGACTTGGTATTTACGAACAAGTAAGTCAGAATCATTTCGCCATGCCTGTTAAAGACTAACCTCTGATTGGTCAGGGAAGGAGTCATAATCAACTTTATTTGTCATTATTTCAAATGTAGCCAACCGCACACCAGGAATATCAGTACATTTGATACTCTTTTCTGTATGGCCAATATTTTACTTAATTTTAGAACTTTCTTATTTCGATTATTTTTACAGGGGATTTAACCGTTTCCGGGTATATAATGGTTTTTCTGCGATTTATAGGAACTTGAATTTGGTTCTGAAGTGTCTTACCAAAGAAACACCCCCGAAACGTTGTGACAATTCAATGACTCACTGACAGATTCGTCCTTTTTGATGCCTTTTGTTGCAAATGCATGCCACAAATCATGGATAAGATATAACCTTTCCGAACCTATTTTTTTAACGTGTTATGCTCCTTTTTTCAAAAGTTTTCTTAGAGCCACTGCGCGAGAGTGTAATGGCAGCGGTGTAAAGGCCGTCTTGTGGATGGAAGCTTATGGGTTGTGTTCAGGCTCGGCTCATGCCGAAGACCTAACGCAATAATACTAACAGCATCCGAACAAGGCGCTGTGGGTAATTCGGATATGATAACGACATCCAGTGCTGGGTAAAATAAATATTTATAGATCAATAAATTGCGGTTAATAGAAACGTTGAAAGCGGCATTAACCCATACACAAACATCTTTTTCCCCGTGACTCGGTCAGTATATGGTCACTTATCGCTATTCGATACTAACACCAAGTTTCAATATTTGGTCCAATATTTGTGTAGTGAAGTATACAAACATTACATTAATGTGTGACATAGTGTTTTCTATTCTTTGAATAAAACCATTGAACGAATTAATAACCATCTCCTAAACGTATTTGTTGACAATTAAAAGTGCTTCTTTCGTGTGTGTTTTTGTATAGAACGATATTGAACTATATGTTTTTTCTGTGTAAATACTTTATTGTTATGGAATGAATTATCATTATTTGAATATGCTGAACATGTCGAGCTTGTTTGCACTTATTTCGTTCGACCTAATTACGCCATAACGCCGGCATACCAGTCATAATTACAGTACAGAGGTCTGTCTCACAAGGTTCAAACGATATTTTTCCTTGTAGACGTAAAAGTAACGCAGAAAATACTACATCAGAAAAGTGTTAACTTAAACGTGAACATAACAAGAGTTATGTCTGAGAAATCTTTATCGTAGTTTTAAACGTATGTCTATCTTTCAATCACAAAAAGCAACGGAATATAAGTCCTTTTTGTGAAATCTTTATCAAATATTTAAACGTATGTCTATTTTTCAATAAGAAAAGCAACTTAATATGAGTCCTACGTATGAAATCTTTATCAAACAATTAAACGTATGTTTATTTTTCAATAAGAAATGCAACTTAATATAATTATAAGTCCTACTTGTGAAAGCTTTATCACACTTTTAAACGTATGTCTATTTTCCAATCACAAAAGCAACATAATACGAGTTCTACGTGTGAAATCTTTATCGTACTTTTAAACGTATGTCCATTTTTCAATCACAAAAAACAACGTTGCTTTGGAGATTCAATGATAACGACAATTTTGGAAACGTAGACGTAGAGTTACGAATCTGTCTAAGACAGACACCAGGGTACGTTCTATTTTATGCTAAAAAGTTGCATAAGTTTAAAACAAGATTCCCTTTTAGCAGGTATATTTGTATTTTCTTATTTTTTATGTGAGATGGTCTTTCGGCTGCTTAATGAAATACTAATGGTTCCATCTAGCATATCACAGTCCTTATGAAGTTCTTATCCTTCACTTTTTAGTCGGATATTAAAAAACTAACTGAAATGCTGCTGAAGCATATCAAAACTCTAATAAATCGGGAAAAAAAACTTTGTAATAAACCACATTCAATCTATAAACCATTTATAAAGAGAATTGTAAAAATATGTCGCACATTCTAAAGGAATGAATATATTGATAAATACTCACATAAAATGTAAGGCTTGGCCTTTGAAAAATTAATGAGCTGAAATAGTTTTGATATAAAATGGCCATTCCCTCTTTTTACTAACCAGTGTGTGGTTACAGTATTGTGTGGTTTTTAACCCTCAGAATACTGGGTAATTTTCTTAAAATAGATTTTGTGACGTCTGCTTTCCAAAACCTTAAAGATCTGCTTAATTGTGCTGAGGAAAGATACTCAGAGTAGCAACAGGTTAGATAACAGGCTAGCCGTCATATTACTTGGCGGCTGGCCTGGATCTAACCTGTTTGCATAAGCATGAAGTCGGTTCCAGCACCATAAGGGTTAAACCCCGAACTACGTGATACATCACTTGGACGCATCATCTGAAGAAGGCTAAGAAACTAGTGTTACTGAAAGGACAAATTGCTCCTGATGAGCAATTTGTCCTTTAAGTTACAATGGTTTCTGCTCAATGTCATATCATATAAATGTTGCTCTTTATTAGGACCAGTCACATATTCACGTATCTGGAAATGCGACAATTAAATGAAATACCATCCTCCTCAAACATATAATATAGAAGCAGACAACATGTTGTTCACCAACATGTGGAAATCATACGATTTGTATTAAGACAAACATCAATTTTAACACTGAAAGGAGGCAATATTACAACAATGCGCTATATCAATCCAGTTGTTCATATTGAAGTATGAGATAATGCGGAACATGTTTTTATGACAATGAAACCGATTCCATAAAAGGGAAACATGCACCTTAACAGTGATTATAAGTTTACTTTACCAAAAAAGAGATTTTACAAGTTCCACTAAATTGCTATAAAAGGTTTTTTATGTCCTAACCCTATCCCCCATATCATATTTTGGAACTTATCCGATGTGTTAACACCAAAAGGCGAAACAGAAAGTGAGAATACATTTTCAATACATTCAAATCATTGGGTAAAAAACATTGTGACAGAAGGACAAAAAGCTCAATTAGAGCATTTCTTCCAATTCTTATATATATATATTTTTTCAAATTCTATGACTGTAGATGCGTCCTAGGGGTATGTAGAGTAATGCGTTTATATCTAAAGATATCTAAAGATATTAAACTAGTCAGTCAATAAGCAATTCAATCCGTCCATTGTCTTGGCTAAAACTGCATAACCTAATTCCTTACCCCATAACGTAAGGCGTTAGATCATGGCGAATTTATAACCATATAAAACACCATCGAAAAGAACATAACAAACAACTTTGAAATGCCCTTCGGAAATCTGCTTTGAGACAGCCTTTACATTTTAAATGAATGATATAATTTTAGGGAGTTTATTAACTAATTTGTTTATAACTTACCAGTTGGCGATAGAAATTCCATAAAAAAAGATATATATTTTTTTTCGTATTATTGTTTCGATCAAAACATGGGAGAATATCAACAAGCTCTCATTTCAAATGAGAATCTAATTGCTGTATTTTCTTTTCTGAAATCAAAAAATTCTCTAAATCATTGATTGACTGGTACAATAATTAACCAAGTTAAAAGGGTTGAAACAATCGACAGATCTTGAGAAGAGATGATTTAGAGACAGCTGTATTAATGGTTTTAAACAATGGGACATTTACATACGTTTATTGCATGGAACATTGAACCTTATCTGACCTTACAATTAAAGATTAATCATAGTGTTATAAGATACATCCTGATAGAATAAAGGCATTGTCATCTTTATGTAAACAATAACATTGAATGTTACAGTCCATGGTACCGTTTTACTAAACAGTTTACGCTTAAGATTTGCGTAAGTCTAAAACAACAATTCCTCTTATTTTAATATTGGACGAAGCAATATTGCAAAGTGACACATCATTGGAATCGTCTCTCCGAGACGCTTCCAATGAAGTGCCACATTGCAACATTGTACTTTCATTGAAGATACTATCCATGTTTATCAATTATGACTTGCGCAAACATTTTTCGTAAGTTGTTTAGTAAAACGGGCCCCATGAGTCAATCAGATTCAGGACAATGAATTGCACCAAGTGTATTTTAGCTGCATTTCCATATTAGATTACTTAGGAAATCTCAATGTTTTGCAAGCTGAGTAGAACGATTGGCATCCCGCTAGAAGACATAAAAGCCTATAACTCATGGAAAAACTAAAAAAAAAAGTTGAACAGAGATTTGAAACAATATGGGAAAGGGTCTTGTGGTATCAAGTTCAGTACTCTTTAAATTGGTCATTCTTTGCTTTCTCCATTTAGTAAGTATAATGCGTCTAAACAACACTATTAAATTAATATGAACACAAACTTACCTTTTTTGTTTTCCATTGATGGCAGTTACAACTTTTATTGCAGTTTATCTGTTTTAACTGCTCATTTTGTACAGATAGAGAGCATTTATTTGAGCTTCTACGGATGGGACAGGTGTCTATGGATGGGACATTGGCCGTTATCATTCATATTTTTTTAACTTGAAGAGTATACTTGTCAACACATAGTTTAACTCAATTTAACGTGTGCTGTTGTTTATGGAGGTGAAACATGATTTTCATCTCTTGAGCATATGCACTTTAAAACCACTGTCTGCGGATGAGACGGATATTTTGTACATTTTAAGACACTCACAATATCATTCATATTAATGTGCATACTCACTTTCAGGTATATTGTACTTATTTTTTGCCTGAGGAGATTGACTGATGTTGAATTTAAAATAAGAACTGTATCAAAACTTTTTTTTTTTCATCATTTGTTTCAGTCTTGTTTTGAACCTTTATAAAAATCCTAAAAAGCGTGACACTAGGTTTAGTCATTGAGCATATCTCCGACAATTTTTATGGTTTTTCTATGAAAGTAGCACAAGAAAGAAGAATGATTCAGCTTTATCATGATGTACAGTAAATGTATAGTCTTCAGTCAGATCTTTAAAAAAATATGTGTGCAAAAATGTACAATTTTGAAATGAAACATCGTAACGATGAAATTTGGTCATTTTTTTTGCCCATTAAAAAAATGGTTCATGAGTAGCATGAGATGTTACATTTCTCGAAAATACTTTTTTCAGTTCAAGAATTTTCATATTTCTTTTACCAGGACGGTAAAAGAAATATGAAAATTCTTGAACTGAAAAAAGTATTTTCGAGAAATGTAACATCTCATGCTACTCATGAACCACAAACTGAGCAGTTATGACATAATCTAATGTATTTTCTTTACGCACAACACAAGGCAAAATAAAATTGTCACTTTATTGTGACCAGGGCGTATAGAGCATATGTCCCTTCATATTTCATGCTAAAAAATGACAAATTTTTGATCAGGTGAGAAAAGGTCAACGAATTTAATTTTTTTCCATACAGATATTTCTTATCGATATCCCTATGATATTCATAATACATAAAATTGAGGTATTTTTCGTGTTAGCCCTATCACAGCATTATACCTTCATACCCATATGATGGAATGGGATGGTGCATAATGGTATCAAAATGATCACCGACCACACCCTTATATCAATCTTCACGGTACAGAAACAGCTTTGTCTATGCTACCATCACTAATATAAAGTTGTATTGGGTAACTGTCTTCTATATTACATGTCGAGCGATATAAACATTTGTCGTAGGAAAACGTTTTTTCGTATCGCACACGTTACAAAACTCATTCGAATCGTTATACCTTAGATTGGATGCTTGTGTTTAATGATTTGGGGGAATTGAACAGCTGATCAACTAATGTGTTGTAAAGATGCCTTTTCTCAAAATGCTTCTAAATTTTGTTGATTTTGTTAAAGGCAGGAAGATTTGGATGGCCAACTTAATAATTCAGTATAAGATTAAGGGGAAAAACATTATTCTCCCATATACGGAGGCTTGTGAACACATGATTTCTTTATAATGGAGTCAACGGCAATTTGAGATAAAAGGTATGCGCAGGACTTCATTAGACGGCGATAAAAATCAGTGCAGCGCAATAAAGGTTAAAATTGTGGACACGTTGTAAAGTAATGTTAAGAGCGATTCAATATCTTCTTTTCAAACTGAACAAGAAGTGCTTTGACAAAAGAAACAAGACATTTTCATCCAGGTTAAAACTGACACATTGTCGAGGGGATACCTTTTAACAAGATTCACCAATTGGAAGAACCTAACAACCGTGTAATTTTATAATCATTCAATACAAATGTTAGAACAACAATTCGAATTATTTGATACATGTCTAATCCTATGAAGAACACATCTGAGTATCATAAAAACATAGCGAGTAAACTTGACTGACTGCGGTTCCTTATCTTACTGTTTTATGGTGTATCAACGTGTAATAAATGTCGCATGCTGTTTGATAGCGAAGTTAGGCTTCACGTGAAATAAAACTTTGATTTTTTTCCGCAACATACGTATGTGTTTTGCAAAGGCTTCCGAAATATATGAGGAACCCTCTACTTACACAAGAGGGTCATTGTAGGTGTGACAAGATTAGCACATGTTCTACCTTACTGCTTCATAACGTTTAGTTAGATTCAAACCTTAACGACGGCCAATAGGAGCTTGAAGTCTTGCACAACCTTAGTCAGGCATAAGACCACCTATGATGAAAAACCAAAATATCATTGTATCAGGTCTGAATGTGTTAAACCTTATATAAGACTCAATCTATTCGATTTTGTTACAATTCAAGCATTTTGAACTTACCTCTATTTTGAGTAATTCCAACTTTTTCAGCTTCCGGTGAGGCTCCTCCACGGCGCTCGTGCCGCGGCAACAACACACGCTCCACATGACGTCACTTACGTTAGACACAACACCGTTTAAAATGGCCGCCAGGGCCATCGACGTTACCACAATCCATACGTCGCTGCCGGATATAAGCCTCGATTTGGAATAAACACAGAACGTTAATATCACAAGAACACACGCGTAGATGATCGTGGCAGAAATGAGGAATTTGACGTGCGTTTTTCCCTGGGACACAAGCAGTGCTTGCCAGACGTTTAGATGGGCCGAGTTGATCCGATTGTTAAACTTCCACAACTTTAGGGCGAGTATAATTTGTACCAGAATAACGGCTGCTATGATCAGCCACCATAGAATAACAAGAGCTAGTCCGTACAACGAGCCTTGTTCACTGAAGTCTTGAATCGGGAAACATTGGATACCGGAGATATTTGACGTGTCGAAGATGTCATCCGACGTATACGGTATGAAACTTAGACCGGCCCCGGTTATCACTTCCGGAATGATGATGCAGAGCACGAGGTTTCTATGGAAACTTGACAGCGAGGATGACTTGCCCGGATGTTGAATGGCGAGTAGAATTATACCATTGGTCAGTAAAGAAAATAAACATTCCGTTAACCCGAATACGATGAAAAATCCAGAAGCTTTACAAAGACCCTGTGACGGAACACGTACATTAACAAAGAACAGCACCAGTCCGATGGTAAGTAGTATATGAGACACGTTTGTAAACAGGCAGGAATATTTCCAGAGTTGTGGGTTCCTGTACTCCCGACACAGTTTAAGGACAGCGGACAGACAATGAGACACGGCGGCAACAGAGGACAATATGACGATAGCTAGTTCCACACTGTCGTTCCTCATGCTATTCCATCATGCCACAAGACGCTTGACATCCGACCAATCGTCTACTTCACCATGATGATTCAATCCCTACAAAACGATTCCAAATATAGACTCGATATCGGGTGTCTTGTCAACTCGCCAATATTTGAGTAATTAGGCGTCTCATAGAGCCCTCAGAATGGGCTCCTGACCGAGCCCGTGTTGCGTTACCCCCATTCTGGGTACCCGGCCTTACTGTGCGGGGTACCTCTATAAAAATGGTCGGGTATTGGTTTTCTCTCTTGACGCACCAATCTGTTTACCGATAGCCGGAAATCTGAAACCAAAAGAAGATTGATTATCTATTGATAAAATTCAGAATGGCCATTCAAGCGCCTAAATGATCAATGCCAGAATTTAATTCACCCTTCCTTCAACGTTTGGTTGTTCATATACTTCCACAATATGTGAAAGAATCGATCAAGTTAAGAATATTTCGTGGCAATGTTATTATTGGTGAATAAAGAGCATGTGAATTTTTTCTGAAAGAGTAGTATATCATTCATGCGATATTTGATACCAATGTATTTGTAGATCGCTTATAAAACAAATCTCTGAATTATCTGTGAATAGAAAGGTACATGATTAATGGCCTAACCTTTTTTATATTTAATATCGTACCAGGGGTATTAAAACCACAACAGAAATCAGATGACAGACGTCATGCATAATGTATACGGACCCATATCAATATGGTGTAGTGATTGCAATTGTGAAGCTATCGATATTCTTACGCATGAA
The DNA here is from genome assembly GCA_947846245.1 of Cerastoderma edule. Lineage (NCBI taxonomy): Eukaryota > Metazoa > Mollusca > Bivalvia > Cardiida > Cardiidae > Cerastoderma > Cerastoderma edule. The sequence goes on from OX401404.1 coordinate 56,959,070, forward strand.
TATATACCATGTCAGTTTCACTCTCAATCGGTAATTGATTGTCATGATCCTATACACTGATTTACCAAGATTCAATCAAAAACCTTTTTTTTTTATTGCTTGCATTCCTGAACCCATTACCCCATTTAACCTTCCTGATTCATCTGCTACAGAAGTACTCCTGAGAAGAAAGCCCTATTGAGCTTTTTTCCTTGAATTTGGAAGAGGCCCAGGCCTGTTGACTTTGCAAAGTTCTATTGATAAATTGAAAAGGCAAAAAGCTGGTATTACTTTGAATTTTTGGGAAAAGTGCATGATCTTAAAGAAACTCATAATTGGGAAAGTTCCTTTTAAGGGTCCCTGTTATACAACACGAAAATGCCCTACTCTATACACTTATCGAAAAAAGGTTTCGACCAAATGTCATACAAAGATATATTTTGATTATGGTTTATCTGTTATCTGCAATATTTCCAAGGTTTAAGTATGAATGACTAGGGTGATCTCTTCTTAAAAGGGCAATTTATGTCATAACATGTTAAAAGGATAATCTCATGTCGTTCTAGGAGTAACACACGTTGAATAGAGGATATAAACAATCCTTGTCGCTAAACGAATAACCATTTTCAATTGCTTTACCTTAAGGAAGAATACCCATAATTTGCCATTTTAAAACTCATTCTGTCCTCGGTTTGCTTCGGTAGTTCTCCGTATACATCGGTCTTAGTCTGAACTATTCGCATTAAACCAACACTTCCCACCCCGGCCGTAACATACCGAGAACGACCGAAGTGGTCCGGCGAAAGACTGAATTACTGGTATGTTTATGCATGTCGATTCTAATAACTATGTATATAATAATGATAAATGTACGAAAGCGCAATCAACGTGACATCACTGGCCTTCGTGTTATCGTGTTAGCAATAAATCAAGGTGCACGCATGTTATTCTTTACATGTGGTTAATCCTCTAAGTGCATTTGTCAGGGATTAGATTATAATGCATTATATACGCGAAATGGATAATTATAGCGTTGATCAGCATAAATCAAATTTGAAAAAAAAAATCGATATCAAATTGCCATAATCGATAAACGATTGTTTCCACTTCAATTCCGTAATTTTCCTTATGCTTGCCTACCTATGATTTAATTAACCCTTTACCAAACGCCAAAATTTCGACTGTCCCAAATTCAAAAAGTTTGCAGACGACATTTCGAAATGTGATGAAATTGAAAAATAATCTCCTAATAGAGAAGAAAACATTGTGGGAAAACGAGAAATTGCTCGTTAAGAGCAATTTCTCCTTTTACCACAGTGTTTTCCAAAGTCATCTGAAACAAAGTGGTAAAAAGTCGTTATTGTTTAGTAATGGGATGAAAAGCTCAGATGTTGATAAATTTACAAGTGACAAATTAATTTCTTTAAACCTGCACAACAGCTGCACTGTCATCATGATACACACTGAATAATAATAATTGAAAGCAAAATTAGATCGTTTTACTTCATTTAAGTATGTATAGAGTGAACTTGAATGTATATTAATCAAAAAGCTTGGCATCGGTTTTAAAATCTACAATATAACCTGTACATGATAAGTTAAATTGAAGATTCCTGAATTAATTATGCTTTGCAATACCTTCTTTTTTCAACGACATATCAAACGACAATAAAAGACTTGTGAAATGTTTCAACGACGTTTAATTACGACTTTCAAATTTTCTCTTTCGTGAACAAGCACCTTTGAGTATATGTCATAAATGGCGTTTTATTTGAATAAGTTACAGAAACCTTTACGAGGGAACGGAAAAAGGTATTAATCTTTAGAATGCTGGGTAATTTTCTTAAACTAGATTTTTGTGTCGTCTGCTTTTCAAAACCTTAAATGTTTAATTTAGATGAATAAACATACTCAGAGTAGCAAACAGGTTGGATCACAGACCAGCCGCCAATTTACTTGGCGGCTGGTCTGGAGCTAACCTGTTTGCATAAGCATGAAGTCGGTTCCAGCTCTGTAAGGGGTAAAGTAGGGAAAAACTTGGATTGAATTAATGCATAATCATAAAGCAAGTATCTGTTAATTGCGTAACGTAAGATTTCTTTTGAAGGTCTTTGTGATGGAAATGTATAGAAATTTACGTTAATTGATCCTCCCCTACAGTTAAACGATTTATGATATGTGCATAGTTTACCCACGATGTTCATCTTCACATATCTGTTCATTTATACAACCTTACTTGTAGCAGAGGATTTATGAAAGGAATAGAAAAAAAAACAAAAATTTCCAACATCGATCATTAATCTTGAAACATACATGTGGGTGGAAAGTAGATATTATTGTGACAACGGTAGAATGTGATCACAATATCCTAGATGTATAAGATATCGGCTTTAAATTGTTGTCTTTGTGTTTTGTTATGTCAATTTATATCCACCTACATTAATTAGTTTGTGTGGTAACCGACCAACCCAGAGAAGATCCTTATGAGTTTTGAGTTTCAGGAACCTGTTGGTTAATCATACATTGTAGATAGGCCGCTTTAGGGGAAAACTGTTCGAAATGTACCAGTCAAAATGTCTTGTCACAGATTAGCATTCCAATGTATGCCCAATGATGTCTTAATATTCCACGATGTCCCCTTAAGCATCAAACATGAATCGCATTAAAAATACAGTGAAGCCTTGTTTATCCGGACCCCGATTATCCGGATGTCTCGCAATCCGAACGAAATGGTAGGGGAACGGAATTATTTGACCAGTTTGTTGCAGACGGCCTTTGAAAACATTGTGGGTAAAGGAGAAATTTTTCGTTACGAGCAATTTCTACTTTTCCCACAATGATTTCCGCCATATTAGAAGATTATTTTTGAATTTCATCACGTTTTGAAATGTCGTCTGCAAACTCTTTCAATTTGGGACGGTCGACAATTTGGCGTGTGCTAAAGGGTTATAGGTATACACGTGCTTACAGACTGTTTATGTCTTAATGTGTATAAGAGCATGGTCTGCTTCATTAGTCCGGGTGATTCGGTCATCCGGAAATTTTGTTGGGAACGGGCGTGTTCGGATTAACGAGACATCACTGTACTCACTTTAAAAGCGTTGTGACAACATGACGGAATATCTGCCGCGCTTGAATTATTTCTATCTTCTATATGTACCTACAGAAGACGTTTGCAATTAAATGAGAAATTGTTTGTAATGGTCATTTCCCCCTTTTCTAACTTTATCCAAACAACTTTACAAATAGCATTGTCATAAACATCAAATGTGCCATCTGTGTCTTCCTTCCAATGCATATCATTCACGTACTCTTGAATGGAGAATGGATAAGAAAAGTTAAAAGTTGCATATATTCAAAAAAGGTAATCATCAAACTGTTTATAACAAAGGTGTAAGCCAAAATATATTTTGTAAAAACCATTAAAGCACTTAATCCTACTGCATGCTTATGCAAACAGGTTAGATCTGACCTGGCTTGTGAACTAACCTGTTTGCTATCTGTTTGAGTATCTTTCCTCGACAAAATTAGGCAGATGTTTAAGGTATTGGAAAGCAGACGACACAATTATCTATTTAAAAAAAAATACCCAGCATTCTAAGGGTTTAAGAGAAATTCACGCCATTCCGTTCATTTCGGGTTCCTCAGAGGGGTATTGAAAGGTTTCGAAATGAATAATTGAACTCTTAATTCAAACTAGGAGTTTTATTGAATGGAAGAACCCCACTGCAAGGTTTTATAATTACCCTTTCATTGAATACAACAGAACTGACTTTTCAAATTGTGAAATTTACATTATTTGAAGGACAAAGGAATGTTTATGAAATAAGGAGTCTAAAGAAATAGACACATGTCATCTGTAAATGGGGTTGCCTCTTACTCCTGGTCTTTGAGTTCTATTTTTTCCAGACACCAGCTGAAGATTCTGCTAAAAAGCTATTGGAAATTGTGTCTTGTTAATTTACTTATCCCATAACCAAAAAATAACGAGATTTGACTTGTTAGTTGCTGACAAGTTTGTTAGTTGCTGACAAAACTGGAAAACATTGTGGGAAATAAGAGGAATTGCTCTGAACGAGCAATCCCTCCTTTTCCCACTATGTTTTCTGTCCTATCAGTAGATCATTTTGCAATTTCATCACATTTAGAAATGCTGTCTGTAATCTGCTTCAATTTGGAACAGTCAAAATCTGACGTTCGGTTGAGGGTTAAACCGTGCAGCATCTCATAATTTAGAAATAGAAACAGGCATAAGCAGATATAAACCAACAATTGAATAAGTATGCAAAGTGCGTATTCAAAATTCAGTTGAAATTGAATGCCAATTTTTTCTCGTCTATCCGTTTTATTGTGACATCTGCATAAAGTGACTTGTCGCAATTGCTTCCATTGGTGAACGACAGCGCGAGCCCTGAAAGTGCTCCAATCTGTATTTCAACAGAGAGCTGACTTTTAACAAATTCGAAACCTTTATGGCATCAAAAAGCAAGCAAACACTAAAAAAGTATAAACATGGCTACTGTCGTTTACCTTTCTACGATAAATGGGCGAGTCCATTATAGAGCGGAAGTAGGTGGGTATAGGTAGTGTTTAGGTAATATAAGGGTAGGTTAGTTTTAGGTAGGAAAAATATTACCTATTCTTAGACCAAACCATTCTGTCGTTTTTATGTTTACAATACATTAGAGCCGTGATTTACAGTAAACATAATCAAAAAGCCAATGTCTTGCTTGAGACAAAACAATCTGATCACATCATGGGCTTCACTATACATTACTCATCACTTAGTACTGTCATGTCCAAACGTTGCACTGGTCTGAAATCGATTCTTTCATTTTGTAAAATACCAATGTGTTTGTATTATATTGCAAATAAAATTAAAATATCGTTTTGTTTATAAAAATCTGTTCAAACAGTTCAATGTAATTAGCATGTAAGTTTCCGGTCGCCAATACAATGTTCAATAAAACATCACTTAGGATAAGCTATGTATCTACATTTTCGCTCAGTCATGAAGAATGCATGTAATTCGTACTCGATCAATGTTTATTGGAAATAAATCATTGTGTTGTCATTCATGAATGTTTATATATTGAATATAAATTGTGTATCATGGGCCGGCGGCCTACATTACGAAATAAAGATTTTGTCATCGTCATTTTGTCATTGTCATATTCTTTATTAAAGAGACAGTAAAGATAAGCATATATCCTAAACCCTATCTTAGTGTTGGAAAGGCGACTTGCTTTGATATCTAATCTTAGGTTTGAACATCTAAACCTTGCTAAACATAGCTTCGAATAAATACCTTGTTTGTAGAACCAATAATTGCTTCGCATTTGAACTAGTTAAACAAATCCGTCCGGAGATGTTTTCATTAAATGCAATAAATGGCGATCCGCCCTTCAGAAAGATACGTAGTTAAAAAAAAGACATTCTGTTGACATTACACCGTTTCCCTTTTCTTTCATTTGCTTTTTCTTTATACATTTGAACAATGGATAAAACTTTAATTCCTAATGATGCTTGAGTTTGAATGAGGACATTGGGATATTTATAGGCACAAGCATCATTTTCATATATGATTGCAAAAATGTATCCCTTCTTTGTCATAGTTTGTATTTCATAGCATGTCGAGTTGATAACACTTAACCCTTTACCAAACGTTAAAGTTTCAACAGTCCCAAATGGAAAGAGTTTGCAAACAATATTTCAAATTGTGATGAAATTGAACAAATAATCCTCTGATAGGGCAGAAAACATTGTGGGAAAGGGAGGAATTGCTTGTTAAGAGCAATTTCTCCTTTTCCCATAATGTTTTCCATAGTCGTCTGCAACAAACAGGTCAAATGTCGTTATTGTTTGATAATGGGTTTAGAGTGTCACTGCTCTATGCGTTTGCTACCTTTCGGGACATCATTTTCGCATAAAGGCTTATTTAACCCTTATAATGCTTAACCCAACTTCATGTTTATGTAAACAGGTAAGATCCAGGTCAACCGCCAATTTTCTTGGCGGATGGCCTGTCACCTAACCTGTTTGCTACTCTGAAAATCGTTCCTCATCAAAATTAAGCAGACGACACAAAAATCTATTGTTAGAAAATTACCCAGCATTCTAAGGGTTAATATATGAGTTACCCCACTGTGATATGGTGTTAGGCAGGGCGGTCTATAAGTAACCGTAATCTTAATTAATGACGGCATGAACCCAGGTTGTGATATAGCACGCATGCGTTCTTTCGATTTTCTGTTTATCGACTTGACGGTGTTTGGAAAGGGTTCTTTTCCATAAGATCAATTAAAGAATGACCCTTAGAGTGCTGGGTAATTTTCTAAAAATAGATTTTTGTTGTCGTCTGCTTTTCCGAAATTTAAAACATCTGCATAATCTTGATGGGGAAAGATACTCTGAGTGGAAAACAGGTTAGATCACAGGCCAGCCGCCAATTTACTTGGCGGCTGGTCTGGATCTAACCTGTTTGTATAAGCATGAAGTCGGTTCCAGCACTATAAGGGTTAAACGGCCGTATCACTTATATATGCTTAAAATGGGTTATGATCTTTTTGATTGATAGTGACGATATTTACAATGATCTGATCTAACGACCTTCGAAGAACCCCTCTGAAAAGTATCAATAAGTGACTTGACCTGTAAGAAGTAGGCCACATTTTCAGACGAAATGGTTGCAAAACACAATTATGATCGGAAAAGCGATACATCTATCCTAGAAGTCGTGACAAATTAATTCCTGTTAAAAAGTAAGAGCGAAAGGAAAAATGAAATTAACATAAAAATAGATTTACATATTATCAAAAGTGATAAATACGTTGGGGAGATTTATCAATTTTGGAATACGAAGCTTGTACGAATGCGCCTATCGTACACGTTTTCACGGATACTTTTGAAGCTATTGCTGCCAACGACTGTCGTTGAGGGAAGAAACCCATACTGATTTAACCCATTACCAGTCAATAACAAGAATCTGACCAGTTTGTTGCAGACGGCTCTGGAATACATTGTAGGAAAAGATGAAGTTGCTCGTAACGAGCAATTTTTCCTTTTCCAACAATGTTTTCTGCCATATCAGACGAATATTTTTCAATTTTATTACATTTTGAATCGTTGCCTTGAAAATTCTTTCAATTTGGGAAAGTCGAAAATTTGGCATTTGGTAAAGTTTTAAAAATAACATATCTCTAAAAAGCCATAACTGCTAATTCAAACAAGACATGGGTACGAAAAAACAATAAACATGACCAAAGGTGTTTTGAAGCAGACATATTTGAAGCTAGTATGATTAAAGAAAAGATACACGTGTAACGTCATAGACGATCACTATCTAGCACTTAGACAGATATAATTATGCTTTGACAAGATGACCCCTGAATATATAAAAAGCTTGATATATTAAACGGGCGACTAGTTTCAAGTTGGCCAAATGCGAATTTTATTTCATTCCGAGATGAAATCATTGTGAACAAGTTATACATTTCGTCTTTCGAGACAATGGTTCAATACTTTCATGGCAAATTTGTACTAGCCTTAAATGCTTTCAAAACCATAACGTTACAATTAGAGATAGATCTAGTGTTTCTTTCACCCCCAAAACAACGAGTTTTGTTCTTTTTCTTTTAATTGACATATTTCCCCCAAAATTCAACATGTAATTGCTACGCGTTATAACGAACTACGAATGCCTAAATTTTGTGTTGAATTCATGTATTACGGTGTTGAAGGACTGATACTAATTAGTGAAAGATTTAGTTCCCATAAAAAAACAAACTTTATTCTGTTTGATTGATACATTTCCCCCAAAATTCAACATGTAATTGCTACGCGTTATAACGAACTACGAATGCCGAAATTTTGTGTTGAATACATGTAATACGGTGTTGAAGGACTGATACTAATTAGTGAAAGATTTTATTCTATATTCATCCCAGAAACGACGAAGTCTTTATTCTGTTTATTGACATATTTCCCCCTCATTTTCAATATCTAAATGTTATAAGTGTTATAAATGTTATAACGACAAAAAGTCCCTACATTGCGACCAAAGGTGGGTCCGTGACTGTATATAACATGAGATAATACGCAATAATAGATATTCTTCCATAACGATAAGTGTAAGGTTTATACCGTTCCTTCGCCACTTGTAACATGGCGTATTAATATCGAGAGGCGAGTTAAAGCCAATTATTCAATTATAAACAAAATAGGTAGACATTTGAAGGTTGTGCTATTCACTCCTTTTGATCTTATTCGTTGAACAAATATTGGCATTTGGGTTTTTATCGGGCTTTCGTATCGCGACCCAAATTTGTGCTATGGAAGTAATTGGTTGGAAATTTCGCGTTAAATATCGAGGTGTTGAAGAACTGTTATGAAACATTTTGCCAACAGAATGTTCCCGAGATTTCAAAATTTAGATCGATTTCAGGGAAAATAAGGGGAGACTAGTTTGCTCAAATGATAATTTACCCCTTTTTGTATTAATAAGTTCTCTGCTATAAAAGAGAATGCCTGTAATCGTTGCATATTAATGAAAGAGATATGACTGAAGTCACATATATTTTACATGTACATGTTACAGATGTTTATTAATGAGACTTTCCAGTTACTACAAACATGCTTTTTAACACAGAAGAAGTTATCATTCTAATTAATTGTTTCAGAGAATGTGATACAATTATCTAGGTTGACACTCTCATGTTTTATGTAATGTTTCACATCTGTTTTTTTATCTTGTCAATGTATATTATTATATGTTGTATTTGCTGTGTTGTAATTGATACATATTTCTTTTTCACTTGTACCTGTATCTACTGGATTCATGCATGTAAATATATTATAGAGACGACTCTTAACGTTTATGTTTAATCTCAAATAAACAGAACTCATGTTCCATTCACGTCTTAGTGAACAATTTCTGAGGTACTCTTTTCCCTTTTATACTAATGAATTAGAGGAAATTTATCGTACGCACCTTTGCGGGACAGGCCCTTGGTGCTCTCCGCACCGAATCACCTTTTGGGGTGGCTGTCTGTCACAATGTAATTACTGGGCCAAATAAATCACGGCCCGGTGTAGGTTCGAGAGGCCACTTCAGACATTACCCTTTGATCGGCGAGAACATTTGATAAGCGGGAATTTATATTACTACGTTTAGCACGCATATTTCTATAGGTCTTTAAATAGTCTTATAATGTACCATATAAACAGTTTGGTATACAGCTTAATGAAACGCTATGCCATGTCTTCATTGAAAGGTTTTTATATGAAAAAGGTATTAATGAAATTGTGTTATGTTATGTTGTGTTATATCTCATGCGTTTAGCAATGATAAAATACGTTCTTTTTTAATCAGTATAAACCATTCAATGCTGTGATTCAATCAAGCAACGATAGAATTCGTTCTTTTTGAAACATCATAAATCATTCCATGCTATGGTTCCTTTAAGCCATGATGAAATACGTTCTTTTTGACACAGTATAAACCATTCAATGCTATGGTTTATTCAAGCAATGATGAAATAGAAAACGTTCTGTGTGAAACAGCATAAACCATTCAATATTGTTCATTCAAGTAATGATAAAGCAATGAAATACTGTGAATCCCCGTTTATCCGAACCCATATTATCCGGATGTCTCGCAATCCGAACGAAATTGTAAGGGAACGGAATTATTTCTGCAGTAACAATAACGATATTTGACAAGTTTGTTGCAGACGATTTTTGAAAACATTGTGGATAAAGGAGAAATTGCTCGTGACGAACAATTTTTCCTTTTCCCACAATGTTTTCTACCATATCAGAAGATCATTTTTGAATTTCATCACGTTTTGACAGTTGTCGTTTGGTAAAAGGTCATAAGCATACACATTCCTAGATACTGTTTATGTCTTAATGTGTATATGACCAGGTCCTGCTTCATTAGTCCAGATAATTCGGTAATCCGGAAATTGTGTTGGGACCTGACGTGTTCGGATTAACGAGATATCTCTGTACAGTCGTTTTGAACACGGACAACCGTTAAGCTGGATTCATGATTCACATATACCGACCCTCTATTTCCAATGAGTATTAATGTTTTAACCTAATGAATTCATGGTAATGGTTATGGCAGTTTGTCACACCTGCATGAGACATTCCACACATACAGGGTACAATGGTCAGATGTCGTTATGGGGAAGTTAAAACAACCGAAATCAAAAATAATACATGAACTATCTTTGAGTAATACTATAACGCATTTGATCGGAATGTGAAACTTTATACATTCGATGCACTTAGTAGTACGGCGACACAGAGATGTCCCCAGTTTTATTATTATTATTTTTTTTTTTTTTAACGATTTTGTTTTTTGAGTTTTTCCCTATGTCGCTAAAACGACTTACGTACTCGTTATAATGACTTGCTTACTTTTTGTTTCGAGACAAAAATTCCATGTTACCTCTTCGCAGCCTTATATAAATGCTGTTCACAAATTACTTCTTACACTGAATTTATGCAACTTGTTTGCTAGCTCCCATTACTCCGGATTCATTTTTTTACCGTCAAGTTTGTGAATTCTTTACGTTTAATAGTATATTTACGCCTTAACCCATTACCAAACAATAAAGACATTTAACCACTTTGTTCAGACGACTCTGGAAAACATTGTGGGAAAAGGAGGAATTGCACGTAAAGAGCATTTTTTTCTTTTTCGCACAATATTTTCTGCCATATCAGATGATTATTTTCCAATTCAATCACATTTTGAAATGTCGTCTGCAAACTCTTTTAATTTGGGACAGTCCAAAATGTTGTGTATGGTAAAGGGTTAAATCATCGAGGAAGTGACCTATAAAACGTTGATCTGGATTGGACTAATGTGGACTATAAGGACCGATCCGGTGCTTGTTGGTAAAGCCAGGCTAGATTCATCTCATTTAACATATCATTGATTAATTTGACATTGACTGAAACCAAGGACTTTCTTTGGCTTGTGGGTAAGGTCATGAACTTTAAAATACTAAGACCTTCCTCGATAGGCTTCATATCATGAAATATATCGTGGATTTGTCTCTTGATTTTCAACTTCTTATGAACTGATGGGCCTGTGACCTTGTGTATCAATAAAATATCTATCTAAAGAATCTAATTGAATTTTCATTGGAGAATCTCCAAGCTGAATAAGAAAATGCGCATGGTTGCATTCGTCTTCACAAGGCCATATGGACCGGTAAGTAAGTGGTCTCATTTATTCCAAAATGAGCCGGGCATCGCTGTGTAACCGAAGAATAAGTTAACCCGTTACCAAACAATAACGAAATTTGACCAGCGTGTTGCAGACGACCTTAGAAAACAGTGTGGGAAAAGGAAAAATTGCTCTTAACGAGCAATTTCTCCTTTTCCGACATAGTTTCTGTCCTATTAGAAGAATATTTTTCAATTTTATCACATTTTGAAATATTATCTGTAAACCCTTTGAATTTGGGACAGTCGAAACCTTGGCGTTTGGTAAAGGGTTATTGCGATGTTAATAGACCCTAATCAAACAAACCCACCACCCTACAACAGATAAGGAGACCAGCTGCACGCTATCATATCTAGACACACAGTGTCAATGTATATGTGATTTTTATGTTTCTAGAAGTGTTTGAATGAATAAGAGCAAAACGATTGGATTCGTTAAGTAAACGAACTTCTTTATATTACTTCTTTTTATATCTCAGTCGTCAATAGGCTATTCTTGTGTTATCAGTCGAAATGAGACTTAAAGATAGTTAATCTTTTCTTTGATGTGGAGGAACTATAATGAGATTTGACTACAAAATCAAAGCGATATTTTTCCATATCCTCGTGTGCACCCGGATAAAAGCCCAGTGTCTCCAAATTATTTTCATGCTCACGGTAAATGTTGTTGAAGTAAGGTAGAAACCTTTTGTATTAAGTTGGAAAACGGTTTCTCGACGGTGATCAGCTATACAATAACATAATTACTGTTATATTGTCCAACGACAATTAAAAACTGTGGATCGAAATGTACATTAAATTAACGGCATGTACGGGGAATGTTTTTATTTTCTAAAACAATAGGCCGTATAAGTCGGATACATGCGCGGCTTTAGGTTTATTTGCACTGAAATCGTACCCTATTGTTCTTATAAATTGGTCGAAAGGAAAATCAATCACTTGTACACTCAGACATTAAGTTCTGACAGAATTCTTATTTCAATGCTATTGGACAAGAACAACTGGCGGTGAGATCGACTTAACTTAACCCACTACCAAACAATAGCGATATTTGACCTGTTTGTTGCATATAACTCTGGAAAACATTGAGGGAAAAGGAGAACTTGCTCTTTATGAGCATGTTCTCCTTTTCCCACAATGTTTTCTGCCCTAACAGGAGATTATTTTTCAATTTAATTATGTTTTAAAATGTCGTCTGCAAACATTTTCAATTTGGGACAGTCGAAAACTTGGCGTTTGATAATGGGTTACGTGACAACAAACTGAAAGAAATAAAGCAAATGGAACATAAAAACAGTTTGGCAAAACGAGTATTTCTTTACAAAATACGAACTCTCCTTCCGTCGAAGAGTTTCAAGCACTGTCTGCAACATTCACGCCAACACTCATCTTTATCAGGAAAACGTTAAAAAGCAAAAGTGGTTTCTATTAAACTCTGCCCATCCATTTTTTCGCGTGCAAATAATCATTTCCATCAATGAATGTTTTGTTCATGAAAAAACAACAGTAGGAGTTTTAGGAGTTAATACATATACAAATAATACAATGGCTAATGGGGAATGTGGGAGATTACCCTTAGCAATTAGTTATAACATTAAGTTTATCAAATACTGGATTATACTTCTTGAAATGAGCTCAAACAGACAACCTAAGCAGTGTTATTCAATGCCTAAAACATACGATGATATAGGACGAATTAACTGGGTCTCGAAAGTAAGAGAGTTTTTATTTACAAATGGTTTTGGTTATGCCTGGATCTCGCAAGAAATTGGGAATACATCTTCTTTTTTAAAGCAAATAAAGCAACGATTAAAAGATTGTTACAGCCAGACATGGCACAACGATATAGAAAATTCGTCCAGATCTAGTTTTTATTGTAATTTTAAATCTGTACTTAACACTGAGAGATATATTAAACTTGATCTTCCGTTTTATTATAGACGAGGTTTATCAAGGTTTTGATGCTCGAATCACAAGCTTAACATTGAAGTAGGACGACATTTAAACACTCAGAAGGAAGATAGAGTATGTCTATACTGCCTTCTTAACAAAGATATTACAGTGATCGAGGACGAATTTCATGCATTCTTCATTTGTGAAAAATATAGTGAAATCAGAAAAATCTATCTCAATTCATGGTATACATCTTATCCTATCAGGCAAAATCTATACACCATTCTACAAAATAATAATAACAAATTTATTATAAAAAAAGCTTTCAATTTATGTTACTCATCTTTTAGAAGCAGAATGATATTCACATCAAATTTACTTTTATATTATTATTGACTTTGTAGGATTGTAATGTGGGCCGGTGGCCTATTTCCTTCAAATAAACTTTTTGTAACAGTATAAGGATATTCTTAAGCGTAGTCAAAATGCATCATTCGAGTTTTCAACTGAAATATCAATCCGATTATCTAATATGGGTATCGTCTGTCCTTGCTTTTAATACGGATTGAGAATTGTATGTAACGGGTTTAAAAATAATTCAGTCTTTCTTAATAACACGAAGGAACGCTGGAGCTATGGTAGAAGTATGCACCAGCGTCGCGAAAAGCAAATTTAACTCTTTTCTTTCTGAAGCGCCGAAATTCAAAGAACAAGCAGACGGCAATATCTTCATCTGAATAAGCATGTCGCCATTTTGAATTGGTGAAAGAGGAAGACTAATAACTTTCAAAGTAAATTTGATAAAAAAAAAATCATCGACATGTATTCTATAACTTTGCAAGTATATATCCGTGATTATTCACATTGTAATGAATTATCCCATCTCCTCATATTGTATTTGTGATATGTCCATATTGAAAGCAACAACACATGTGCAGCTTAACGTTTGAAAACTTAACTTATTCTGAACTCCATGTATTGGTATTGAACCAATGTGACAAAATGAGAAATTACTCATCAATGATATGTTTTCCATTATACCACAGTGGTTTCCTAAATCCACTGCTGCATGCGTGTGTAACTGGGATATTTATATCGTGCTGGATTAAAGATGATTGATGTATTAGGGAGTATTCGATAACCTTCAACATCAGATTTATTCAATATATTCGCGATCACTATTCACGCTCACATTTTACTCCGAGCCTTTCAACATTCCCTGGTGTAGAAGTTATACATCTCGATATCCGACGCATATTTCTTTCTTTAACGCTTAACTACTCCATCATTCCTAACTAGCACCCAGCTTAGATAAATAGAATAGATGGTTGGTCTCGTGAATCGGAAATGTTATCGGGCAAGGCGTAGGAATATAATCCGGTGAGCCGAAGGCGAAACGGATAATATTCCGATGCCGAGCCCGATAACTTTTCCTGTTCAAAGCCCCCAATCATCTATTCTATTTATCCTGTTACCTCCATGGATTATTATTAACAATCAAACTGAAAACAAAATACAAAATAAAGGAAACAAAATACAGAAAACAGGTAGAGAATGATGCACACATGTATGCCATGACGTATATATGACGTCATTAGTTCGGTATATATATATGTGGTTAGTGCCGGATATCACAAATGTTATACGGCACCTACTTATCGGTCAAAAAGTGGCACTATTGACAGGATAAAAAGGTATTTGCAGAGAAAATGTGCTTTATCTTGCAATGTTGACCAACATGGGTAACGTATGTTGTCTTTTAACAGTTACTTAAGAGTTGGGCAATGTGACTTTAATGCTATTTCTCGTTTTGGAAATTATCTTCTTTTGTCATATTGCAAATACAGTCAATGTGTTTTACCAATATTGCTTAGCTAATTGCCGGCTTTGAGCCCAACCACTACAACTGGTTTTGTTGGAAAATCCTTTGGTATGAGGTTAGTCTATTAGCCTACTTTTGAATCCAAGGAAAGCCATAATAACTCGGCGTAAAACACCATGACAAAAAAACAAGAAAGGAAAAAAAGGGGAACGGCTGGGATAAATAGCTACCAATGAAGCATACCTATCAAACCGAATGACGACTTTCCAACCGATACTTACTATACTTTATTGACCACTTTTTTCTTGACATATCCGAGCCTGGGTTGGAAATATTGCTTTAGTGGTCGTTAAAGTTTAATCAATATGATAACCTACGCCGGGCAAAAATGCATCTTTTGTGGTCAAGAGCGAAAAATGTGTGTAAGGATCAGTTTGTGCGTCCTGTGCGGATTTTCCGGTACTGCATTCTGGTGCATCCACGGTTCTATAAAGAAGCGCGTGAGAGATCACACCGTTTTTCAACCTTATTTAACCCATTACCAAACAATAACGACATTTGACCAGTTTGTTGCAGACGTCTCTGGAAAACATTGTGGAAAAGGCAGAAATTGATCTAAACGAGCAATTTCTCCTTTTCCCACAATGATTTCTGCCCTATCAGAAGATTGTTTTTTCAATTTCATCACATTTTGAAATGTCATCTACAAACTCTTTCAATTTGAGACAGTCGAAAGTTTGGCGTTTGGTAAAGGTTTAATTCATATCACGATGGTCAACGCATCTAGCCGAGTTACTGGCAGCATTTTACTAAACGTTTTACGCTAAGAATGTTCGTAAGTTGAAAGCAACCTTCCCCCTCATTTCAATATTGAGATAAGCAATATTGCAAAGTAACACATCATTGGAATCGTCTCCCCGAGACGCTTCAAATGATGTGTCACATTACAATATTTTACATTTATCTATGATGCTATCCGTGTAAATACATTTTTTTTTATCAAATACGCAAACATTTTCAGTAAGTCGTTTAGTAAAACGGTACTCTGGTATTTCTTCAACAGATCTCCATACTATTGTCGTGCAGAGTTTCGAACTTGGGACCCATGCATTCCAAGGCGGACATGTTATCGACTGTGCTCTCCCCAAGCACACCGGAAGTGCCAACACTCGCTGGACGGACAATAAGGTCCGGGAGATGCCGGTCAATAGACGACCCGGTTACCAGGGGGGTGGGGGTGTACGTTTCTCCGTGTCCCGGATGTTATATTTGCTTTGGCTCGTATAAGTTAAATTACACTGATATCAGGCAAAGTTTCCTTTGTAACACCTTCACGCGAAATTGAGCAAGTTTTGACATGTTTATAAATCTTAAGTCGGGTCAACTTTCTTAAAACATTGCAGGAAAATCACATAATCAGAGACTGCTTGTGAACAAATATTAATCCTTTGCTACTCTTATTATGTTCCCCTTAGAAGAACGTTTTCATGAGTGAGTATCTACAATTCATTCATAAAGAGATACTCGTACAAACATCCCAAGTTGTTGTATTATTAAGGATGCTGTTCGTGTTGACTTATAATGATATACCTCGTTTTGTACAAGTCTGGTTCTCCCCATGGGGACTATGTTCAAATTTCTATTAATGATATAAGACCATCTTAAAACGGGATACCATGGCTTTCTATATGACTTGCATTCTATTATAAACTATTATTTGTCTCTTACATGTCTACTTCATTTCTGTCATCTATCTTATGGTCGCTGAATACGGAATTGACTTAACTAAGCTTAAGAGTTGTCCTGTATTATTGCTGTATTATTGGTATTCTGTATTAAAACGTTATTTGTCTCTTACATGTACACTTCACATGTACACTTCATTTCTGTCATCTTTGATATGGTCGCTGAATACGGAATTGATTTAAATAAGCTCAAGAGTTGTCCTGTATTATTGGTATTCTGTATTAAAACGTTATTTTTCTCTTACATGTACACTTCACATGTACACTTCATTTCTGTCATCTTTGATATGGTCGCTGAATACGGAATTTACTCGAATAAGCTCAAAAGTTGTTCTGTATGATTGGTATTCTGTACCAAACTGATATTTGTCGCCTACATATACACTTCTATACACTTCTGTCATATGTGATATGGTTGCTTAATACGGGGGTTGCCTTAAATGATTTTAAGAGTTGTCTGTATGACTAGTATTCTGTATTAAAATGTTATTTGTATCTTATCTGCACACCATACCTCTGTCATATTTGAAATGTTTCCTATATACAGAGCTGACCTAAACTCGTTCAAGAGTTTGTCTTAATGGATAAACGTTTAACACTTATAGTGCTGGAACCGACTTCGTGCTTATGCAAACGTGTTAGGTCCATGCCAGCCGCCAAGTAAAATGGCGACTGGCCTGTCATCTAACCTGTTTGCCACTCTGAGTATCTTTCCTCGTCAAAACTAAGCATATATTTAAGGTTTTGGAAAGCGGACGACACAAAAGTCTGTTTTACGAAAATTGGCCCTCATTCTAATGGTTAAAGAAATCATTAGTGTAAATTGAGAATTTGTTCAACGTGAGCAGATTTTCAGTTTTGTACCAATACTTTCTAAAGCCGTCTTCTTCAGAGACTTATAACGTGTCGTGTGATGATTGGTTAGAGTTAAGTTTAGAGTTAGAATATACACATGAGGTATTATGGAATTTTAGTTTATTGGTCAATTTTAAAAGCAGTATCTGAGGAATAGATATATCTTTCTTAACACAACTTTTTCTTTGTGACTTTAGGAAGAAAACATTGTTAAAGAATGATAAACAACATCCAATTGGTAATTTCTCTCTTCTTTTTTGTTTTTTGTTTTGTTATATAAGTTTCTCTACTAAGTATTTTTTAAGTGTGTTTAAATGAGTTTATATAAAGTATATATGAAGATGTATTATATGTAAGTCCAAAACAATATTGAAATACCAAGCCCTCCAGAAACTTGAAAAGATTTCTTTCAAAACACACTTACCTTCTCGAAACACAAATCCACACAATGAATGATTAACAAAACAACAAATCACCAAAGTTTGACAACAAATATGCCTAATATTCCTCGACCACAATAACAAGCGTATACAACACTATTCTAACGCTCCACATCGAGTCCCAAACTCAGGTTTAATGATCGGTCTGTCTATATACGGGAGAATGTTTTTCACTAACGGTAGTTCGCTATAAACGACGTTATTTACACAAAAACTTTCGACTGATATATGACCCGAGATATATCGCTTCTTTACAAAAATATATCGACTCTTTGCGATTTCACATACCCATACACCTACCTAATATCCAATGAATAGTTCAACCTAGCTTTCCGATAAAGGACATTATATAGATTTTTTTTTTCTTTTTTGAAAGAAAATAAGATAAACATGTTTCTTTTGCAAATTATTTTACAGGTAACAGCTAAACATTAAGTTGTATCACACGTCGTAAATAGAAAAGTAAACAGAATTATTGCGTTTGTTTTAGTGACGTTTTCAACAGTATTCAGCTTTATCCCTACGTTTTTTAAACTTATCAATGCATCAAACATATTTCGTGTCAACGGCATTTGTTTCAGGTTTTTAGCGTTCGAGTCCCCTATACTTTACCCTTAAAGTGCTGGAACCGACTTCATGCTTATGCTTATAGGTTAGATCACAGGCCTGCCGCCAAGTTATTTAATACTGATTGATTTTTCATATCTTATTGAACACATACCTTTGTATTGTGTGGGAGCTGTTGTTTCATTTTATTCAATACTCCATTGATATGTGCGTGAACATGTATTTGCCAACATGAGAGACCTTTGAAAGACAAGAATATATTGATACTGCCAATCCATTTTCTCTTTTGTGACAATACTTTCTTTGCTATCCCATAACTAAATTGTCATGTAATTCATTTTACTTGAAGTCTTGAATCTGCGACAAAGATTGAAAAATATGAATTACTCGAAGAATTGACTTTAGCTATAACTGTACAGAAGATATCACATGTTTTAACTTTTGGAAACATGTTTACGACAATAAATATTAATCGAGGTAAACGAAATCTCGCATTGTCATTTTTTTGCTTGAATGAATATTTTATACCATACAGAAGATTTGAACAGGATGCACTTCAAGTAGGCCTATTGGTTTTTAGTTCATCTCTTAAAGCCATACTCGCGCTCATTTACACTTGAATTGTGAAGGTTCTAGAATAATTGAAAATTAACTTAAAATTCCGTTTTACAGAGTAATTGAGACTATAACCCGTTCACATGATGGTTTTAAAAGAGCGAATATGATAAGGTTTGTTTACAATTAGCGATAAAACAAGGTCAGCCGAGAAATGTTGGGAACTAACAAAACCCAAGAAATTCTCCATTTTGAATGTTCACATTGGATAAACGACAGTGTTTTATGTGTTTCACGTGATTTTTCTAACCAGGTGATCGCCACTCGTTAATTCGAGCGCTCCTTGCTAATTTAGATGTAACCCAATGTAAACAATGACGTTGAATTGATGGGCACCAAATTTGTGAAAATAGAGCATTGAAAAATAGATTCTAAATAGTACATGCGTTATATTGTCATGATCCTCTGGGTTTTTGCTTTGCTTTAACAGATTCTATCGATTACCCAGTTTACAGTTTTTCTGAGCGCTGGTATGCTTTTAAGCAATCTTGCATGCCGGCTTTGCTCAAAATGAATATGTTTTCCGCTTCACCACACTATTTCCTAGAACATTCTTCTGTATGTGAGTCAGTATGAACTAGTGAGCAATACTTAACGCTCGCATGTTTTTCAATATTATTCGAAAGAGAACGTCCACGTTCACTTCACATAAATAATTAATGTTTGTAAAAAGATATAAAGCTCGTGAGTTTTCAAAGTTTTATTTAAATAATTCCATAAGGCTTATAAGCCCATCAGGTACATTGTTACATAAGTTATTGATGGTCGAGAGTATGGTGTCCTAATTCGGATCTGAGTCTTAAACGATAAATACAAAGAATAAAACTTTGTGGGTGGGGGTATTGAGGAACGTTACTATAGCGACTCGGCATTCGTTGCTGGGCTGGTTGCTGGAGTGCTAACAACGAAGCAGTTCAGTTACTTGATACAATGGCGTCATGTCTTGGTGCTTATGTTTGGTTGGCCACCGTGTCTGAGAATAGTAAAGACACAATGTAGAAATTTTAGTTTCATTATTCAATTCCAAAACAATAACGACATTTGACCAGTTTCATGTAGACGACTCTGGAAAACATTGTGGGAAAAGAAGAAATTGCTCTTAACGAGCAATTTCTCCTTTCCCCACACTGTTTTCTACCCGATGAAAAGATTAATATCCAATTCCAACTCTTTCAATTTGGTACAGTCGAGAATTTGGTGTTTGGTAATATGTAAAACTACATTAAATCTTTATAAAATCACAAAGAGTCCACGGAATCGTAAAAGTTGCAGAACCATAGCATTTATAATAATGTTGTTGTTTTTTCCCTTGACAATTATACCGAAGGTGTACGAGAAACTGCTTTACAACAAGAAGACGTGTATTCTATGAAGTGGTATGTACTTCAAACATATCTATTTAACACATTACCTAACAATAACGACATTTGACCAGTGTGTTGCAGATGACTCTAGAAAACATTTCGGGAAGAGTAGAAATTGCTCTTAACGAGCAATTTCTCCTTTGTCCCACAATGTTTTCTGCCCTTTCAGAAGATTATTTTTCAATTTCATCACATTTTGAAATGTCGTCTGCAAACTCTTTCAATTTGGGATAGGCTGAAATTTGGAGTTTGGTAAAGAGTTAAACGTAGATTTGTAATTCAATGTTAACTTCGCTGTTTGATTAGGATGATATTGGACATAATGAACCCCCTCCCCTCAATCTGCGTTAAGTGCAGCATTTGCTTGTTTTAATTGTAGACAACTTATTCGGTGCGAAAATTCTCCATAACTTTACATATTATCAATGTGCCATTCTTATGGATGTACTATTCAAAATATCTTATCTTTCTATAGAAAAAAATCGTAAGATAACTTTATTTCTATGCGGTTTCACCTAGTATTTAGGATACTTCTGGAGTTGACTTACCCCTTACTCGGTAATACGACACTTTACCCCATCTGCTGCAAACGACTTAATTAAATACGTAAAAAAGACAATATTTGCAACAACAAATTCCTTCTTTTATCACTATGGCTTCAACATAAGATAACAAAATGAGCTTAATAACTGTTGCCTGTTTTTTTTCCTCAGGATTTAGACAAGTTTAACGAAATGCATTGACTTCTGACAAAGACCTAATTATAAATCTCCAAATGTTAAAATCAAGCTCTAATCTACAATTAATCTTAAAATATAGAATGAATATAGATCTTTTATAAATTGGGCCAGACCGAAAGATTTGGTTGTGCAATTCTTTATTTAAACGAATATAAATCGATGTGATTTAGGTGTTAGATACGCAAGCGCGAAACTGTATCTGACGCGTTGGTGGTTATCAACTACAACAACTCCCAGTGACGACAACAACAACCAAAATATTGGTTCTCGAGCTTTGGCCTAGCCAGTTACCAAACAGTTTTTGGATCGAAATCTGTAATAAATTCCTTTTTTTTTACATAAAAATGCAGATGAAAAGCGCTATAGGTCTTGGCGTAGCGGCCACAGCAGTCATTGGTTACTGTATTTACTTCGACAGAAAACGAAGGAGTGACCCCGATTACAGAAAGAAAGTAAAAGAACGTAAGTTTTTTGTCGTGTTTAGATTTTCGCAAGCCACATGTGTCAAGGTTGTATGGGTTTATGTTATGGACAACCTATTTGCTTTTTCTTTTATCATTGCATTGTTTGGGAATAATTGAACCTTTGACGTGTTCAGACAAATTTTAAATATTTTGCATTTCTAATTTAGATAACAAATTTATGTAACGAGTTGCATTGATGTTTCGTTGGGTGATAGATAAACGCTTCTGTTTGTTTGTTTTTCCGTTAATGTACAGGACTCAATCTTGAGTGTTTTTGTACATGTTTCCTGGATGACTACCAGTTCTAGGCTAGGAAATGTGTCTTGCCCAAGAACACTCCACGGTGAAATAATTGGCCGCCTTCAGGGATCAAACCTAGGGTGACGGGCCCCTAGTCCCCGACGCTAACCACTACACCACCGCGGATCTTCCAGGATCTATTGAAGTATTTCTGTTCTTCAGCCTCTTCACTCAAATAAGGAATACCACTCATTATACATGTTGATACCTAAGAGATCAAAAGGTGCGAAAGAACTCATTCTAGAAATAGTTTTGCTTAGACACTTATTTACAATGTTCAATGACATTTACTTGATAGTTATACCTTTGCGGCTAGCCATTGATTAGTCAGTCCTTAGTCTCATAGTGGCTTAAAATATCTTGATATTTTGTTCATTGTAGATTTAAGTGTAGTTATTGTGTGATTTCTTTTAAAAAGTGAACTTCATTAAACCATGAGTCTCATTAAGTTTTTCTTCACTTGTATTTCAATCAAATTGAGTTTTCGTGTTAATCTGTTCACCATGTTTGCACAGACAGCATTCATTTCAAGTCTTTTTCAGTTATGTGTCATACAACAGTAGTATGAATGCTGACTACCCACATTTGGTTCTCGCGCTGATCTTACAAAGTCATAGTTTAAACTGTCATTGGATGGTGGTAGCAATTTGAACCCATCACAATACTCCATGTGTTTCAGGTACCAATCTTGTAGCATGGCTCTAAAGCTGCAGAGTTACTCAGTAAAGCTAGCCTATGTATGTTATAACTTATATGCAAGCACTGAGTGTTGACAAAAAAATGTTTGGTCACAATAGGAACCCTATTTCTTAGAGAATGTTTGACAGTATCAAATATATGCTTGCACAGTGCTTCTTTTAAGTAAAATGTTTGATTATCTATCAATTATCATGGGAACCTCTATCTTTAGGGGTCATGGCTTCTTAAGTTACCAAAATCAGGACCAACTTTAAGCTCGACTATTCAAAGAATAATGAGAGCTATACTACTCACCAGGACGTCGGCGTCACACCTTGGTTAAGTTTTTAACATGCAAGTTTGTTTCTCATTAACTACAGTATGGAATGGGTTGATACTTCACACATGTGTTCAGGGTCATACTTTAAGGTCCCTGACCAATTTTCCTATCACTAATTTTGAATTTAAGCAAATTATGCAGCTTTTTGTACTAAGAAAATATTGGTTAAGTTTTTACATGCAAGTTTATATGGCATGAACTACTGTATGGTTTGGAATTATAATTCACACATGTGTTCATGGTCATAATCCAAGGTCCCAGACCAAATTTCAAATCTCTTGAATTACATTTAAGCAAATTATGCAGCCTTTTGTACTTTGAAAAATCTTGGTTAAGTTTTTGTGTGCAAGTTTGTATATCATGAACAACTGTATTGAAAAGGTTGATACTTCACACATGTGTAAAGGGTCATAATCTAAGGTCCCAGACCAAGTTTCAAACCTCTAGTTTTGAACTCAAGCAAACCATGCAGTCTTTTGTACCAAGAAATTCTTGGTTAAAGTTTTGCATGCATGTTTATTCTCAACAGCTATTGTAAGGAACCATTGTGTGCTCCCTCATATTTTACAAACAAATGATATTTCACTGACCTATTCCCCTCTTCAACCATTATCAAATAGTGGAGCATGCTGTCTTATGGACAGCTCTTGTCGATTTTTAAAACCATGTAAGGTTAATTTGTGCTGAGCAACATCAATCTTTAAATATCCCCTTTAACAATATATCGAGGATTCAATGCAAGACTATAGTAAGTGCTTCTCAAACATGAAGCACTTACTATAGTCTTGTACTGAACCCTCCATATCAAAGATCATATCTTAAATTAAGATATCATTGGCAGGATTTTAAGTATGATGTGCTGGCATTTCTAGGCATTGTCCTAGTCCATTTTATTTAATTTTGGGCTTGGGTAAATGTATGTTTATAACCCTTGCATACTTGCTATAGTTCTTACTCAAGCCTTGCATATGCTCTCATTAAAGTGGTAATGTTTTGAACTTAAGTCAGTCATGTAATCCTATATAAGAGAATTGGCCAACAGTCCATGTTGATATAGTCAGTTGTTTTTATCTTGCAGGTAGGAGGAATGCTGGTAGCAAAGGATCGTCAAGTGGGTCTTCTTCAACGACAAAGGTAAGTTCCAAGGACAATGTTTCATCTAACTCTATTTAGCCCATACCCCAGTATAGGAATTTGTATCTGGTCTAATTTGTTTCAAACAAAGAATCATAAAGTAGGTCTTCTTAATCAACAAAGGTAGGTTCCAAGGACAATGTTTTATCTAAATCTTTAACTCATTCCCCAGTATGGGAATTTGTATGTGGTCTATATTTAGATGATCAACAGAAGAAGATAAAACTTATATAAATTAACACTTTTTTATAAAGACTAATTATGGGTAAGCCATTGTGAGATGTGACAAAAAGGATCAATTGCTTATCCTTTTTGGTCACAATATTTTCTGAAGACTTGTGTAGCAGTGCCATGAAGGTGAGGTATTGTGGAATAAGTAATTAACCGCCTCAATGGAACTTTTCTAAGTTGCATAAAGATCTCTCAGATATCATTTATTTAAAAGTGAAAAAAAACCCACCTTCTTTGTGATATTCAAAAGGAACAATTGTGACAAAATAAGATAAATTAATCTATTGCATTGAACATTTTCTCCTATACATGTAATTCGGTATCTGTTACTTGTGCATTAAAGAAGTATTTAAGAAATAAGAAAGTTTATTCTATCAGACCAAAAGTTTGTAAGTAATTTCAACATTCAGTATCAACAAATCTTATGTTTAGCTGGTTTTGTATGGTTATTTAGCACACACAAAGGAATCATTTTTTTCCATTTCACATCATAATTGACTCGGAACAAAACAGGAAATCCTTCAATACCATTTTTGGAACAAACTTTTATTCCTAATCACGATGATCGTCTAGTAAACATCTTGTATAAAGAGCACAACAGATGTGATGCAGATGCAGAGTGTGATGTTAATATTGCCACCTACAAATGACCCTTTGGGATATAGAACGGATATGATTGGAGGAAAGTTTGCTCATGTTGTAAACAGAATCTCACACTCATGGCTGTTATGCACAAATTTGTCAATTATTCATCTAAAATAAATGAAAAAAATCTTTAAATGCCTTGATTCGTATTTCTCATGTTAGGTCTAATGTTTAATTTACTTTACAGTTCCCTGACCCTCTTAACCAAGAAGCCTGTCAGACTTTCTTCATGCAGGAAATTAACCTGGGAGAGATGCTCTTATCTCAAGGACGTAAGTATTGTTTGAATGCTCTTATTTCTTTGATGGTTTAAGTTTTGCATTTGTGTCTCAATTCTCAATAGATTCCGCCATATTTAACTTTTAGGTTTCTCTCAAACTGAAAGCTTCTAGAGACATCAATAATGAAGAACTGCTATACTGCAAACAACTGTAGTGGGGAACAAAAGGAGAAATTATTTGTTTGGTTGCAGTGGTTTCTTTAATTATTTGATATGAGTGAAAAAGGCTGATATAATCTGCTGTAATGAAGGTTAAATCATCTTCAAACAGATCCTTTGAAAAGAAATTGTATTAAAATGTGTTATTTTGATAGTGTCATAGTTAGCTATATGATTATTGATAGGAATCAAGCCTAGGAATATTGAGACTTTAAGTATTTTCAAATTTACTTTATCACTGTGTTATCTGATATGGTTCTGTAATATTAAGGTTTTCATTAAGAACTGATTGCCGATGCAAACAATTGGTTAATATTCTTTGTGAATCAGTTACTTTATGTACAATCATAAAGTCTGATAAAAGAGGGTTGTCTGGCTAAATAAGTTAGATCTCAACCTGAATATGTTACATTAAATCTTCATGAAACCCTGATTATACATGTCATTGGTTTTATGTTATAAAGAACGGATGCTTTAGGACTTGCCTCTTGAAATAGCTTGAAAAATCAACAATTATTGGTCTTGATTTTATTTGAATACGTTCAATAAGAAATTTGGACCCACAAAATTGAACTTTGAAGAAAATGAAGAAGGTGATTAATGATGATTTAATTTCAAATCACTCTTTACAAAGACCATCACCGAAATTTTAATTTGGCGATTCTAATTTGGAGTATTGCCAAACCACAATTAAAAAATGTTCAAAAGGGACATTTTGGGATTGATACTAATAGAAACTGCTCTAGCTAAAAAGATGATCTGTTGTAGGTTGAGACCCAGGAATGATAATAAATATGGCAAATGGTCCAAAACCCAAATGAAAGTCATTTGATGCCATAAAATCTTTATTAAATGATTGGGACCTTTTTAAAGTTGTATATACAAGAAAACTGGTAAGTTTCTAATGTATCCATGGTTAATTTTTTCTATTACAGAGGTTGAGGAGGGTGTAGAACATTTGGCAAATGCCATTGCTATTTATGGACAGCCACAGCAGCTGATGCAAGTATTTGCCCAGTCATTACCACAGGAAGTGTTACAGCTTTTGGCCCTCAGAATACCCGTGGTCAAACAGGTCAGTATGTCCAACTTTTTCAGTCATCAGTTATCCTAGCTAAGGGTGCATACTAGGGCATTTCTTTTTCATATCATGGGTTGTACAGTGATAATTTTAACTCTGTGTCCCGCGTCATATACACATAAAAATTGCTTGGGACACATCATTTCAAAAGATATGTGTCCAGCCGGAAGCATTCACATCAGCACAAGTAATGTTTACAATGTAGTAAACATCATAAAGCATGCTGTCTCGTGCTTTCTTTCTATCAAATCTGCATTGTTTTGAGTCATTTCAGCTAAGATTATCATTAATAACAAGTGTTATACTATTTGACCTGATCTTATAGCTTAGACCATTTGTACTCGGACGCATAGTTTTACCCTTGGACACATAGTTTCAAAAGATGTGTGTCCAAAAGGACACAATAACATTCATTTCTAAAATTAACACTGGTTGTATGTAAGAATATAGCGAGTTCTTCTCCTTGAGGACTTGCTATA
Source organism: Cerastoderma edule (assembly GCA_947846245.1). Taxonomy (NCBI): domain Eukaryota; kingdom Metazoa; phylum Mollusca; class Bivalvia; order Cardiida; family Cardiidae; genus Cerastoderma; species Cerastoderma edule. The sequence continues at coordinate 56,986,122 of OX401404.1, forward strand.
TAGCATTGCAGTGAAATGATATAGTATATCTAATTTATAAAACTTCTTAAATATTATTCCTATTTTGTTGGTACTTGTTTAGAATCGCCTTTTTGGGACAGTTCTAACAAGCACACACTCTAAAGGAATATTGAAAGCATTACCAAGATAGTAAGGTGACTAGGCATCTAATCTTGACATCTGCTGTCATTTAACCTTCACGGTGTTTGTTATTTCATAAAGTGTTACCTTTTCTCAAATATCTAGTTTGTAAAATGTTATCTGCCAAACAAGCCCGTATATTTCACTGTTAACTTCAGATACCCTCATTTAAATTTGCGCATTGCAGCTTAAGATGTTTGTTTATAAAAGAGAAGATTTGGAAGTCAAAATAAAATGTTGTTCATTGAAATAAAACAGTTCTTGTATTGCATACTAAATTCAGAAAGTAAGTATTTACAGTTTATATGCTTTGGTCTCAAAAGCAATGTTATGCTTTTGGATTAAAATACATCTTAACTCTTCTTGTCACCATGGTTTCTATGCAATACTGTTTACAAAAGGTAGTGTCTCAGGCATTACAGTTATAGTCTGCAATGCTCTTAAAAACATTGACCATGTCTTTTTCGCGTCTATTTTATAGCGAATGCTTCAGTCCCTGACAGCAGGAGAGAGACAGGCCGCCATGCCAACGCTCACACCCAAACCCAAGGTGGTAGAACTAGCAGAGGATGACGTAGAGTGATATAACACATTACACACATTGTTTTATAACACAATGGTCACTCATACATACAGTTCCATCCACTCAGATTTGAAGAGGACCATTCTATATCCAGCATACAGTTCAACTAATGATCAATTGAAAATTATATACCGGCAGAGGATGTGAATGTGTGGTTAATTGATATTAAAAAACCCCAGTGTTTTTAAGAAATTACTTAAACAGCTCTTGGTTTTTTCAACAAGAGCATTTTTTTCTTTTTATAACAAAAATCTCAATGAGAATATTCTTATGAATACCCACAACATACTCAAATGTTTGAGAAGAGATAACCCATGCTTGTTTTGACATGAGCAAATAAATCTATTAGTTAAAACACAACCCTGATCTTGCGTTATGTGAATATGGTTGAAAGTTGGTTCAATTCGAGGGTTCAGCACAATACTGTAGAGAGTGGTTCACATACGGGAAGCACTTGCTATAGTCTTGAACCCTCAACATGTGGTGTTCAAAGCATGTCTGGTGGGGATAAGGGTACCGTTTTACTAAACAGTTTACGCTCAAGATTTGCGCAAGTCTAAAACAACAATTCCTCTTATTTCAATATCGGACGAAGCAATATTGCAAAGTGACACATCATTGGAATCGTCTCTCCGAGACGCTTCCAATGACATGTCACATTGCAATATTGTACTTTCATTGAAAATACTATCCATGTTTATCAATTATGACTTACGCAAACATTTTCCGTAAGTTGTTTAGTAAAACGGGCCCAAGGTGATCTTTTTTGTCTTAGTTGAAGAGTTATTATAAGCATGTTATCAGGAAGCAGTGTTATTGTTTTACAATGAAACTTTTTTTATTTTGTGTAGATTGAGTGATGATTATTATGAGAATTCTTCCTGGGACCATAGTTAAGGAATTCAATGTCAATACTCAATTATATACAAGGGGAAATTGGTTATTGGTCTATCACACTTTCCTTTCCAAAGCCAATTAGATGTGTATTAGTATCTTGTGGTAATTATTTTAATCCAGGATTTCATTGAATTTCTACCTTCACGATCTGTATGAGAAAATGAGCTGAGTGTATGAAAATATGTTGCCAAGTCGAAGTACTTTCTATAAGGAATGTAGTCAAGGGAAACTACTTTTAACAAGGGATGTATGTATTCAAGGGAGACTTTTTTTTCTTAGGAATGTAGAATTCTTAGAAGGAAATGTTATTATCAGTGATGGATGTATAGCAGCTAGCGATGTAAGCTTAGATGATTTTTGTAAGAATTTTGATGATTCTTATGATACTACTTTCAAGATTGAATTGAACAAAATAAATAAGCACATACCTTTGAGCTGTTTTGTTTAATCTTTTCCACCCTGTTTCTTAATGAGAATTTATGTTCAGCTGTATTTTATTAACCCTTATAGTGCTGGAACTGACTTGATGCTTATGGAAATAGGTTAGATTGAGACCAGTCGCCAAGTAAATTGGCTGCTTGCCTGTGATCAAACCTGTTTGCTTCTCTGAGTATCGTTCTTCATCAAAATTATGAAGATATTTAAGGTTTTGAAACGCAGACAACACACAAATCTGTCTTAAGGACATTTTTATAGTTTTATAAGAAAATAATCCTTTCATAGAAATTTTTAAATTTTTGAAATGTTATTAAAAATTTTATCATTAATTCTGAAAAGAAAAGTGAAGGTCGACGAGTTAGTTTTTTTTGTAAAATGGGAGTTTCCACGGTAACTGTTTGGGGCAAAAATGTCAAAATGACCATACTATCTTTGAAGGTAATAGAATAATTTCTGGAAGGTTTATTAACACAAAAAACATGAATCCATACATCAGATACTTTATAATTCGATTCAATTATAAATAATTTCAATCTGAACAGTTTTTGTTATCCAAATCAGTTTCTCAAATTTTTGTATTTGACAAAAAGCAATGAAAATTGGTATGTATATTACACAGAAATAAAGATATTTAAAAATTCATTTCATTAAATTTTCTTATTTTTCAGTATGTGAAGTAAAATTCAATCTTGAAATACAAAATGCCAAAAAAATTCATGTCATGTTAGTTTTTCTGTAAAATGACAGTTTCCATGGTAACCGTAATTGAAAACATTTATAAAGACGACAAAAATAAGTTTATACTTGAAAAACAGAAGCTTTGGGCTAAATATGCACCAGAAATATATAATAATGTTAATAACCTTTTATAGTTTTATGGATAACATGACTATTCTTTGAAAAAATTGCATACAGTAAATTTCATCCAAATACAAACGTTTATCTGACTACTATGCAAGCACCTCTTCAGTAACGGATCTCCCTTGGATGCGCAGATGAAGTGCGCAGAAAAAAATACAGAGATTGTCCTTAAGACAAATATCCAGCACTATAAGAGTTAAAGGACAACATGTATATCTATACCTGGTTCTATGGGAGTGACCTTGCCTAAAACTGCTGGTTCAAGGATAGCTGTACTGTAACAAAACTGAAAATATTTTGATACAGCTTTAAACACCATACAAACAAATCAAAGATCTTAAACAATGATTTAGTGTGTTCAGCATTTAAATGTGTATGTTGTTTCTGTGGATTTTAAGACACAAGGGGCCCCATTTTATCTAGGAATTTTAAAGATTAGCTTTACTAACATTTACACAACCTAATCGCTGTTTTAATGGTTGTCTGAGTCAGCCACTTTTTCGTGATTTACACCAAATACGAATAAAACATTACTTCCCAAACAGTTTGGGGTTCATAAAGCTTAACAAAAATAAGTTGCTTGGTAAAATAGTACCCTACTAGAGAATATTTAAAGGGACTAACACAGAGATTTGTGAAATTGGAGTAACAAATGTTGAAAAAATTGATATTGATAATTATTGTTACTAAAGCAAATAGTATTTTCAATTTCTTTACTTCTAGGTTGCTAAAATCCTGTGTCATCATTGATAGTGCTGAAAGGGAAGTGAGCCTTGGTACCTGATAAACTAAAGCTTCTATAGAAAAGCTAGTTAATATTTAAATTGACACACAAATCATTTCTTGTGTGGCTTGCTAACGTCAAATGAAAAGGGCAGTTATATGATGATCCAAAGACTCCTATGATGATGGTTTCTAAAAGTAGCACATCTTATTCTGATTTTGGCTTGTTGTTTATAAAGCCTTTCAAACGCTTTTCAAAACAAATGTTCTTTACCTTTGGTTATAAACCGGAATGGGAAACAGTCAATAATTCACTTTTATGTTACTTTTGAAATCAATTGTCGTCTTATCTGTAGAAGACAATTTGTTTTAAAAGGTAAAAAGGGGTAGAACCATCAGCATTCAGGGTGACTAGCTGTCATTTAAATCAAAATTGAATGCCAGAGTTTAAAGATAAAGAAAGGTAGAACCATCAGCATTCAGGTTGACTAGCTGTCATGTAAATTAAATTTGAATGTCAGAGTTTAAAGATAAAGAAAGGTAGAACCATCAGCATTCAGGGTGACTAGCTGTCATGTAAATTAAATTTGAAGGTCAGAGTTTAAAGATAAAGAAAGGTAGAACCATCAGCATTCAGGGTGACTAGCTGTCATGTAAATTAAATTTGAATGCAAGAGTTTAAAGATAAAGAAAGGTAGAACCATCAGCATTCAGGGTGACTAGCTGTCATGTAAATTAAATTTGAATGTCAGAGTTTAAAGATAAAGAAAGGTAGAACCATCAGCATTCAGGGTGACTAGCTGTCATTTAAATTGAATTTGAATGTCAGAGTTTAAAGATAAAGAAAGGTAGAACCAACAGCATTCAGGGTGACTAGCTGTCATGGAAATTAAATTTGAATGCCAGAGTTTAAAGATAAAGAAAGGTAGAACCATCAGCATTCAGGGTGACTAGCTGTCATGTAAATTAAATTTGAATGCCAGAGTTTAAAGATAAAGAAAGGTAGACCATCATTATTCAGGGTGACTAGCTGTCATGTAAATTAAATTTGAATGTCAGAGTTTAAAGATAAAGAAAGGTAGAACTATCAGCATTCAGGGTGACTAGCTGTCATTTAAATTAAATTTGAATGCCAGAGTTTAAAGATAAAGGTAGAACCATCAGCATTCAGGGTGACTAGCTGTCATTTAAATTAAATTTGAATGCCAGAGTTTAAAGATAAAGAAAGGTAGACCATCATCATTCAGGGTGACTAGCTGTCATGTAAATTAAATTTGAATGTCAGAGTTTAAAGATAAAGAAAGGTAGAACTATCAGCATTCAGTGTGACTAGCTGTCATGTAAATTAAATTTGAATGCCAGAGTTTAAAGATAAAGAAAGGTAGACCATCATCATTCAGGGTGACTAGCTGTCATGCAAATTAAATTTGAATGTCAGAGTTTAAAGATAAAAAAAGGTAGACCATCATCATTCAGGGTGACTAGCTGTCATGTAAATTAAATTTGAATGTCAGAGTTTAAAGATAAAGAAAGGTAGAACCATCAGCATTCAGGGTGACTAGCTGCCATGTAAATTAAATTTGAATGTCAGAGTTTAAAGATAAAGAAAGGTAGACCATCAGCATTCAGGGAGACTAGCTGTCATTTAAATTAAATTTGAATGCCAGAGTTTAAAGATAAAGAAAGGTAGAACCATCAGCATTCAGGCAGACTAGCTGTCATTTAAATTAAATTTGAATGCCAGAGTTTAAAGATAAAGAAAGGTAGACCATCATCATTCAGAGTGACTGGCTGTCATGTAAATTAAATTTGAATGTCAGAGTTTAAAGATAAAGAAAGGTAGACCATCAGCATTCAGGGTGACTAGCTGTCATGTAGATTAAATTTGAATGCCAGAGTTTAAAGATAAAGAAAGGTAGAACCAATAGCATTCAGGGTGACTAGCTGTCATTTAAATCAAATTTGAATGTCGGAGTTTATAAAGATAAAGAAAGGTAGACCATCAGCATTCAGGGTGACTAGCTGTCATGTAGATTAAATTTGAATGCCAGAGTTTAAAGATAAAGAAAGGTAGACCATCAGCATTCAGGGTGACTAGCTGTCATGTAAATTAAATTTGAATGCCATAGTTTAAAGATAAAGAAAGGTAGACCATCAGCATTCAGGGAGACTAGCTGTCATGTAAATTAAATTTGAATGTCAGAGTTTATAAAGATAAAGAAAGGTAGACCATCAGCATTCAGGGAGACTAGCTGTCATGTAAATTAAATTTGAATGTCAGAGTTTAAAGATAAAGAAAGGTAGAACCATCAGCATTCAGGGTGCATAGCTGTCATGTAAATCAAATTTGACTGCCAGAGTTTGAAGATAAAGAAAGGTAGAACCAACAGTATTCAGGGTGACTAGCTGTCATTAAATTTGAATGCCAGAGTTTGAAGATAAAGAAAGGTAGAACCAACAGCATTCAGGGTGACTAGCTGTCATGTAAATTAAATTTGAATGCCAGAGTTTGAAGATAAAGAAAGGTAGAGCCAACAGTATTCAGGATGACTAGCTGTCATTAAATTTGAATGCCAGAGTTTGAAGATAAAGAAAGGTAGAACCATCAGCATTCAGGGTGACTAACTGTCATGTAAATTAAATTTGAATGCCAGAGTTTGAAGATAAAGAAAGGTAGAACCAACAGCATTCAGGGTGACTAGCTGTCATGTAAATTAAATTTGAATGCCAGAGTTTGAAGATAAAGAAAGGTAGAACCAACAGCATTCAGGGAGACTAGCTCTCATGTAAATTAAAATTGACTGCCAGAGCTTGAAGGTAAAGAATGGTAGAACCAATAGCATTCAGGGTGACTAGCTGTCATGTAAATTAAATTTGAATGCCAGAGTTTGAAGATAAAGAAAGGTAGAACCAACAGCATTCAGGGAGACTAGCTCTCATGTAAATTAAAATTGACTGCCAGAGTTTGAAGGTAAAGAATGGTAGAACCAATAGCATTCAGGAAGATTAGCTCCCATGTTAATTAAAATTGACTGCCAGAGTTTGAAGGTAAAGAATGGTAGAACCAATAGCATTCAGGAAGATTAGCTCTCATGTTAATTAAAATTGACTGCCAGAGTTTGAAGGTAAAGAATGGTAGAACCAATAGCATTCACAAAGATTAGCTCCCATGTTAATTAAAATTGACTGCCAGAGTTTGAAGGTAAAGAATGGTAGAACCAATAGCATTCAGGGAGACTAGCCCTCATGTTAATTAAAATTGACTGCCAGAGTTTGAAGGTAAAGAATGGTAGAACCAATAGCATTCAGGAAGATTAGCTCCCATGTTAATTAAAATTGACTGCCAGAGCTTGAAGGTAAAGAATCATCAGAATTCAGGGAGATTAGCTCTGATAAATAAGAATTGACTGCCAGAGTTTGATGGTTAAGAATGTGTAGAACCATCAGCATTCAGAGGGACTAGCTCTCATGTAAATTAAAATTGACTGCCACAGTTTGATGGTTAAGAAGGGGTAGAACCATCGGCATTCAAAGGGACTATCTCTCATGTAAATTAAAATTGACTGCCACAGTTTGAAGGTTAAGAAGGGGTAGAACCATCGGCATTCAGGGAGACTAGCTCTCATGTAAATTAAAACTAAAGAAGGGTAGAACCAACAGCTTTCAGGAAGACTAGCTCTTATGTAAATTAAAATTGAATGCCAGAGTTTGAATGTAAAGAATCATCAGAATTTAGGGAGATTAGCTCTCATGTGAATAAAAATTGACTGCCAGAGTCTGATGGTTAAGAAGGGGTAGAACCATCAGCATTCAGAGGGACTAGCTTTCATGCAAATTAAAATTGACTGCCATTGTTTGAAGGTAAAGAAGGGTAGAACAAACAGCATTCAGGGAGACTAGCTGCCATGTCCATTTAAATTGATTACCACAGTTTAAAGGTAAAGAAGGGTAGAACCAACAGCTTTCAGGAAGACTAGCTCTTATGTAAATTAAAATCGAATGCCAGAGTTTGAAGGTAAAGAATCATCAGAATTCAGGGAGATTAGCTATCATGTGAATAAAAATTGACTGCCAGAGTCTGATGGTTAAGAAGGGGTAGAACCATCAGCATTCAGAGGGACTAGCTTTCATGTAAATTAAATTTGAATGCCAGAGTTTGAAGAAAAAGAAAGGTAGAACCAACAGCATTTGGGGAGACTAGCTTTTACGTAAATTAAAATTGACTGCCAGAGTTTGAAGATAAAGAAAGGTAGAACCAATAGCATTCAGGAAGATTAGCTCTCATGTAAATTAAAATTGACTGCCAGAGTTTGAAGGTAAAGAATGGTAGAACCAATAGCATTCAGGAAGATTAGCCCTCATGTTAATTAAAATTGACTGCCAGAGTTTGAAGGTAAAGAATGGTAGAACCAATAGCATTCAGGAAGATTAGCTCCCATGTTAATTAAAATTGACTGCCAGAGCTTGAAGATAAAGAATGGTAGAACCAATAGCATTCAGGAAGATTAGCTCCCATGTTAATTAAAATTGACTGCCAGAGCTTGAAGATAAAGAATGGTAGAACCAATAGCATTCAGGAAGATTAGCTCCCATGTTAATTAAAATTGACTGCCAGAGCTTGAAGATAAAGAAAGGTAGAACCAATAGCATTCAGGAAGATTAGCTCCCATGTAAATTAAAATTGACTGCCAGAGCTTGAAGGTAAAGAATGGTAGAACCAATAGCATTCAGGAAGATTAGCTCCCATGTTAATTAAAATTGACTGCCAGAGCTTGAAGGTAAAGAATCATCAGCATTCAGGGAGATTAGCTCTGCGAATAAAAATTGACTGCCAGAGTTTGAAGGTTAAGAATCATCAGCATTCAGGGAGATTAGCTCTGCGAATAAAAATTGACTGCCAGAGTTTGATGGTTAAGAATGTGTAGAACCATCAGCATTCAGAGGGACTAGCTCTCATGTACATTAAAATTGACTGCCACAGTTTGAAGGTTAAGAAGGGGTAGAACCATCGGCATTCAGAGGGACTATCTCTCATGTAAATTAAAATTGACTGCCATAGTTTGAAGGTTAAGAAGAGGTAGAACCATCGGCATTCAGGGAGACTAGCTCTCATGTAAATTAAAACTGACTGCCATTGTTTGAAGGTAAAGAAGGGTAGAACCAACAGCATTCAGGGAGACTAGCTGCCATGTACATTTAAATTGATTACCACAGTTTAAAGGTGAAGAAGGATAGAACCAACAGCATTCAGGGAGCCTAGCACTCACAATTAAAATTGACTGCCACAGTTTGAAGGTTAAGAAAGGGTACAACCATCGGCATTCAGGGAGCCTAGCTGTAGAAACGGGCATTGTGACTAGTTCAGTACATGTATTCTTACCATTAGGCTACAGAGACGCTAGCATTTTCCCTTCACCTATGGTTATTAGGACCCCTTATACATGCATATATGGAATTGTGAATTGAGAATTAAGGTCATACCCATGAACAAGGGGCCATTTACTTTATAAGATGGGGGTTAACCCAGTTACCAAACAATAACGACATTTGACCAATTTGTTGCAGATGATTTAAGAAAACAGTGAGGGAAAAGGAGAAATTGCTCATGACGAGCAATTTTTCCTTTTCCCACAATGTTTTCTGGCCTATAAGAAGATTATTTTCCAATTTCATCACATTTTGAAATGTCGTCTGCAAACTCTTTCAATTTGGGACTGTTGTTTGGGAAAGGGTTAAGAAAACCCTGGAGACCCTCCTTGAATGAAAATTATATTTAATTTCAGAACAACTCCAAAAAGGTCTGCTTTCATTTTTATTAACAAATCATTTAGCAAACTATAAAGCTGTCTGAAAGGTACGTAACCAAAATAGAACTTAATTTTCTGCTATTCATTTGAAAACAGATCAACATTATATTCTTTATTCTGCTTAACTACCCAAAGGGCCAAGGAGTTTCAAAATGCTATAACTTATATCCTGTCATTTACAATTCAGGAGCTCCGAATTCTGATTTTGGTAAATGCCAAATTTTTTGATGCACTTATCCATATAATGGTTTTATAGTTAATTTCAGTATACATACACTTGTCTGTTTAGTCTTTTGGACAAGCTGGGCAATACGGACAATTGATTGCCAACTCGGAAGGCAAGACTATAAAAAACAACCATAAGGTCTTTAATATTTAATTCATAGCTTCTTATATTAACCTGCTCTTGTCACAAAATCTTACCTTTTATGCTTTACAATCAATAAAAGCTGTTGTTCCTTAAATCCAATATGAAAAGAAATAGGTTCATTTGTCCCTTAGAATGCTTGTTAATTTTTTTTTCAAAATAGATTTTGTGTTGTCTGCTTTCCAAAACCTTAAATATCTGCTTAATTTTGATGAGGAAAGATACTTAGAGTAGCAAACAGGTTAGATCACAGGCAAGCCGCCAATTTACTTGGTGGCTGGCCTGGATCTAATCTGTTTGCATAAAGCATGAAGTCGGTTCCAGAATTAAAAGGATAAAATCAGATCAGTTGATGACATAAGTAATGTTTTAAGACTATATATCTATAACTTGTTACTGAGAAAAACAATATAGCCACGAGTCCTTTAGGTCTCACTAGATTTCACAGCAAACAAATTTATACAGAAACTATCGAGCAGGAAAACATTTTCATATTTTCTACAGATTTATGAAGCAAAGTAAGACAGATAACAACAAGGGTTTAATGCAAGACTATAGTAAAGTGAGTGCTTCACAAACATGAAGCATTTACTATAGTCTTTCATTGAACCCTCAATAAAAGTACTCAAGTTTTATTGTTACACACAATGTACAGTTGAGGCAAAAAAAACATGTCTGCCTTTGAAGGAGAGTCAAGACATTAACAGGAAATGTTCCTATAACATCCCCAATTCTTGTTTAATCTGGTAGACATCAACATCACACTCATGATAAACCTGAAGCAACGAGGCAACATCACATGTTTTACCACTACCATGGTTAATCGACATCCATTTCTTAATGATATAATACGCCTGTAACTCTGTGTCCTTTTCCCCCTTACTCATAGCATTTTGAAGGTCGGCTTCAGTTAATTCCAGACACAGACCAATTCGTTTCTGGCACGATCCCATGTGTCTAGCCAGTTTCATCAGATCCTTTTGGGCAAGATTTTGACAAAGCGTGTTTGTGTGAATGTCTGGACTTTCAAGGCTGGCTTGACTGCCAAACTGGGATTCAGTCTCATTTCCACTATCATCAGGTACCACAGGACGGTTTATGGTCGACGGTGCCTTTTTATTCCCTTTTAGTTTATCTACCAATGAAGTCTTCTTCCTTTTCACATTCTCTCTGGAAGGGTTACCACATCCAGTTGGTACAGGCACATTGGGGAAACCAGCGTATGTTTTCACTCTTGTCAGAGAGTCTGGACTGGAGGGCAGACTCCCGTCTGCTGAATTATGAGACAAACAAGACGACGGACGTGCAGATAGATATGGACTGATTGTACAACTGTCTTCATCTTCTTCTACTGACCTATTTGTGGAGACAAAAAAATTTTCCTTTTACAGTTGAGGTTTCTGCTGTTGTCTCGCTGCCTGATGATGATATGGAATTCTCCGTTGCTTCTCTGATGGCAGCAGGTGATGGTCCACATGGTTCTATGTTCTGAAACAATAATTGAAAATGCATTATACAGTCATTCTTGTTTAAAAGGTGCTTGTTCACATATGAAATCAATCCGTTATTTGTTATCCCCATGTCAAACAATGCCCGAGGAACATATAACTTTTATTCTTAGAAGACATATCACCTTACAAGTATCAAAATCTCAAATTGTGAGAAAGTCCTTTTGACAGGGCAAGTAATTGAATAAATAGAGGATAATCAACTCCTTTCGATTGATATAAAAAATGTGTCACGAGAATTGGTTGTTATTGGGTTGAAAAAAACCCACCAAATTCAAAGAACTGAGTTTTTTTCAACATGATAACAACCCATTGAAGTGACATATTTTTCATATCAATCGAATGGAGATGATTATTCTATTCATTTATTCCACTATAGGAAATATATTTGCCAAAATATCTCCATAAACGGCAATTGGAATATAAAATGGGAGGAGCAAAGCAACGCCAAGGACGTCATTTTTGCGTCCTATGACGCCATTCAGGGGTATGAATACATTTTAGAATACAAACATTTTAGTGCGGTGTGCAAAAGTGCAGCCATGACTTTAATGCAAAGGAATGGTAAAAGAAAGAAGTTCCGTCAAAACTGATATCATCACTAGTGATGATATGACTTTTTGATATCATCACTAGTGACGATATTCACTGTGACAAAATTGAAAATTAATACATTGAGAAATCCCAGTATTTCACTGATAGGAATATAATAATACAGAGTACTCACTGAAGTCGGGACATTCCAATAGAGCAGCATGTCTTTAGAGAGAATGGTGTGAAAATCCTTTGAATGTTCATGCTTGTGGCATATCTGACTGCGCCCTGACAGAGTTGCCACCTCCTGATATTTCCACAGACCACTTGGCTGGCCAAACCAAGACTGATCACACCGCAAATACTCCTCAAATGAGGTCATGTTTTCCAGATTTGACACGAAATAGTCACGAATACTCGTCTGCAGGATAGCACAAATATCTGGCCTAATGGTGTCAATGTGATCGTTAAACTTTGTTACTTGCACTTCTATCATGTTTGTTGCCTCACTATGAAAGACAATCACTTGATGATCGTGTGTTCCCTTTGTCAACAAAATAGCGCAGTTACGGAAGTGTCTTTTCAGGGTCACAACCTTATCCAATTTATTGATGCACATTTCTACTATTCTATGAAAATGCTTCTTTAATGTTTTACAAGCTGCTTGATCATATTTGAAACAGAGGTTGTTGGTGGAGGCAGAGCATGTGGGAAGCTCCAAAAACTTCTTGGGCACATCTTTAAGGTCCTCTAGGTTGTTTCCTTGTAGGTCTGTAAAGAAGAAAATATGTTTCATAGTTAAAAACTTGACCTTTACCCCCTAAAAATAACAACTTGATATGGAGTTTATTAAATTTTCAAAACCAATTTTTCTTCTCTTTTCACTATTAAGTCTTAATTAAGCCAGGGTGGAAAAACTTAATGACGATTCATTTGTCAGAAAATGCCAAATCTATTTCTGCACTTGTCAGTAAAATGATTGTGCAGTAAATTTCAGTAAAAGTTCACTTGCCATTTAGGCTTTAGAAAAGCTGGGCAATACGGACAATTGATTCTGTCACCCCCCTGGTTAAGCATGTGATTCATCCATTGCTTCATATATATTCATTTTCAAAATGCCTGCAACAAAGGAACTTGCAATAAAAAAGGCAATTTATCCCTTTGCCACAATTGCTTCCAACAAATATAACAAGGACAAACTTCTTTTCTAGTAAATGCCTTTAGATAAAGAGTTAATGCGACTTTGAATTCTAATTAAAAGAAGATCAATTGGTAAACATTTGGTCGTCATATAATCAATTTGTGAAAAAGGAACAGTAAGACTTCAGGGTTTTTTTAATGTCATTTTAACAGTATGTGTATGGCTTTACTTTATTCATACATATTTTGTCAGTAAAAAAGAGAGAAATGAAGAGATGGTCTAAAATGGACATAGTACTTGAGAGAACAAAAACTGAAGAGAGAGAGAATTGAACCGACAGATAGAAAAAGAAACAATAGATTGGAAAAGAGAAAAAGAGAGAAAATTGAACAGACAGGAATAGTGTTATAATATTGTATTTTATTGTAGTTACATCATTATAGTCTGTGTAACAAAACAAGGTCGTGGTTTGTCCTCACTAGTTTTAAAAGTTTTCTTTTCAAAAGCAAAGACCATTTACAAAACAACCCACTACACAACATGAACACACTTGTTCGATATTGATAGACCAGTAAATTACATTTCTACAGCTGTTTTTGCAAATTTTGACATACCTAAACCATAAGGAAAGGCCTTCAGTAGTTCTTCATAATAATCCATCCACTGGGCGTCTGAGAACATACACAGAAGAATAACATCTACCTGAAGACAAAAAAAATCAGAGAGATATTTCTACAGACCTAACAGAATAAAAGGTAGTTAAATTACATTTTGGGCAACGATTTAACCATTTTGATGAAAAGAATAAATGTCATTATTCACACTTAAAAATAATTTTAAAGAAAAATATGAAATGCCGGGTTCACTGTTTTTCGCCCTTCCCACAGTAGAACAGGCGATAGAGAGTGTTATTGATATGCATATTTTTAGAACTACTTTTTTGACCAGAGGGTTTGGAATTCCCTGTCTAATGAAAGCTCATGTATGCAGCTTGTATTCGAATGCTTGTTGCATGACCGAGTTGGTCAATGTATTGTGCTAGACTTGCAATGGAGCATTTACACAAATTATGTTTTAATGGTATATTTCGACATTTTGATAGTATATGTATTGAATGATTCAAACAGAAGTTCGTTTTGTTTATGTGAAATATTCCCCCTTGTGAACATGTCTTGCTTACAACAAACTTGTGCTAACGCATGATTTGTTATCTTCAAGTAATGTTTTAATCAGGGAATCATTTCACATAAACAAAATAAACTGTTGATTAAAGTCTACACATATATCTTAGACAAAATAGTTCCACTTACTGATGATCTGTTTGTCTCGTCATCCAGCCAATCTCTAATTGCGGTAGCTGCTACCCTATTTGCATCAGTTATATCCAAACCTAAAATGAAATTCATCTAACCCATTACCAAACAATAACGACATTTGACCAACTTGTTGCACATGACTGGAAAACATCGTGGGAAAAGGAGAAATTGCTCTTTAAGAGTAATTTCTCCTTTTCCCACAATGTTTTCTACCCCATAAGAAGATTGCTTTTCAATTTCATCACATCTTAAAATGTCTTCTGCAATCTCTTTCAATTTAAGACAGTCGAAAATTAGGCATGTGGGTGTGGTAAAGGGTTTACCTGTTTTTCAATACAGGACAATTTAGGGTGATGCGCCAATTTAGTGGTAGTCCAAAACAAAAACAAATACTGATAACGATTATCAGTAAGAAAAATATCAAAAGTGTAAGTTTCAGTAGAAAACATCGTGACAAAAGGAGAAATAGCTGTTAGTTAAAATTTCTTTTGCGACATCCATTTCTGATTTTTTTTCCTGCAATGCTGATCAATGAAACTGCTGAATAGGGAAACCAAATTAGCTGGTCTGAATTCTTTGCGAAAACTGCATGATTTTAAAGAAATTTCAAATTGGGAAGGTGCCTTTAACGGACCCCTGATATATAACACGTAAAAGTAAAGTCGCTAATGCACTTCTTGCTCATCAAGTAATTAATAAGTTTTTTCAAAAATATACCAAAAAAAATATCATAGTAAAACTATGGTCTTAACATTTTTTCATGTGTATAACTTAAGAAGTAGATTACAAATCAGCATTATCAAAAATTGACATTTTTTTTACTGGTACTAATCGTATTTGCTTACATTACTGTGTCACAATCAGATGCATTTGTACATTGTAAAAGTAATCAACAGTTAAACAAGTCCAAGACTAGGCTTACTGTTATGGTGCAGGGCCTCTTATTAAAAAAAGTAGTGAATTATTGCAGATGATTCTTTGATATTGGGTAGAAACAAACGTTGATGCAATGAGTTGTTTCTTTCAAAAAGAAAATAGTCAATGAGTATTAATGGGGTGAGGGAATAAAATAAGACAAACAGAAAAAACAGACTTATACCTCCTCCTCCTCCTGTTCCTAGACATGGAAAAGCCTGAAATATAGAAAAATAATGATATAACAACAAGTATAACTGTGTCTGGGTGGTTTAATGTCATGTTGACAAATTTCTAGTTATATAATGGATTTCCTGAATGTAGTATTCACCGTTTCAATGATATTGCAACTTGGAATACTTCAATTCTGTGATACAAGAGTGATCTCCCTTGTTTACTCTCTTGAATACATCCAACCTTGCCGAAAACTGGAATCAGAATTGTTGTCAAGTTTTATTTGGTTAAATCCAGGGCATGGTTCATACAAAACTTCCAAGGTCAAATTAAAGGGTTTTTCAAGGGTCTTTCAAAACAAATTTAAGGCCCATAAACTCCAACTTCGTCCACTGCATGTTGATTTTTTATGTGACTTATAACATGTCATCATTTCAAAAATAAAACAAACTGAAATAACCTGAGTTTAGATTACTCTCTAAGCTGTTATTTTTTCAGTGCATCAACCTTCTTCACAATGTTCTCATCTACTTTCTGAGGCATCTCTTCTCTCTCCTTGGACCTTTTTCTCAAGCAATTTGATTGTGTTGTCAAAGAAATTTTCCCCTTTTGTTCTGCTTCTTCAGCTAGTTTGTTAGCTTTTGAAAGTTAAACTATCAATATCAGTTCGAAGTCTCTTTTTCTGAGTTTTCAACTCTTCTATCTCCTCAAGAACACTTTTCCTTTTCCAGCTTTGATCCTCTGACATCCTGTTTTTCCTTTCCGTCTCAAGGTAGAAGTCATACTTGCTCCTTGCACTAGCTACACAATTTACCAGTTCTTTAGAAATAGGTACATTAAGTACTCCCCCCAAACTCGTACCCCATTGTTCATATTTTGAATTCCCCTACCATTTTCTATTGAAAATGCACTTCTCCATAATTATTTTCCTGAATTATTCCTTTTAAAATTCACAAAACACAATGGCTGAACTATCCTATAACCCTGTCCAAATGTGATGTATAATGGCTTTTGAAATTCGAGTGTAAACCCCGTTTGGAGGCTGATGCAAAATAAGACGTTTTACTACTGTGTACTACGTACAAGTGACATTTCGCATGACGTAAACAAGATTTGTGAACTATCGATTTTCACAGAGTGTAAACTACCGACTATAGTGTAATAGAGCTGTTTTGCTTGGTTTATTTTTGCGACGATCGATAGTTTAACAGTCATTTCTAAGTGTTTGGTCGAAAATAAAACGGGCCGAGATGCAACAAGGATTTAACGGTTTTTCAAGGGCCGTATTCACTTTTTAAGGGTTTTATAAGGCTTCTGTCCATTTTCAAGGGTTTTTCAAGACAGACATCATTTTCAAGGGTTTTTCAAGACCTGTGCGAACCCTGCAGGGTTAATCTTGACCATTGGTCTTCAATATACACTACACTGGGATTCACCATTGCGCTAAAAAGAATCAAAGCTCTGATAGCGCTGACGGACTAATGTGCATTTAAAGCAAGATGATTGAGGGTACATTTGAAAATGTCTTTTGGCAACATCTGGAGAAAAGCAGCATTACCACCATTACTATAATTATTATTTCTGTGAACAGAGACTGAACGATAGTCTATTTTTGGAACATTTGGACATTTTACTATTTCCCATGAGACAACAGTTATAATAGTATAGACCAAAACAAAGCGAGTAAATCCGGACTACATTCCTAGTTCCAAGAAGGTATTAGTCCGCTCAGTGAAGGCGGATGTTTAATGAGTAAATTTGGTCAGACTGCTGTGTATCGATAAAGTACCGTCCCTCAAAAAGTGGTATGTGAATTCAATGGACTAAGGTGCTAACGCACCCCAAGTCAAAAAATCAGTCTTTATGAATGTGTATGAAGTCCTGTGATTTGGAACAAATATTGTGAAGTCCTTATAGGGAAATACTAAGCTAATTCCCTTGGTATTTCCCTATAAGGACTTCACAACATTTGTTCTTAATCACAGTCTGCTTCCTCGCATGCTCACTATCTAACAATGAAGAGATTAATCAATTTGTTGGCTATTGACCTCTCTAAAGGGGAAAAGTACATTGGCCAAGCCTTGTTTTTGATGTCAGGCTTACTGACATTAAATTTTTTGTAAATTAAAAAGAGGGAAATGAATTAGCCACCAAATTCGTTCAAATCTTCATTGCTGCATCACAATTTGCGTGTTAATGCTTATAGTGCTGGAACTGTCTTCATGCTTATGCAAACAGGTTGGATCCAGGCAACCCACCAAGTAAATTGGTGGCTGCCCTATGATCTAACCTTTTTGCTACTCCTATCTTTCCTCATCAAAACTAAGCAGATATGTAAGGTTTGGAAAGCAGACAACACAAAAATCTATTTTCAGAAAATTAGCCAGCATTCTAAGGGTTAAATGCAATACTATAGCAAATGCTTCCCAAACATGAAGAACCTTCTTTTTAAATTTTGCTTTGAAACCATTGACTTAACAATGCATCCTCTCTAAGGTAGATAAATGCTAACCACTCACCACAGATCGGATTTCATCGTTGGTCCTAACAATATCAAGTGAGGAGAGATAATTGCTCCGCAGTATTGTCAACCTCTCGCTGTAATCATATGGAGCATCCGGGGTTGGTCCCGCAGTAAATATCACATCTGGTGAAGAGAATTGTTTTAACCTGTTACCAAACACCAAATTTTCGACATTCCCAAATTGAAAGAGTTTGCAGACGACATTTCAAAATGTGATCAAGTTAGCAATAATGTATTACTGACACAGGTCTCATCTAGGTCCTCTTAGTCAGTGCCGTACCAACATTTTTCAGCTTCATGATGGCTTTTCTGTATGCACCAGCACTAGACTTGGGCTCTGAAGTGACTTGCCAAAGACCACTAGCTCCCACGAGACAAGTGGCTTTTGTGGGGCTCGAATCTGGGAGCCCTGAGTCCACTATAATAACCACTGAGCCATGCAAAAATAGTCTTCTGATAGGCAGAAAACATTTTGGAAAAATGAAAATTTCTTAATAGGAGCAATTTCTCCTTTTCCCATAATGTTTTCAAGAGTCCTTTGCAACAAACTGGTTAAATGTCGTTATTGTTTGGCAATTGGTTATTGTAATTTTAACATCACATAAACATTTTTTCAAATACACTGTGAAGCTGTTCTCCCTGACTTTACTGTCCATATGGTCAGGTCATGAAGGGTAGAAACATCAATATTCCATAAGTCAGCCTGGAGACTACCACTATATGAAATTTCAAATCTACCATCAAAATGTAATAAGCCTGTTTATCCTTTCCCAAACAATAATAACATTTGACCACGTTGTTACAGGCGACTTTAGAAAACATTGTGGGAAAAGGAGAACTTGCTCGTAACGAGCAATTTTTTCCTTTTCCTACAATGTTTTCTGCCCTATCAGAAGATTATTTTCCAATTTCATCATACATTTAAAGGTCGTCTGCAAACCCTTTCAATTTGGGACAGTCGAAAATCTGTTGTTTGGGAAAGGGTTAATCCCCAACAACTTCCAGGAAACTCTACCTTGTTAATTTTCAAAGCTGTTCTTGTAAGAAAATGGTGATGTAGTCTGTGATAACATTTAACAGAGAAAGGTTAAACCACAAGGCATAAGAGTATATAATCTATCACCTGCCTTAAATTCTAACCAATTGGCTTGTTGACAAAACCCGGCGCTAATCTTTATGGGAGGTTTTTTCACTATATATGGGATCAAAGCAAGACGTATTTGTAGTATTGCACTGAGCCTACAAATAAGAGTTATCAAAGTAATGTCCACCTTCATTTGTTTATCTGCAGTTCGTTATCATTTTTATTGATTAAACCATTGCCAATATACATTTTGGTGACTGGTCAATAAACCAATCAAATCTTGATGCTATATGCTCCCTAATTAGATAATTTTTCTCCAAGTATAAACTGTAGAATCGCTTGGCGAGCAATTACTCCCTTCTCTATCCCATGCACTATGATTGGTTTATTCCATTGAAGGGTTGCTTCTTAATTGATAAACTGATAATTCTATTCTGCACTATACTTAAACAGTTAACCCTTTCCCAAACAACAAATTTTCGACTGTCCCAAATTGAAAGAGTTTGCAGACGACATTTCAAAATGTGATGAAATTGGAAAAATAATCTTCTGATAGGCGAGAAAACATTGTGGGAAAAGGAGAAATTGCTCGTGCTCAATGTTTTCTTAAGTCATCTGCAACAAAGTGGTCAAATGTTGTTATTGTTTGGGAAAGGGTTAACCAAAACAGAATGATTTTTAGTTTGCTCTATATTTATCTATCTGTATATATGAGAAGCTGTAAATGAAGATAGTGTCTGAGAAAAACTTATGAAAATTCTTAAAATATCTTAAAGTCATTCTACTTACGTTTTGCTGGAAGGTTGTACCCTGCAACGTAAAATTTTTTTTTGGAAAAACACATTCAGTTATAAACACAAATGAACAAAATGAAAGTGATTTTAGTTTTCTCCCATAGACATGCTTTCCCCAACCATGTATAAATCAGTTCACAATGAAGAGTTTATTCCTTTTAAAAAGACTTTTATCTATAAAAAAGTAAATCAAGCTAAAATTTGTCCATGTTTCTATTTACCACAATGGTTCTAACCCAATATTTTATAGAACAACTCAAATCTGCTGTTACTTAATGTTTAGATCTCATCGTCTGACTAAAACCTAAAATTAATGAACATTTGATCAGTAAATGTATTCATTTATTGAGAAAAAAATTTAAAGCATTAATTTTAATGGTTTTGATATCCTTTTGTTACACAGTCATGTTTCTACCAAACACAAAATAAAAATTCAATTTGCTCACACCATTTTCTGTCGTCTGCTGTTCCTTTCAATTTGCACCAGTTACAAGTTTCCATATGGTGCAACTAGGGATGGGATAATCATGCGACACACAATGAACCGTGCTTTATAATGGCGTGGTTTATCATATACCACCAGAACCAGAAAGTAAATGGTCAACTCATGTGGGGTACACAGTGTGGCTATCACTGGCAAAAGAAGCTGAAAAAAGCAAAAATACCCCGGCACGGCCATCTTGTTTGGATTTAAGATTGCGAACATTGGTCATGTGATTCCCCACCTGAACTAGCGTACAAGAAACTAACATTGTCGTACCATTTGTCATGAAGGAAGATCCTACTTGAAGTGTCTTTTTTTGCCGACAAGCTTGCTTGAGAACTGTTCCACCAACCTGCCACACTTTTGTACAAACTGCAAAAAGAAAAGAAAAATCACTTCTTCAGTCATTTCAACATATTAACACATTACCAAACAATGACGAAATCTGACTAGTTTGTTGCAGGCAACTCTTGAAAACATTGTGGAAAAGGGAGGAATTGCTCATAACGAGCAATTTCTCCTTTTCCCACAATGGTTTCTTCCCTATCAGAAAATTATTTTTACATTTCATCCCATTTTAAAATCTCGCCTGCTAACTCTTTCAATTTGTGACAAGTGAATAGTAGAAGTTAGGTAAAGGGATAATAGTGACATAGTTTCAAACCAATGTGATAAGGGGAGGCACCAATATTAGAATATTAAAAAAAGAGATTCATCATGATGGGAACCATCCATTTGCTTTAATAAAGGTTATTGTCAGTCTATTTAACCCTTAGAATACATGGTAATTTTATAAAAATAAATGTTTGTGTAGTTTGCTTCCCAAAACCTTAATATCTGCTTAACTTTGATGAGAAAAGATGCTAGGAGAAACAATCAGGTTAGATCACAGGCCAGGTCCTAATGCACTTAGTCTCTGGTCTGTGATCTAACCTGTTTGCATAAGCATGAGGTTGGTTCCAACACTACAAGGGTTAAACCCACCAATTGGATTTGTTAGTCCGGCAGATAATTAGATGGAGCGTGCAATGTCTTCTATAGAAAATGTTTTTGCATTTTCTTGTTGTCAGGGCATTACTTAAGCAGAATCTGCATGATGACACCTTGTCACCCTTGAGCATTTCTCATAATTCAAGATGGCGTCCAAGATGGCCGCCAAATATCATGTTGGAAATAAAATCTGGTTATATGATGGATTTTATCATAGATTTTCTCATGCAAAATGATGACTTATTGTAAATATGTCCATATGATAACACATCTACAAAATCTAAACATGTGGAATCACTTTTGGATTTTAAGTTAATTTTTTAAGAATTTAGTTATACGGAAAATTTCGCTAAATATAGGGGGATATGAATGAACAAATTATGTAACCAGAATTTTTTCTCTTTGAGCCCAATTTTGGACATTACACTGTTCATTTCAATTCTACAAGCATATTATATCCGGTTTAAAACGCTTTTGGAAACTTAAATTTGAAGGTTACATTCTTTTTTATCCTCAGTCTCAAAGTATTGAAAGAATTGCTTCCCTTAAATCAGCAATATATCATTATAAAGTTACTTCCCTTGATTCAGCATCATTCCATTTATATAACTGTGAAAAAACTTATCTGTGCAGTTTTCCGTTAAATAGGTGGATCCATTACTTCTGATTGATTAAAAATATATGTCTGTTATGAAATTACATTGTCTAAGTCTTATGGAGACAGTTATAAAATACATGTATTGTATACTATTACATAATTGATCAAACTGTAAAGTTTACTGAAAACATTGAAAAATATTGTATGTTGAATTTTCAGATATTTTGGTTTACTTTAGCGTTCTTCATCTTCAATAAAGCACACTATGTCATCTCAGTTCAGTAAATGCAGCCCACAATGGCTCACTCAGAATAGCATATCATTATTCAAATTGAATAAGAGAAGTTGCACCACTTATTACAACTGATCATGGATACAGTAAAACCTGTCTTAAACAGCAACTTTAAAGATAAACTAAATCTAACATATTAGATAGAGTTGACGGCATCATAAAGGAAGCTAAGATAAGGTAGGAGTTTTATGTATGTTTAGCCCCTTGTAATAAGCTATCACCTATTTTTACAGTTAGCCATGTTCTGTTTTAAAGTGGCCGTTTTATAAAGGTTTAAATGAATATTATCTTTATCTCTTATTAGCCATAAATAATTATGACAGACGAATGTTTATTCCATATATACATGTTATGGTCATACAACAGGAAACTTGTCAATTGCTGGATCTGATCGAATACAGACAATTATTCAATATAGCAAACAGTATGATGACAAACTGTTCAATTCCCTAGAAGAAAGGATGTAAAGATCACTATTTATGTGCATCAGTGCATTTGTGTGCTCTCACTAGCTGTCGAGAAAAGGTTCCTGAATGGGGAGCAGGTTATGATGAATATATCTGGAATATGGAATGGTATTTGGTCTGACATGCTTATAGAAACATTTATGCGGTACGGCCACAGTGCCTCCGGGATCATTTTGGATTTCTTTAAAATTAGAAACATTAAAGGTCTTGGCATTGAGTTTAAACATATGCAGTCAAATCGAGCAGGACATCGAATTTCTCAGAGATGTAGAGAGACCTGATTGGGTGGTGATACACAAGCAAAATCACAACCGAAAAAAAAAATTAACATGTTGAAACATCAGCATGACATTCATTAAACCAAACTGAGCATTCATTAAAGCAAACTGAGCATGTTGTAATTGATAGTTCTGCAGTTCTATACATTACTCGCTTGCCCACAATTGGGACCGACCAAGATTACATAACCCAATTTAGAAAATACATTGAGCTTAAATTAACTCAAGACAATGTGTACCTTGCCTTTGCTAGAGATTATAGCATTAAAGGAGAGACAAGAGCACTGCAAAGAGGGACATCCTGTCGGATACACCAGAACCCCACAGTCAAGAAACTTCCGCCACTTAATGTTCTAGAGAACAATGAGCAGTTTATTGCATTGATTTGCGAAGACTTGTCAGAAAACACATCATTTCTCAATTGGATTCACCACCAAATCGTCAAGACTGGAGATGATAATGTGCCCCTAGAGGTAAACGTAAGCATAAGACGTCAATATATGCTCACATCAAACGAGGAAGTTGAAAATATTCTTGCTCAGCAAATGGTCTTTATCACGCATTAGACGGACAGTGGTATTGCCAGTATTCCGGATGACACAGACGTGCTTGTATTAGTACTTTATCACTTCATGATGAATCAAATTGCCGTAAAAGTGAAAATGGAAACGCCAGTTCATTGCCGTGCAGTGGTTGGCATAAATGCAACAGTTAATGCAAACAAGGGCATCCTCCCTTACTAGGAGCACACTCCTTATCTGGATGTGACACTGTAGACTGTTGTCATGGCATTGGCAAAGGGACTTTTGTTAAAAGTCCTGAACTCTGGAAGGTGTCCTCTTACTTCATTAGGTGATGAAACATCTGCCTTACAGACTATTGGAGACGAATCAATATTATTTATGGCTTCATGCTATGGAATTGACGGTAAAGAAACAATACCCAACATCAGATTTGCAGCTTGGGCGAAGAAGGTAGGGCATTGGCCAGCATTGGCCCCAAAACTTCAGACACTTCCCCCAACAACAGAATCTTTCAAAGAGATGTGAAATGAGCACATTATCAGACCTGTGTTTGGAAGCATACAGTTGACGCTGATCCACCACAGCTTGTTCCATTGGAATACGGATGGACTAAAAACAAAGAAACAAAGTCATTCCTTCCCATTATGGTTCCTACGGAAGTACAGATAGCCCACCAGGAATGCTAATATTGTCACGGTGTTCATGTGATACTCTAATTCCGTGCCCAGTTGCGTTGCCGTTGTAACAATTCTCGATTATCGTGTACGGTTTTCTGTACTTGTTGTGGAGAGGGTTTATGCTGCAATGAACAGAGCAAATTGTCGAAGGATTGATTTCAATGTATAGTTCATCATGAGACCTTCAAATTGCGATTCATTGATCGGACTCATTAACACACTTGTTTGGTATCCCATACACCATCTATATCACAGAACACAAACCAACCGAGTTTGAACGGAAATAAACCTGAAAATGTGCCGAAAATCGTCTTATTACGGTGGCATCGGCGGCCATATAATAATGTTTATTACCAATTAAGACCACATAATTTATTGCAGTGTTAGTGCTAGGTATCATGTTACTTGTGTTGTAAATTTGATTGCATTTGTGGCATTATAATTATTCTGAATGAAAAATAAATGTTCAAATTATCCAGTTTTTTAATTTTTGGCGGCCATTTTGTCCGCCATCTTATTTTTTCAAGGGTGACAGGGTGTCATCATGCAGATTTGTGATCCACAATGTCTGAGCTACATAAAAATACAAAAAACATTTTCTATAGAAACTATTGCACGCTTATCAAAAAAATCGCTATTTATCTGCCGGACACACATCAGCTGCATCAGGACTTCTCTAACATGATAAAGTTGGCACAGCTAGCCCTCACACCAGCTGTATCAGGACTACCATTACATGATAAAGTTGGCACAGCTAGCCCTCACATCAGCTGTATCAGGACTTCCCTTACATGATTCAGTTGGCACAGCTAGCCCTCACATCAGCTGTGCACACTGCAGAATGCGAGAGAGACTTCTCCTCACAGAATGCTATCTCGACTAAGGACCGCAGCAGACTACTGGTAGAAAACCAACACAAATTGATGACAGTGAAGATGTTGGGTGGTAGAGAAGCCTCTCACTTCAGCACTGCCATCAGTTTGTGGAAGGAAGCAAAGCAAAGGCGGATTTACAAAAAAAAATCTAGTCAGGATAATGCCATGATGAGGAGGCTGATTGTGAAACCTGTGTTTTCTACTATTTGTTTTGTACTAAATCCCTGAATTTAATACCAAAATAATCAACAAATTAAATTTTTGTTCCCTAGTTATTTAGAGAAAATGTTTATTCTTCATGTATATTAATTACCTAAAATGTCAAATGTTTGTCTTCAAATGAAATAAAATGTTTATTCTTGGAGTATTCATCAGCAAATTAAGTATATCCTGGTAAGACATGTTCTGGGGAGCTGTCGTATCAGGATAAACTTTATTTGCAAATGACGACTCTGTCATCACTAGAGCTGAATGTGTTAAAATGGTGCCAGCCAGATATTATTTTTTGAGTTTTAAGAGTGCTAAGTAACAACCAACCGAAATAGTGCATTTTAAATTACTGTCCTACATTTTGATTGTTATAAATTCATTTACTGCATTTAAGTTATTGTTATGAAGTGTCATCTGCAAAGAGTTTGGATCTTGGATCAGGTTCATAACACAAAGTGAAACCTTATCTAACATCCACAAAGTTTAACTATTTTATCAAGTTGGTGAATAAATTTGGCCCTAGCACTCTATATTAACTAGAAAACTCCTTTACTCATTAAATCCTATAAAATGATGAGGGAATTGGATACCTCAGGCTCATGAATATTAAAGAGCTAAAATGTAAGAAATATTTGTGTGATTTTCATAATTTGAAATGAAGAAAAATATTCATCCTTGAAATACACAGACAAATTAGGACTAAATTTGATAAGACAGTTCCTTAAGAGCTGTCTTATTAGGGTAGACAAAGCAAACTAAAATAAATAATAAATTGTGTGATGTTTTATGCGTTATTGAACTGTTTTTACCGAGATAAAGTTTGGAAAAAAATGGGGCCCATTGTTTTGTGAAAAAAACCCATTGTTTCAAATCATATGCATCCCTACAACCCATTGTTTGAATTTGAAAAAGAATCCCTGTGTTTTGACAAAAGGATCAATTGCTCATTATGATCCCAATTCTTTATGAAAGAATGGGCAATGGTTAACATAAAAACAACAGAATTGTGTATTAACCCATTACCAAACAAAAACGTCATTTGACCAGTTTGTTGCAGACGACTCTGGAAAACACAGTTGGAAAAGGAGACATTGCTCTTATCGAGCAAATTTCTCCTTTTCTCATAATGTTCTATCCTATCAGAAGATTATTTTATCACATTTTGAAATGCCGTCTGCAAACTCTTTGAATTTGAGACAGTTGGAAATTTGGTGTTTGGTAAAAGGTTAAAGATAGGTACTTACGGCCATAAGGAATGTGACAAAGATCTGCCTGTGTAGGACAAACGATGGCGTCAACCCGCACTGTTGTTATATCACAAATACTGTAATATATCTTTTGATTTCTTGACTGTAGACCTTCATAAGAGCTCTCTTGATCTGTTAATAGGAGGAATTCAACTGTATTTGTATGATTCTTCATTTATTTACGCATTGATGTTATATCAAAAACACTGTCATATATGTTTTGATTTCTTGACTGTAGACCTTCATAAGAGCTCTCTTGATCTGTTAATAGGAGGAATTCAACAATCAAAACATTTGTAGGTTCATATTTGTATGATTCTTCATTTATTTACACACTGATGTTATATCAAAAACACTGTCATATATGTTTTGGTTTCTTGACTGTAGACCTTCATAAGAGCTCTCTTGTTCTGTTAATAGGAGGAATTCAACAATCAAAACATCTGTAGGTTCATATTTGTATGATTCTTCATTTTATCACAAATCAAATCAGAACATTCAAAGATTAATTAGACCAATGAAAGGGAAACAATAGAATTAAGGTTTTTAACCAAACAATAACAACCTTTAACCACTTTATTGCACACCAATTTGGAAAACATTGCAGAAAAAGGAGAAATTGCTCTTTAAGAGCAATTTTTCCTTTTCCCACAATGTTTTCTGTCCTATCAGATTATTTTCCAATTTCATCACATTTTGAAATGTCGTCTGCAAACTCTTTCAAATTGCTCATTACTGACTAATGATCTTTTTCTCATTGTGCTTCTTTCTTATATGGCTTTCTAATTACTAATACAGCAGGGTACCGTTGTACTAAATATTTTATGCTTAAGATTTGCATAAGTTCAAAACAACATTCCCTCTTACTTCAATATTTGGTCAAGCAATAATGCATAGTAAAACTTCATTGAAATCGTCGCTCTGAGACGCTTCCAATAACATATCGACATCGTCTCTCTGAGACGCTTCCAATAACATATCAAAATTGTCTCTCTGAGACGCTTCCAATAACATATCAAAATCGTCTCTCTGAGACGCTTCCAATAACATATCAAAATTGTCTCTCTGAGACACTTCCAATAACATATCCAAATTGTCTCTCTGAGACACTTCCAATAACATATCAAAATCGTCTCTCTGAGATGCTTCCAATAACATATCAAAATTGTCTCTCTGAGACACTTCCAATAACATATCAAAATTGTCTCTCTGAGACGCTTCCAATAACATATCAAAATCGTCTCTCTGAGAGGCTTCCAATAACATATCAAAATCGTCTCTCTGAGAGGCTTCCAATAACATATCAAAATTGTCTCTCTGAGAGGCTTCCAATAACATATCAAAATTGTCTCTCTGAGAGGCTTCCAATAACATATCACATGACAATATCGTGTTTTCATCCAAGATACTATTCATGTATACCAGTTTTAGCTAACACATATACTTCCCTAAAGTCATTAAGTAAAAGGGTACCCAGACGTGTATAAGTGAGGTACATGTATAATGGAGTCAAGGGTAAGCCAAGGTTCATTTAAATCCCATTTAAATTTTTCAAGTAGTTTGTTTCATAAAATCTTGAAAAGTTGATCTAAAATGTAGCCAGAGTGACTCTTACTTTGCCAGGCTCAACCCCCCACCCCCCCACACACACACTTTTTGCTAGGAAGTCTAAACATCTTACCTTGGCATTCTGGATGTTTCTTATAGAAGTCAGGAAGACCTATTGCTCCTTCTAAGCCTCCAACAAGGTGATGCCTAGATATCGTCATCTCAATACTTGTCTACGAATAAATAATAAATGAACTGAGAAGCAAAAGAGAAACCATACACAAGAAAACGTTGGTTTTATCTTTAAAGTTTGACGTATCTCCAGAGGAAATTACAACACATTTGTAATGATAAATTGGTTCTTAGACCATTAAGAAATTAGCAAATATGGTTGACAACTTTTGTAAGACAACTTATTCAAATTCTCCTTTTGCCACAATGATTTCATTTACCAGGCTTGAGTACATACACCACTATGTTACTGTATTGGTTTCATCGTCTAATGAAATATATTTTGAATTGGGAACAGACAAAGTGTGAAACATTTTTGTAGAATGATCAAGCTCTTAATAAATCACCATAATAATTACTAATGAAGCAGAATATTATTAAGTTTGGTTTAACCCTCACAGTGCTGGAATAAACTTCATGCTTATGCAAATAGATTAGATCCAGGCCAGACGCCAAGAAAATTAGCTGCTGGCCTTTAATTTAACCATTTACCTGCTCTGAGTATCTTTCCTCAATAAAATTGAGCATAAATAGAAGGTTTTGTAAAGCAGACAACACAAAAATCTATTTTTAGAAAAATTACCCAGCATTCTAAGGGTTAAATTGTCAAATAAAAAAAATACATATAAAAAGAATTACAAATGAAGCCGATTATTAGGAGATAAAATGTAAAAGGAAAGATGACGCATTCCGTTTCAGAATATTTCTTCAGGTCATTCTTAAACAGGAAGCAGGTAAATACAGAAACAACAGGTATTTTATCAAGTATGAGAAACATGGGCAATGCTCACTCCTTGTACCAATTTCCGTTATTAATAGATAGGCACCTGATCTACTTCTTCACATTACTCCTCCTTAACATCAGCTTGCTTGTATTCCTAATTTGTTACAAAAAAGCTGCATCCAAGTAATAAATAAATTTACTAGAATATGTAAATCTTATCTTTTATGAAGAACCATTGCACACTTAAACCAATCGACATACCCTTATCAAAAATCACCCATTGGCCTATAATGCACTGTAATAATCAATTACGTCAATATCCATTAATAACAACATACATATAGCTTGATTAAACCAAATCATGGAAGGTTTTCTTCTCAACTCATTGTTTCCTTTGTACAATAAAGAGTATTCAAATTCATTCCTTTAATGGCACTTTGATTTTGAATAAAACATATTGAAATTTAAAAAAATCATTCAATTGGTTATGGTTACCAGAGCATTTAAACCTTCACTCAAATAACAACTTCCTATTCTATAAATAGTTCAATGGGAAAATCCCAATACCATTTTTTTCCCTTTAAATTTTCAGGAGAGCGTATATAAAAACTCATCAATTTTTCTATGCCTTTGAAAAGAGTACCTGTACCCTAAGTAAATTCTCCTTTTGTCAACAGTTTTAAAACACTAGTTTTGTTAAACTCCAAGTGGTAAAGATATTCATGAATGTTTAATTCAATCATAATAAAGTTGGCTGAATTTCAAAACAAGGGTTTACCCTTATCTCCATTCAATCTCTCTATTGATCTTTCTGATAAGGAAGTCTTAACAAACCACTGTGAAAAAAAGGATTAATTTCTCCTAATGAGCATTATATCGTTTTTCTCACAACTTTTGTTTGAATGGTATTTAACACCTTATCAACAATTTTTCAGTTTTGTAACAGCGTTCCTGGATCCACCAATACAAGGCTCGATTTCTCAAGTGACTTGCTAAAGGTCACTCCCACTAAACCAGAGGTGTTGTTGGGGTTCGAACCTAGGACCGACCCCCTTAGTACTTAGTCTGCCAAGTTAGCTACTGAGCCACGCAGGATTCCAGAATTTTTTCGACCAAAAATCATAAAGAAAATCTATTGCTTTCATGTAAACTTTTGTTGTCTGCAATTTGAGGGTTCAGTGCAAGACTATGAATGAATGAATGAATGAATGTTGTTTTAAGGCGCATCGACAGCTAAGGTCATTTAGCGCGCATTATGTTGATGTGGATGAATGGATATTAAAAATATTAACAGGTTAAAATGTATTTGTTTAAAGAAAAAATAAATAAGAATTTGTAATTAATGAACAAAAGTAGACAGAAAATTTGTAAAAAATTAATGATTGTTGATTGTTTGTAATGAATGTGTGATATGAAATAAATAGTGTGTGATGAAAAAATGGTATTGATAAATGTATATATATTTAGAATGTGTAAGGAATCACAATCTATTGTAAACTCCAATCTCTTTGAGAAAGGAAAGAATTAATTCAATCCTGACAGTGTCAAAAAGCTCATAAATAGTGTTGACATTGAAATATCTTGCACGGATTCTTTGAAGATCAATGCAATCGAGCAATATATGTTTGATGGTAAAGGGTGCATTGCATGGAATGCATTCAGGTGCATCTTCCTTAGCCAAGAGCCAGGCGTGTGTAATGTGTGAATGACCAATTCGGATTCGTGCAATTGTAACTTCCTCTCTTCGTACGGACCTGTAAGAAGGGTACCATTCTCCGAGGGTAGGCTTAATTGAATGCAATTTATTAAAAACATCAGCATTCCATTTTGATTGCCAGATGGATGTGATGTAAGTTAAAATAGAAGCTTTAAAATCGGTGTATGGTACTTTAAAATCTGAAATGGGAAGGTTAAGAGCCGATTTAGCGGATCTATCCACGTGTTCATTACCCATGATACCAGTGTGGCTTGGAAGCCAACAGAACACAAGTCTGTTTGAAGACAAAATACGAGAGATCCTTTGAATAATTTGGCATACCAAAGGGTTCTCCAACTTTTGATTTGATAAGGCTTGCAGTACTGATAGAGAATCAGAAAATATAATAAAGCGGGTGGAATTTGCATTTTCCACCAGGTTAAGGGCTAGATCAATAGCCATTTTCTCTGCAGAGAAGATAGAAGACTTGTCTGGAAGGCGGCATTTCTTAACCCTTTCTCCATATACAGCTGCAGCTGCAACGAAATCACCGTCCTTTGATCCATCAGTGTATATAGGTTTGTAGGAAGAATATTGCTCTTTTATCTCTCTATATTTACTGTGAAAGATAGCTCTATCTGTTTCTGATTTCTTATCAGAGGTAAGATCAAATAAAAAGTTTGCTGTGTTCAGTGTCCATGGAGGTATGTCAGATAACTTGTACTGGGCTATTGAATCAGTGTCTACCCCAAGATTATCTATAATGGGCTCCATGCGAATACCAAATGGGGCAATAGCATTTGGTTTCTGTTGAAAAAGGCGTTTGTATTGGGGGTTAAAAACTACTCGATGAGTAGGGTTAAAAGGATTGAATTTCAATTTTAAAAAGTATTGAAGAGAGAGTTTTTCCCTTCTGTAATATAGAGATGGTTCATTAGCCTCTGCATAGAGGCTGTTAACAGGAGATGTTCTAAAGGCGCCTAGGGCAAGCCTTAAACATTGGTTTTGTATTGGATCTAGCAGCTGGAGATAGGATTTACGGGCTGATCCATACACTATAGAACCATAGTCAAGTTTTGATCGGATAAGGGATCGATATAGCCTTAGCAGGACCTTCTTATCGGCTCCCCAATCTGAGTGTGCAATAACTCTAATAATGTTCATTGCTTTTTGGCATTTCTTTTTAAGAGATTTAATATGAGGTAAGAAAGAAAGCTTTTTGTCAAAAATGACTCCAAGAAATTTGAACTCTGGCACAACTTAGTACTGCCTAGGGTCAGATCGGGGTCTGGATGCAATCTACGAAGATTGCAAAAATGCATACATTTGGTTTTCGTTTTGGAAAACTTGAACCCATTTTCATCTGACCATATTTGTAATTTATTAAGGCATTGCTGTAGTTCGCGTTCAATAATATCCATGTTTCTGGAACAAAAACAAATAACAAAGTCGTCTACATAAAGGGAGCAGTCCACTCCAGGGTTTATAGCTTTAACAATGCTATTTATCTTAATGCTAAAAAGTGTAACAGACAAAATACACCCCTGGGGAACCCCCATTTCCTGCTCGCGAGCACCTGACAAGGTGTTCCCAACACGAACACGGAAGAGCCGTGCATCCAGGAATGCTGCAATGAATATAGGAAGGCGGCCTCTGAGGCCAAAATCATGTAAATCTTTAAGTATACCATGTTTCCAAATGGTATCATATGCACCTTCCAAGTCAAAAAATACAGATACTACATGCTGCATTTTAATAAAAGCTTCTCGAAGATATGTTTCGAACCGAACAAGATGGTCTAACGTACTTCGTTGTCGGCGGAAGCCACTTTGAACAGATACAATAAGGTTGTTCGATTCAAGAAACCAAACAAGCCTATCGTTAACCATCCGTTCAAGAGTTTTACAGATGCAACTTGTTAAGGCAATCGGTCGGTAGCTGTTTGGATCTTTTGCATCCTTTCCTGGTTTTGCAATTGGAATGACCAAAGCCTCTCGCCAGCTGGATGGAAATTCACCAGTCTGCCAAACATTATTAAAAATATGAGTAAAATAGAAAGGGATGAATGTGGTAAGTGCTTGAGGAATTGATAGTGAATTTGGTCCTGACCTGGAGAAGTGTCATGGGATTTCTTCAAGGCAGATTGAAGTTCTTTAAGAGTGAAATGTTTGTTGTAATGCTCTTCATTTTTAGAAGTAAAATTGTGCTTTGTTTTCTCCGCTCTTGTTTTAAAGGTCTGAAATTTTGTAGAGTAGTTCTCAGCAGAGGATTTTATCGAGAAAGTCTCTGCCAAGGTATCTGCTATGTCCTGAGGGTTATCTATTTCTTGGTTGTTTGAAGTGAGGTGACTAATATGAGATGGACCTTTGCCATTCATTTTACGAATCATGTCCCAAGTCTTTTTGGTTGAGGTGCGACTATTAAGTCTAGAGACATAATCTCTCCAGGACTTGCGCTTACTTGTTTTAATTGTGCATCTTGCCTTTGCACAGCGGATACGAAAGTCGTTAAGGTTTCCTTGTGTTGGTCTCAGGTTAAATTTCCTGAGAGACGCCTTTTGTTCCTTAACGGCTTCCTTACATTCAGAAGTGAACCAAGGTTTATATGGACGTTTTGGATTTGTCGAGATCTGAGGTATAGACTGTTTGGCTGCATCAAACAATAAAGAAGAAAAAAGGAAGGAAGGGTCCTCACAGTCCTCAAATGCATGGTGAACAATATTCTGCTCACAAAGCATCTGGAATTTACTCCAGTCTGCTTTGGACAACTTCCATTTTTGAGGATGATCAAGGACTGAAGGTTTATTTTCATTTAAAATAATAGGGAAGTGATCACTTCCACAAGTGTCTTCTAAACATCTCCATGAAAAATCAGGGAGAAGAACTGGACTGCAAAAAGAAAGGTCAATAGAAGAATATGATCCTGAAGCTGGATGCAAATATGTTTTTGCACTTGGATCGTTCAGGAACGAAAGATAATTTACAGACATAAAATTCTCTATTTGATCACCACGGCGGTTCGTATCTGTACAACCCCATATGGTGTTATGTGCATTAAAATCACCAACAAGTACAAATGGTTGAGGTAGTTGAGATATCAAATCATCAAGACTACCTTGGTGTATAGGTTTATTTGGTGGAAGATACAAAGAGCACAGGGTAATAGTGTTATGTAAAGATAATCTCACAGCTACAGCTTGAAGGGAAGTATCAAGCTGTATGTGCTTGTGAGGAACACTATTATTAACAATGACAGATACTCCACCTTGGGCTTTATTGCCTTCAGTGTAAATCTTGTTATAGATAGAATGAAATTTGAGGGAGATAGTGTCATCCTCTTTCAAGAATGTCTCTTGAAGACAAAGTGCAGCAGGTTTGTGATTATTAATCAGAAGTGACAACTCATCAAAGTTGGCCTTCAGACCTCGACAGTTCCATTGGATAATTGGATTAGCCATTGCGCTAAAAAGTAAAATTAAAAAAGTATAAAAAAGCATTCTATAATTCATCGCAGCAGATTAAAAAGTTAAGAAGCAGGTGACTTGGGGTCCTTGGTATTTGGTTTTTTCCCCCAATCATCTAAAGAACCACCCCAGATGGACTGCTCGACATCTGAAGAGTCGCCCTCAAGGACCTCTTCAGTGTCCATTGCATCCAGAACTTCAAAATTGTTAGAAGTTGCAATGGGGGTTCTTGCGACAGAACTTGTCGCAGCACCTGAGTGTTCATCATTCGAACAAAGAGATTTTTGTTTGAGAAGGTTTTTCCGTTCTTTCTTAGAAAGAGAAGGATTTGCCTTTGATCCAGAAGATGGACCATTGGAAGAAGAAATAGATTTTTGTTGTTGTTTAGATTTTGATTCAGAGGCAGGTTGTTTAGCTTTAGTTGTTGATGCAGGTGTTGGTGCAGAAGTATCTTTTGGTGTAGTTGCAGGTTTTGGTGTGACAGTAGAAGGTTTTGGTGCTGATTGAGGTTTGGGTGCAAAAGTAGATGGTTTGGGTGCAGTTGCAGGTTTTGGTGTAGGAGGTGGTCGCTTTGCTATGTATGATGATAAAAGTGGTGCTGGGATCTTGCCCTTCAGCTCCTCTGCCATTTCTGGAAACTTCCCCAAAAGAAGTTTGAGGAGAAGATCGCAGGTATGGCAGTCTTGCTTCGGGGAGGCTACTGCTGAGTAGCTGTTCCCACTGACAAGCCTTTCCCTGTCTTGCTTTTGTTGCAAGACAAGTTTGCGTGCTTCTGCAAAGGAAATGCCTTCCTTGAACTTAATGGTCAGGATATCCTTCTCATCTTTCCAAGTTTGACACTCCTTCGCATAGGCAACGTGACCAGACTTGCAGTTGAAACAGCATGCAGGTGCGGTGCAGTGTTCAGTGCTGTGATCTGCGCCTACAAATGCGCATCTAGCACAGACTGGTGTGTTGGTGCATTTTGTGGTGTGGTGACCAAATCGTTGACATTTGAAACAACGAAGAGGGTTAGGAATGTATGTGTCGACTTTTAAGGATTCAAATCCAATTTTAAGTGTAGGTGGAACTGTGGGACATGAGAAAGTGATTATGTAATGTGTTAGTGTTTTTCAACACTCCATCTCTTTTGACACTTATGCGTCTGATATCAGTAACAGACTGTGACTTTAAGTTGTCCTTGATGTCGTCAAGAGAGGAGCAGTAATGGAGGTCCTTGCAACGGATGACTCCCTTACATGAGTTGAGTGATGGATGTGGGTATACTTTGACTGCTTGTTTGAATAGTGTTTTATGTTTGAGTATGTTGATGGTTTGTTGCTTTGTGAAGCATTCAATGAGCATAGTGTTATTTTTGAGTTTTTTGACTGATTTTGGTGTACCGAGAATACTTTTGATTGTTTTTCTTGATAACAAATGGTGATGTGTGAGTAATTGGTTTGACTGAATCTTCTGCTTCAACCACAATAAATCGTGGAAAATTTAGTGGTGACGGAGAAGATTCTGCCTCTGAATCACTGTCAGAAAGGGTACGCTTGGCAGCTTTTTTATGGGATTCCATATTAGTTTAAAAAGTTCACCATCCTTGGTCCCCGCCCACCATGGAGCCCAACAAGGGGACTTAATCTGGGGAAACCCATCGCAGATCAAGTCAGGGTTACAAGGATGGTATACTCAGGGTGAAAGGGCTAGACTGGACAAATGTGTCCCAAAAGATGTCATTCCAAGCAAGCGACATAAATTTGGGATGGTACAGGATGTCAATCAAACACCTAATCTTTCATCTGATTGACCCATGGGCCACCGTCACGGGGTACAAAAGGTAAAGAAGTTTCAAATAAATTTGAAAATATGTCGTATTGGTGGAAGATTGATGAAAAATATTAAGTTGCCCATGACAAGGCATGACCAGCCGATTGATCAGGTCGGGCCTTCCTGACCTCTCGTTTAGCCCAAATTCAGGCCAAAGTGGTGTATTGAAAAAAAACAAGGTATTAACTAGCCTAACCCTGGATTCTCTCAACCACCAGGATCCCTTCATCAGGCGACACGAGCCGCAGCCCACGGCAAACGGGCAGGCATTTGGTTCAAGACTATAGTAAGTGCTTCATGTTTATGAAGCAGTTACTATAGTATTGCACTGAACACTCTAATTGCTTTTAATTTGAACCAGTCCACCCATGCCTTTATGGGGACTGGACTTGAGTCCAAGTGCTTTAGAAATAGAGCTTTTCCCACCTGTTACATTTCAAATGGCATTTAAAGTAAGAAACCACTGTGAAGGAGAAATTTCTGCTGATGAGAAATTTCTTCTTTTGTCAAAGTGGTTTCTACCACCGTTCATAAATAATTAATTTGATTAATAACCAAATATTAGACAGGGGGTAATTGTTATTTTAATCTAGCATAACCAAAACAAGGGTAATCCTTGAAGGAAATATAGGGCTTTAGGAGAACAGATAAAATAGAACAATTTCAACCTTAATCAAGATAGAGGTATCACTTGATGTAGTAAAATAAATACAAGAATGGTCCTTGAGATAAGTTTTGGAGTTAAGATTCCAAACATCTTAGGTGTCATTAAAGAAACTGTGATACCACACAAATTAAGATGTTGCTATGTAATTGGTGATTTTTTTTATTTCTTTAATAGAGGTTTTACATCACCTCAAGTCAAATTAATAATAGTTATATAATAATATTTAGTTAAAGAGGGTTAATTATCTATACAAAATGTCTTTAGTAACAAACGCGGCAGTGTATAGGGAAATTAAGGGCGAGGGTAATGTAATTTTGTATAATTGTTGGGTTTTACTGTATGCAATGCTTTAAACCTTTCCCAAACAACAAATTTTCGACTGGCCCAAATTGAAAGAGTTTGCAGACTACATTTCAAAATGTTATGAAATTGAACAATATTCTTCAGAAAGAGCAGAAAACATTGTGGGTCACAAGCAATTTCTCCTTTTCCCACAATGTTTTCTAAAGTCGTCTGCAACAGTGGTCAAATGTCGTTTTTGTTTGGGAAAGGGTTAAATAATATCTGTACGGATAGATTTTTGGCAAGTACAGATGGAAATTTGTATTAAAACATACCGGTTAGTTTTTGTATGTACAAATACCTTTCAAAAACAGTCAGTGTTCTGAAAATAGCAAATTAAGAAAGAGATCACTTTATCCATATAGACATAAAAAATCAAACAGTCTGTCGGAATTCTTCAAGTTTTGGCCCTGTTGATAACTCCTGAATAAAATATTCCAATAGGCTGGGTATCAATATGCACAAAGGAACCAGCTATGTGCACACCTGACCAAACAAAAACAAATCTACGTAGCGCCACCATGCCACAGAGAGAGATCCGCGATTTTTTTTCAACAAATGCCAAAAAGTCGGCAAATACATGCCCAAAGGCTTTGGTAAGTGATTTACCAACTTTTGGAGAATATACAAAAAAAACTCCCGATCGGCCAAACTCATAAATGTGAGTTTGAAACAAGAAACTTACGTGATATATAGTCTAGTCAACAAATGGTTCCACTTTGACTAATTGCAACAGAATTAGTTTTGCGTTTTTTGGGTTGTTTATTGTGAGAAGACATCATATGAAAAAGTTGCAATCATTTCCTCAAGGGGAAACTGAGATATTGGCAATTGAAAATATCGATTTTATGTATTCAACTATTGGTCTGTACTGGCCACCATACAGAAGAAAATATATAGGATACTCTTTACAATGGTGGAAGATAAAGCTCTACATTTACCGGCGGCTAACATTTGTAAACTGAAAACCAGTGTAAACAACTCCTAAATCGAACAGTTTAATACGTTTTAGACAAGGTAAGTAATGGTTTGGCATACAGTGATAATAAATTCGATGTCTATCACATTATAAAATTGATCATTGTCTTTGTTGCTGATAATTTCATGTATTTCCTTGTTCATATCTCTTTAATCATTGCATCACTGTTTTTGTCGTGAAAAGTGTTCTTTGCTCATTATTTGATAAGTAGACGATGATTCTAACTTAAAACTGAATTTGAATACGATAAATATCAAGAAATTCATTCAACTTCTGCGGAAAATAGATATCCTAGAATAGCTGTTTTAACTGCTTTCGAAACTATGGAAGCCCATTTGTATCATATTTTCAGAATTCATAATCGATTTTGCTTAATTTGACTGAAATGGGATTAGACGGGAATTTAAGTCGGTATGTCACTAAAATTAATGTACAGTCGACCCTAGTTTATCCGAACACTTTCGTTCCTCAGAGAATTGTTCGTATTAACGAATTTTCCGGAATAAAGAATATGCGAGTCACAGCGAAATGTTTACCTTTACATGGTGTCAGTGTATCATGATAATTACTATGAAGTAAGAAATACACAATTATTATTTTTTTTGAAGGGAAATATAAAGTGTGCTAAGGAAGTGTTTATTTGGTCAAAACGGATTTTAAAAAAATGACAGTTTGAAGCGGTATTTCGACACGTCTTCGTTTGGCTGTGGGTGTAGACATCTTCAAGTTGTATCTCCTTATTTCAATATCGAGAAATGAGACAGGGTGGGATTGTCGAGAGTTTATTTATAGGGAAAAGGAGCATATCCATTGAGTAATAATTGAAAATGATTGCCAGACATTGTCTCCTGATCGCTGTCTAAGCAGCCAATCAGCCAATTAACGCCTTTTACAAACTCAACTATCGACATGCGACCGTAATTACAATTATGTAAGACCAATCAACTGACAGAATGACCTTTAACAAACAATCGACACCTTCCAGTACACTACACTAGGTGACATGTTATGGTCAAGCATACATGCCAGTTTCCAAAACGTGTGAAAGCCGTTTACAACAGAAGACCGATCCCTTCATTCGCAACTGTAACCGCAAAATAAACGATTTTACTGGTTTCCGGACTAGCCATACCCATATACTATGAAAAGTGACTGTTGGTTCCGGATTTTTTTGTCCGGTTCCGGAACGCGGATTTTCCGCATTAAACAGTTAAATTGATGAAGGTAAGGACCGTTCCCTCAAAATTCTGTTTGGATGGTGAATATTCCGGATAAGCGACGTTCGGACTATCGTGGGTCGACTGTATTATAGTAGACCAACCTTTTTTATCAGCAGTAATTTATTATCAAAGGGCACGTTTTATACTTATTTGATGTGACTGTCAATTTGAAAATGTTCGTTTATCTGCTTCAAGGGAATATGCTTCACAATTAACACCAAACATAATTGTAGATGGAAGAAATCAACAAAAGTGCTAATTCTTTTATCAGTCTTAAAATTTGAAATAAAAAGTGAAACATTTTCAGTGTTAATCACAAATGACAAGTAAACAAGAAGGACCGGTAAACAACATTATTGTCTGGATATGAATGAATGAATGGTGTTTTAAGGCGCATCGACAGCTAAGGTCATTTAGTGCGCATTATGATGATGTGGATGAATGTATATCAAAAATATTAACAGGTTAAAATGTATTTGTTTAAAGAAAAAATAAATAAGAATTTGTAATTAATGAACAAAAGTAGATAGAAAATTTGTAAAAAATTAATGATTGTTGATAGATTGTTTGTAATGAATGTGTGATATAAAATAAATAGTGTTTGATGAAAAAATGATATTGATAAATGTATATATATTTAAAATGTGTAAGGAATCACGATTGATTGTAAATTCCAATTTCTTTGAGAAAGGAAAGAATTAATTCAAACTTGACAGTCTCAAAAAACTCATAAATAGTGTTGACATTGAAATATTTTGCAGGAATTCTTTGAAAATCAATGCTTTCGAGCAATATATGTTTGATGGTAAAGGGTGCATTGCATGGAATGCATTCAGGTGCATCTTCCTTAGCCAAGAGCCAGGAATGTGTAATGTGTGAATGACCAATTCAGATTCGTGCAATTGTAACTTCCTCTCTTCGTACAGACCTGTAAGAAGGGTACCATTCTCCGAGGGTAGGCTTAATTGAATGCAATTTATTAAAAACATCAGCATTCCATTTTGATTGACAGATGGATGTGATGTAAGATAAAGTAGAGGGTTTAAAATCGGTGTATGGTACTTTAAAATCTGAAAGGAAAGTTAAGAGCTGATTTAGCGGATCTATCCGCATCAAGGGCTTAGAGCGATACTGTTCTAAATGACATTTTTGTCCAAAGTCACTTTTTTACATAAAATAAGTCCTTAACACGTCATACATCTACCCTGTAAATGTTAAGTTCAAGAAATCAAAAATAAAGAAGTTATTGCATATTGTCCTAATGTTACATGTGCAAATGCACTTAAAACTTGGAGCGAAACTGTTACAAGTGAATAGATGCAGTTGTAACAGTATCGCTCTAAAAAAATGTTCATGGGCTGATTGTGGTGCAAAAGACAAAAAAATAAAAGATAAATGTTTTATATGTTTCATGGTCAATATCTTAAATAAAGAAACTACATGTAAAATTTTAGTCATAGATTAGTATTTACATAGATATTTAAATGTTTAACACTTGTAACAGTATCGCACTGAGTGTATCACTTGAGTATCTACAATCTATTTATAGTGATACTGTTACAAGTGAATTTCTTTGAACTGTTTATTACCTGTGATGTCATAGATATATATAAAATGATGTCACAACCATATACAGAGATCATGGGTCAACATTCTTTATGAAGATTTTAGAAATCAACATTTTTGATGAAGAATTTAGAAATCAACAATTTTTGATGGAGAATTAAAAGTCAACAGAAAACAGAATTTTGGATGGTTCTTATTAGAATTCAGAAATGAGGTAAGTGTCTTGTTTATTTTTTCCCAAAATTATTATGATAACTTAAAAATATAGAACTACAATAACTGTTTTTATGTCATTCTGAAAATTTGAATTATGAGATATTTTTTAAGCTGTTGGTCAAACAGTGTTGCAGACGTAAAGCGTTGGCCTCTTGTACCAAGGGTTCCGGGTTCGATCCCCATTAGGCGAGGTAAAAATTGCTGGGATTAGCCCTCAATTTGGCTACAGTACTGGTAAAGTATCCAGGAAGCAGTCATAGAGAGTGATTTTGATAAACTTCAAGATTCCGTCACAATCTATGTAGAATAGATAAGTTTAAACTAAAGTAATTATAATAATTTTCTGCTTTCATAGCAATAGTTTTAGTGTGAGTTGAACAGTCTAAATCAATTAACAAAGCATTATAGAAATTCATTTAACTCTTAAGTTTGATGGTACACATAATTTATGGTAACAATGAAGCAAAATTCCAATGTTTTAATTCTACTTTGGTTTAAGTCATAAAGGAGTACAGAATCTGCTTCTGATCTACATCTACACTCTTTAACAGATGACAAGTTTAAGATTCTTTCATCTATCAAAAATTTGTGTTTTCATATTGAAGAAAAGGGGGTATTGCTCTGGATAAACAGAAAGTATTGTTGGTAAAGGAGAATTTGTGATGTGAAATGTCCTTAATCATATCCTTTCA
Source organism: Cerastoderma edule (assembly GCA_947846245.1). Classification (NCBI taxonomy): domain Eukaryota; kingdom Metazoa; phylum Mollusca; class Bivalvia; order Cardiida; family Cardiidae; genus Cerastoderma; species Cerastoderma edule. Next base: position 57,027,727 of record OX401404.1, read on the forward strand.
TAAGCATTGTTCCTCATAGTTATAAGAATATGTGATTGTGTGGTAAATGGTTAACATGAATGACTCGTGTGAAAAAGTCTGATGTAAAATTGACAGGTTGATTAAAATCTAAAATTCTTAAATTCCTGTTCCAAAATTCATCAAAACTTATATAATTATAGTAAAATGTATTTTGCCATGGTACAAAAAAGTGTGCTCGGTTCAGAAAGCAAGTTTGTAAAACAATCTTTTTTTCAGAATTGCCTCATTATATAATTATATACATGACTTAATTAAGCAAATGCATCTTCAGATGCTTTCTTTCAATCATTTAAAAATATTTACACATCGAAGCTCACATAACGACACAATTATGTGAAAACGTTGCAGAGAATGAAAGCATTATCTCATGATCAGCAATTTGCTCCTTTTGCTTTAATATACCTACTATTGCATACCGGTAATTGGTTATTGTTAGTGAAACACTTCCTACATTAATTTGGCTTCATAAAGGACTATTCGAAAATGTACTCTGTGAGGTAGTGTTTTCATTTAACTTATTCCTTTGAAAGATGTATGTATTTGTTTATAGATGGGATAATGAATTGAAACTTTTACCAATGCCTTTGTTATTAAAATTAAATTTCCAGAACTTTGACCTGTGATATAAAGTCATTAAGTGGATCATGCTGAGTAAAAAACAAAGCTGATGTTGATCTGACCAAATCCAGTCGTAGATTGTGTACAATGGTGAAGAAGATGATACATTGAACATTGCAATAAAGTCTAAATATTCAGGTAAAATATATTATCCTTTTTCTTTTCATTTTAAAAATGAATACCTTCCGAAAGAGATATTCAGCTGCATTTACATTGCATCAACAAAACACTGAATTCGTATATAGCCCACAACTCTTATTTTGATAGACGGAAAGTGCGACATCATAGAAAAATTCTTCATTTACTAAAATATTGTTATTTCGCAAAAATATTTTCCCCACACTTTTTATTGTTGTAATGATTCAATAGCAGCCAGTATCTCTGTCTTTGTATAGGTTTCTCAACAATGTTTCTAACGAGACCCTTATTTCAAGGCAATTAATCTTGTGGATGCTGAATAAATCTGTTTTACAGACAAATGTAGACCAATCATAACACTCCCATCTTAAAGCTAGGATAAAATGTTAATATGAAAGTATGCCTCTGATGGTTAGCATAAAAAGAAAAACTAGAGTAAAATTAGGCAGCTAGCTGTTTGATTGGTTGAAAAGAATTACATCAAAGGTGATATTAGACAGCTGCTACTCAAAAATGTAAAGCACAAGTTAAAATCAGATTTTTTTCTTACATGGTACTCATATTTGTGAATGTTTGTGAATCATAAACAAGCTTTGCATAACATAGTGTAGGATAAAGGTTGAAATAACGAGTTGTTTTGCAGCACATATATTTTCAAAGGAATTTATCATATTATTCATATGGTTTTAAATTGTGTCAACATTATTTCAGTTATGTTGTTATGCCCGATTGTAATGATAGACTAAGACACCCAAACTTAAATGCCGATAAGGGTTTGTCAAGCCAGGTTTAACCCTTGACATTCCATACAAGTCTGTCGGTGACTGCCTATATGAAAATCCAATGCCATCACCAGGATCTTAACATGCCTAGAGAGGGGCCATGTAATTCGTACTCAGGCCACAAAGACCTCTTTAAAAATTGTCGAAACTACTCAATGTATGACATACAAGATTACGTTTATGAAGATTAGTTCATTATCTCTGTTGTAGGATGCAGACCCTCCAGGCATCATCCCACCAAGGGTGCCTCAAATTTGTAAGTGCTGGAAGGCAGTGTGCTGCAAATTGTTTGGCAGCTATGTCACATGCTGTAAAACTACCAATAGATACATGGACAACCAAAGACATGGATGAGATACTTCAAGTAGGGGATAATCTATTCCATTCACTTGGTTTAGATAAACAATTGATGATATGTGAGCTCCCAAAGACTATTGACAATTCACAGTTAGATATACTTCAATCATACAGTGGAACAATTGACAGATCTGAAACAGATGGTCCATTATATTGCTTAGATGACGCTTTAAAAAACAAAACACTTCTGTTTTTTAACAGTTGGCTGTTACACAACACTAATGATCAAAGTAAATGAATCAACCTTCTATGTATTTGACTCGCATAGTCGTAACAAGTTTGGAATGGATTGCTCAGATGGCAAGGCAGTCTTAACACACCATTCCTCGTTACAGAATGTTGTTTCATTTATCAAATGCCTTTGCTCTACACTATCTTCTAATATATCACAACTTTTTGAAATTAATCATGTCTCATTGTTACCAATTAGCCAAACTTGTTTGACATGTAAAGATTTTTCATGTACATGTACATCTAGTGAATTTTCTGGATTCTCAATGAGTGATGGTGAATATACATGCAGGTTGTATATTCTAGATGAAAAAAGGAAAGCAGTCTCAAAACTTCTTGAAGGTTATTCCACAGATCATAGTTATAACACTGAGACTGAGGGAATTGAAGTCATATCTGATTATTATGAAGATGTTATACAAATTGGATCAAGTGAGGATAAAGTAGATTGGTTCAGAGGAGATAATAGGAATGGTAATAGTAACAATGGGTTAATTAGAGGAGAGGATAATTGTGAACAAAATGAGTTGGTAAGAGAAAGGGATGATACACGTAGTGACTTGGTCAGCGAAAAAGGTGATGGACAAAATGACTTGGTCAAGGAGAAAGGTGATGGATGGTGTGCTTTGGTCAGAGAAAAGGGTGATGGACAATGTAGTAGTGGAGTGGTAAGGGAGGAGGAAATTGGAAGTAGAGGAGTGGTAAGGGAGGAGGAAATTGGAAGCAGAGGAATGGTAAGGGAGGAGGAAATTAGAAGAGAGGAGTGGTAAGGGAGGAGGAAATTAGAAGTATGGGAGGAGGAAGATGGAAGCAGTGGAATGGTATGGGAGGAGGAAATTAGAAGCAGTGGAATGGTATGGGAGAGGAGTGGTAAGGGAGGAGGAAATTGGAAGCAGAAGCAGAGGATAAGGGAGGAGGTATGGGAGGAGGAAGATGGAAGCAGTGGAATGGTATGGGAGGAGGAAATTAGTAGCAGAGGAGTGGTAAGGGAGGAGGAAATTGGAAGCAGAGGAGTGGTAAGGGAGGAGGAAATTGGAAGCAGTGGAATGGTATGGGAGGAGGAAGATGGAAGCAGTGGAATGGTATGGGAGGAGGAAATTAGAAGCAGAGGAATGGTATGGGAGGAGGAAGATGGAAGCAGTGGAATGGTATGGGAGGAGGAAATTAGAAGCAGTGGAATGGTATGGGAGGAGGAAGATGGAAGCAGTGGAATGGTATGGGAGGAGGAAATTAGAAGCAGAGGAATGGTATGGGAGGAGGAAGATGGAAGCAATGGAATGGTATGGGAGGAGGAAATTAGAAGCAGAGTAGTGGTAAGGGAGGAGGAAATTGGAAGCAGAGGAGTGGTAAGGGAGGAGGAAATTGGAAGCAGAGGAGTGGTAAGGGAGGAGGAAATTGGAAGCAGAGGAATGGTAAGGGAGAAGAATTGGAAGCAGAGGAGTGGTAAGGGAGGAGGAAATTAGAAGCAGAGGAGTTGTAAGGGAGGAGGAAATTGGAAGCAGAGGAGTGGTAAGGGAGGAGGAAATTGGACGCAGTGGAATGGTAAGGGACAAGAATTGGAAGCAGAGGAATGGTAAGGGAGGAGGAAATTAGAAGCAGAGGAGTGGTAAGGGAGGAGGAAATTAGAAGCAGAGGAGTGGTAAGGGAGGAGGAAATTGGACGCAGTGGAATGGTAAGGGAGAAGAATTGGAAGCAGAGGAATGGTAAGGGAGGAGGAAATTGGACGCAGAGGAGTTGTAAGGGAGGAGGAAATTAGGAGCAGAGGAGTTGTAAGGGAGGAGGAAATAGGAAGCAGTGGAATGGTATGGGAGGAGGAAATTGGACGCAGTGGAATGGTAAGGGAGGAGGAAATTGGAAGCAGTGGAATGGTAAGGGAGGAGGAAGATGGAAGCAGTGGAATGGTATGGGAGGAGGAAATTGGAAGCAGTGGAATGGTAAGGGAGGAAGAAGATGGAAGCAGTGGAATGGTAAGGGAGGAGGAAGATGGAAGCAGTGGAATGGTATGGGAGGAGGAAATTGGAAGCAGAGGAGTGGTAAGGGAGAAGAATTGGAAGCAGAGGAATGGTAAGGGAGGAGGAAATTGGAAGCAGAGGAGTTGTAAGGGAGAAGAATTGGAAGCAGAGGAGTTGTAAGGGAGGAGGAAATTGGACGCAGTGGAATGGTAATGGAGGAGGAAATTGGACGAAGAGGAGTTGTAAGGGAGAAGAATTGGAAGCAGAGGAGTTGTAAGGGAGGAGGAAATTGGACGCAGTGGAATGGTAAGGGAGGAGGAAATTGGACGCAGAGGAGTTGTAAGGGAGAAGAATTGGAAGCAGAGGAGTTGTAAGGGAGGAGGAAATTGGAAGCAGAGGAGTTGTTAGGGAGAAGAATTGGAAGCAGAGGAGTTGTAAGGGAGGAGGAAATTGGACGCAGTGGAATGGTAAGGGAGGAGGAAATTTGACGCAGAGGAGTTGTAAGGGAGAAGAATTGGAAGCAGAGGAGTGGTAAGGGAGAAGAATTAGAAGCAGAGGAGTGGTAAGGGAGGAGGAAATTGGACGCAGTGGAATGGTAAGGGAGGAGGAAATTAGACGCAGAGGAGTTGTAAGGGAGAAGAATTGGAAGCAGAGGAGTTGTAAGGGAGGAGGAAATTGGAAGCAGTGGAATGGTAAGGGAGGAGGAAATTGGAAGCAGAGGAGTGGTAAGGGAGGAGGAAATTGGAAGCAGAGGAGTGGTAAGGGAGGAGGAAATTGGAAGCAGAGGAATGGTAAGGGAGGAGGAAATTGGAAGCAGAGGAGTGGTAAGGGAGGAGGAAATTAGAAGCAGAGGAGTGGTAAGGGAGGAGGAAATTGGAAGCAGAGGAATGGTAAGGGAGGAGGAAATTGGAAGCAGAGGAGCGGTAAGGGAGGAGGAAATTAGAAACAGAGGAGTGGTAAGGGAGGAGGAAATTGGACGCAGTGGAATGGTAAGGGAGGAGGAAATTGGAAGCAGAGGAGTGGTAAGGGAGGAGGAAATTGGAAGTAGAGGAGTGGTAAGGGAGGAGGAAGATGGAAGTAGAAGAATGGTAAGGGAGGAGGAAGATGGAAGCAGTGGAATGGTAAGGGAGGAGGAAATTGGATGCAGTGATGCATCACAAGATTATCAGCATACTTTTAATGAATTACAAAATAAACACAGCCAAATGATTGATGACACATCAACAGTCTTAGATAATTCTGCAGAATTTTTAAATTCTGTTCACTTAAACTATCTATCTCTGAGTGAAAGTGACACGATAGATTATTCTTTATCAGATGAAAGCAATGAAGAAAACCTCCCATTAAGCTTTGTAGCTAAAAAGGCAAAAAGAAACAAAAACAAAAGACATAACACAATCATTCCAAGTAGCACAAACAAAAACACGGTGACACCAGCTGCAGAGACTACAGTAAATGAAACTCATGAAGATGGTAATCCAAGCCAAAGTAGAAAGAGGTTATGGCATGAGCAAACATGGAAAAAAACAGAAACTAAGCTAAGGCGGAATGAGGGTAAAAGTTACATAAATAAAAGTGGAATATGTACTAAAAAGAGAGAAATGAAAAGCGCTTGCGGTTTTTCATGTAGATACAAATGTACCCATGTAATAAGGGAATGTGAAAGACAAGAAATATTTCATGCTTTTTGGGATATGGGTTGCCTTACCAAGCAGAGGCAATTTATTTTGAAATTTACATGTAGAGACGAAAAGTCAAGGGGAAAAGACATCCCATCTTCTCGGAAGTTTTCTTTCAAGTGCATGCTGCCTGTTTTTAAATCAAATTCAACTTCCAGAGTATGCAAGGTCTTTTTCCTAAACACGCTAGGGATATCAGGCAGATATGTAACAACTGCACATGAAAAGGCTACGTTGCCTGGAGTAATTGATAAAGATCGTCGTGGAATGAGTAAAGGCAGTCGATCAAATAAGACTTGAGAACTGAGTCTAAATATTGTGCGAGATCATATAAAGTCTTTTTCAAAGATTGAATCTCATTACTGTCGTAGAGAAACAAATCGTAAATATTTAGATCCAATGCTAACAGTTGAGAAAATGTACAAATTATATGAAGATATCTGCAAGGTTAGAGGAATTATTCCTGTTAAATGTAGTTTGTATAGGCACATTTTTAACTCTGAATTTGATTTGGGATTTCACAAACCAGTAAAGGATATATGTGATTTATGTAGTTCCTATAAAAATTCAAAACCTTCAGATAAAGAGAATCTACTAAAGGAATATAACCAACATATAAGAAACAAGCTATTGGCAAGAGAAAACAAGGAACATGACAAAAACTTTGCTAAAAACTGTAACAACATTACTGTAGCATGTTTTGATCTGGAGCAAGTTTTGACTACCCCTAAAGGATTTGAATCTGCTTTATATTATAAACGTAGACTCAGTACATACAACTTTACGATCTACAATTTGGGAAACAAATAAGTCCATTCCTACATATGGAATGAATCCATAGCAAGTCGAGGTGCATCTGATATATGTTCCTGTCTGTACAAGTTTATCGAAGAAAAATGTCAACAGGGTACAAAGCAATTTGTTTTTTACTCAGACAATTGCTTTGCACAGAACAAGAATAAGTACTACTTTTCATTGCTCTGGTATTGTTTACAGAAATTTAATATTTCATCAATTGAACACAAATATTTAGAAAAAGGGCATACCTTCAATGAAAATGACAGTGTTCATGCTGCCATAGAGTCTAAATCTAGACACATTAGTGTTTATACAACACCACAGTGGGCTGCAATTGTACGTATAGCACGCCATACAGATCCATACAAAGTGCATGAAATGTCACTGAATGACTTTTTTGATTTCAAAAATCTTTCTCATATCTTCAAAATTTCAACATGAATGAGTATAAAGAAAAGGTTTACATAAGTGGTATCAGACTGCTTCACATGCATGCAAAGGAACCAAACAAGTTTTATTATAAGTATGACTATAGTGCTGATGACTATGAGTGTCTGAATTTGATGTGCCGCTTACGTGCTAGTCGGACACGCGATACCATTATTCCTAACCCAAACAGTATCCAGCTTACACAAGCTCGGAATGATGGTATTCCCATTGCCCTTGCAAAATACAATGATCTTATATCTTTGTGCTTACAAGACATAATTCCAAGGTCACATCACATTTTCTTTGCGCTATTGCCTCATGAAAATTAAGTCTAATGTAGACGATTTAGCAATTTAGGGTTGTTTTGTTGGACTATAACCTCTTTTTTTAGTCATATCATGATGTACTGTGTTTCTGGCTTTCTTGCAAACACAGTTTCTTACAGCTACTTAGTATTTTCTTTCAGACTTTGAGTCTTGAGATAAGAAACTGTTAATTCAAGAAAGAATTGTGCCAACTGTACATGGGGTTGATCATTATGAAAATACCTTCACATACTTGTGTGTTTATTATACCTGATGAAAACATTTTGTTTTGAAGGATATGCATAATTTCCAACAGGGATTAGCCATGTCTGCGTCTCTTTCAAGTACATGTACATACATATAATCATATGCTATTATGTGACATATATTTGATTTTTAAGGAAGTATTGCATGAAATGCATCTCTCTAAGCAAGTAGACAGGAGAGTGTAATACATGAATGACCAATTTGAATTATTGTAATTGTAACTTCTTCTCTTCTTGCATATCTGTAAGAATGGTACCATTCTCTAAGAGAAGGTTTAATTGAATGCAATTTATTAAAAACATCATCATTCCATTTTGATTACCAGATGGATTTCATGAATGTTGAAACAACCCCTGCGAAAGATTTAAGAACTTATTCATGAATGTTAAATGGCTATTCATGAACACATTACTTTTTTATGGAATGCAAGAACAGGTTCATGAACATCAATTACAGGTTCATGAATACATTAATGAATCTGTCATGATGTTCATGAGTATGTTCTTTAAATTAATGAACAAGTAAAGAACAACTTTATGCTCATGAATGGCCACTTAACGTTCATAAATGGTTCATGCATCTTTTGCATGGGATAAGTGTAGGGAACCTTAAAATCTGAAAGGGGAAAAAGAGTTGATCAAAACTGAACATAGTAGAGGCAAAATGGTGATGTGACCTTGTTGCTGTTGGAAATAATCCAATTTATACTCTGCCATTATTCATCATGTTTTATTCATTTAAATGTCTTACAAGTTTGGCTTTTTATAGATATTAGAAATATACAGACATGTATTTTTACATTAACTTGTGGGTTGTTATCAGCTGGTGTCAATTTTTATGTAAAGAAGTTAAGGTTACCCATCCATTATCAAATTTCAAGCATGGTTCATCAGATGACTATACATACTTTACAGCAAATTTATGTTTTCATTGATTTGGAACTGTAGAATACTTTGTCAGTAAATGCATGCGTCTACGCACAAAACCCTCAGAATTTTCTCATTGACAATGTCATAATTTAATGATTGACTAACTTAAAAGGCAGTGCTAATTGTTTGACTGTGTTTGGCATTGTAATTCTAATCCTTTATCATACTAAGAAGACACTTTTAGGTATATACAAAATAATTAAATCATACTAATTGGGTTCTTCAGTGTAAGTGCAGGTTGATCTGTTTCATATGATGGTATTGTTCTGAAGGTATGTGTTAACATAGTTTGGCCTTTATAGGACTTACATACAGGTAATTTGTTTTGTTTTTCTTTACAAAAATAACCCAATTCCTTCAAAGATTGAAAAATGTATGGGTAAGAAAAAATAAATCAAAGCATGAAATGAATTTGAAAGATGGCAATTATTGCTCCAGAAATTTAACGTGTTATGTTGACTGATAATACACATGAGAGTAACTTTTCCATATTATCTTGCTGTTTTCAGTATTATATCATGATAATTTGTGAGGGTATATCTATGATTTCTATTGCAGGGTCATACTATTATTTCATGCTATGATTTTATTATTTCTGATAATCTATTAGATTGGTGAGATGAATTGTGTGGACAGAAGTGTCTGCTTTTAACTAAATATTTCAATATTGAATTTTATCATTCGTCTTCAACTTGGATTAAAATCTAAAGAAACATTTATTTTTTCATCTTTTATATAACAGCCTTTAGTTTACAAGTTTTACCTGGCTATATGCACTGAACCCATGTGTATAAATTTTGTCAGAAAAAATGTTTGCAAAAATTACCAAAAATCCTAGAGATTGTAGCCAGAGTGTTCTTACTAACATTTTTTCTCAGGGGGGAGGACCCAATGACGGTTATTGTGGGTACATAGAAAAATGCCCCTAGAACTCCACAGAATGAATGAATGAATGGTGTTTTAAGGCGCATCGACAGCTAAGGTCATTTAGCGCGCATTATGATGATGTGGATTAATGGATATTAAAAATATTAACCGGTTAAAATGTATTTGTTTAAAGAAAAAATGAATAAGAATTTGTAATTAATGAACAAAAGTAGATATAAGATTTGTAAAAAATTAATGATTGTTGATAGATTGTTTGTAATGAATGTGTGATATGAAATAAATAGTGTGTGATGAAAAAATGATATTGATAAGCAGACTTTCCCAAAAGTGCCGGTCCGCCGGTCCCGACCGGCAAATTTCATTTCGGACCGCCGTAAAATCGCATTCTGACGGTCCGTGCGTCCGGCATTTTTTTTGGTAGTACTTAAATATGAAAACCATTACAAAATTGCGAAATACCACCAAACGACGACGTTACTGTCGGTAATTTTGAGTATTTTTCGGTCTTTAATAATGTTTGAATAAGTTAGAGTGATCTCCCTTGCAACGCGTGTTGTTATCGTCGATTTGATTGGCTTATCCGCTTCATTAGTTATTATTACAGCCAATGAATTATTTCCTAACAAGCGTTGACGACCTTTACCTTTCAATCATATAAACACAGCTGGAAATGTCGTTTTTGAAGTATGTTGAAGGTGCGAAACCAGCTAAGAGACTTAAACTTTCTACAGAGGCAAAAAAAGAGAAATTAAAATATTATGAGGCTAAAAGGGAGAGGTCGTTTCAGCAGCAGTGGCTGAAGGGTCGCGAGTGGTTGATATTTGACCAAGAAAAAAACGCGATGTTGTGCCAACTATGCAAATCGTCATACGCTGCCGATCCTAAACTTAAGTCAACAAGCTTTGTAAATAAGGTGTTTGACAGAGCAGGTGTTCCCAAAGGTAATCAAACTGACATTCATTGCATTATTGATATTTTGATGTTTGTTTTTTTGTTGTTATTTTTTTTCATAAATATATTAGAAAGCCCAATCTGCAGAGTATATGTAATGTATACTATCCCTAACATTTATCTTGTTTTTGTTACTCTTAGATGTCTAAAAATATAAATCAATAATCTCTTCACTATTGATGCTCTACTTGAGAGAATAAATGTTTGAAAACATGAATGTTTATTATTTTTCAGCGTCAGCTATTTAGATTTACTTTTGTTCTAGATTTTCACCAAGCTCAGACTAGGTAAATTATTAATTTTCAGCGAACTTGTTACTATTTGGTAGTAAACTGTGTTTTCTTAGGATAATACCATGGACTGGCATACAGACCAATGACAGTGCCTCTACACAAGGTCAAAATTTTAGAAATACAGTGATACAGACTGCTAAATATCACGCTTCACTAACGTGTACTAAAACAAGCATTTCTATGACAAAAAAATTCGGACAGGCACTTTTGGTTTCGGACAGGCAACAATTTCAAGACTGCCTGTCCACCGGACAGGCAGTTTTTTTCATATTTCGGAAAGACTGGATAAGTGTATATATATTTAGAATGTGTAAGGAATCACAATTTATTGTAAATCCCAACCTCTTTGAGAAAGGAAAGAATTAATTCAATCCTGACAGTCTCAAAAAGCTCAAAAATAGTGTTGACATTGAAATATTTTGCACGAATTCTTTGAAAATCAATGCCATCTAGCAATATATGTTTGATGGTAAAGGGTGCATTGCATGGAATGCATTCAGGTGCATCTTCCTTAGCCAAGAGCCAGGAGTGTGTAATGTATGAATGACCAATTCGGATTCGTGCAATTGTAACTTCCTCTCTTCGTACGGACCTGTAAGAAGGGTACCATTTCCGAGGGTAGGCTTAATTGAATGCAATTTATTAAAAACATCATCATTCCATTTTGATTGCCAGATGGATGTGATGTAAGTTAAAATAGAAGGTTTAAAGTCGGTGTATGGTACTTTAAAATCTGAAATGGGAAGGTTAAGAGCTGATTTAGCGGATCTATCCGCATGTTCATTACCCATGATACCAGTGTGGCTTGGAAGCCAACAGAACACAAGTCTGTTTGAAGACAAAATATGAGAGATCCTTTGAATAATTTGGCATACCAAAGGGTTCTCCAACTTTTGATTTGATAAGGCTTGCAGTACTGATAGAGAATCAGAAAATATAATAAATCAGGTGGAATTTGCATTTTCCACCAGGTTAAGGGCTAGATCAATAGCCCTTATCTCTGCAGAGAAGATAGAAGACTTGTCTGGAAGGCGGCATTTCTTAACCCTTTCTCCATATACAGCTGCAACCAAATCACCGTCCTTGGATCCATCAGTGTATATAGGTTTGTAGGAAGAATATTGTTCTTTTATCTCTCTATATCTACTTTGAAAGATTTTATCAGAGGTAAGATCAAATAAAAAGTTTGCTGTGTCCAGTGTCCATGGAGGTATGTGAGATAACTTGTACTGGGCTATGGAATCAGTGTCTACCCCAAGATTATCTATAATGGGCTCCATGCGAATACCAAATGGGGCAATAGCATTTGGTTTCTGTTGAAAAAGGCGTTTGTATTGGGGGTTAAAAACTACTCGATGAGTAGGGTTCAAAGGATTGGATTTCAATTTTAAAAAATATTGAAGAGATAGTTTTTCCCTTCTGTAATATAGAGAAGGCTCATTAGCCTCTGCATAGAGGCTGTTAACAGGAGATGTTCTAAAGGCGCCTAGGGCAAGCCTTAAACATTGGTTTTGTATTGGATCTAGCAGCTGGAGATAGGATTTACGGGCTGATCCATACACTATAGAACCATAGTCCAGTTTTGAACGAATAAGGGATCGATATAGCCTTAGCAGGACCTTCTTATCGGCTCCCCAATCTGAGTGTGCAATGACCCTAAGAATGTTCATTGCTTTTTGGCATTTCTTTTTAAGAGATTTAATATGAGGTAAGAAAGAAAGCTTTTTGTCAAAAATGACTTCAAGAAATTTGAACTCTGGCACAACTTCTAGTTTAGTATTGCCTAGAGTCAGATCGGGGTCTGGATGCAATCTACGAAGATTGCAAAAATGCATACATTTGGTTTTCGTTTTGGAAAACTTGAACCCATTTTCATCTGACCATATTTGCAATTTATTAAGGCACTGCTGTAGTTGGCGTTCAATAATATCCATGTTTCTGGAACAGAAACAAATAACAAAGTCGTCTACATAAAGGGAGCAGTCCACTCCAGGGTTTATAGCTTTAACAATGCTATTTATCTTAATGCTAAAAAGTGTAACAGACAAAATACACCCCTGGGGAACCCCCATTTCCTGCTCGCGAGCACCTGACAAGGTGTTCCCAACACGAACGCTGAAGAGCCGTTCATCCAGGAATGCTGCAATGAATATAGGAAGGCGGCCTCTGAGGCCAAAATCGTGTAAATCTTTAAGTATACCATGTTTCCAAGTGGTATCATATGCACTTTCCAAGTCAAAAATACAGATACTACATGCTGCTTTTTAATAAAAGCTTCTCGAAGATACGTTTCGAACCGAACAAGATGGTCTAACGTACTTCGTTGTTGGCGGAAGCCACTTTGAACAGATACAATAAGGTTGTTGGATTCAAGAAACCAAACAAGCCTATCGTTAACCATCCGTTCAAGAGTTTAACAGATGCAACTTGTCAAGGCAATCGGGACTTCATCGAGAAAGTCTCTGCCAAGGTATTTGCCATGTCCTGAGTGTTATCTATTTCTTGGTTGTTTTAAATCAGGTGACTAATATGAGATGGACCTTTGCCTTTCATTTTACGAATCATGTCCCAAGTCTTTTTGGTTGAGGTGCGACTATTAAGTCTAGAGACATAATCTCTCCAGGACTTGCGCTTACTTGTTTTAATTGTGCATCTTGCCTTTGCACGGCGGATACGGAAGTCGTTTAGGTTTTCTTGTGTTGGTCTCAGGTTAAATTTCCTGAGAGAGGCCTTTCGTTCCCTAACGGCTTCCTTACATTCAGAAGTGAACCAAGGTTTATCTGGACGTTTGGGATTTGTTGAGGTCTGAGGTATAGACTGTTTGGCTGCATCAAACAATAAAGAAGAAAAAAGGAAGGAAGGGTCCTCACAGTCCTCAAACGCATGGTGAACAATATTCTGTTCACAAAGCATCTGGAATTTACTCCAGTTTGCTTTGGACAACTTCCATTTTTGAGGACGATCAAGGACTGAAGGTTTATTTTCATTTAAAATAATAGGGAAGTGATCACTTCCACAAGTGTCTTCTAAACATCTCCATGAAAAATCAGGGAGAAGAACTGGACTGCAAAAAGAAAGGTCAATAGAAGAATATGATCCTGAAGCTGGATGCATATATTTTTTTGCACTTGGATCGTTTAGGAACGAAAGAGAATTTACAGACATAAAATTCTCTATTTGATCACCACGACGGTTTGTATCTGTACAACCCCATATGGTGTTATGTGCATTAAAATCACCAACAAGTACAAATGGTTGAGGTAGATGAGATATCAAATCATCAAGACTACCTTGGTGTATAGGTTTATTTGGTGGAAGATACAAAGAGCACAGGGTAATAGTGTTATGTAAAGATAATCTCACAGCTACAGCTTGAAGGGAAGTATCAAGCTGTATGTGCCTGTGAGGAACACTGTTATTAACAATGACAGATACTCCACCTTGGGCTTTATTGCCTTCAGTGTAAATCTTGTTGTATATAGAATGAAATTTGAGGGAGATAGTGTCATCCTCTTTCAAGAATGTCTCTTGAAGACAAAGTGCAGCAGGTTTGTGTTTATTAATCAGAAGTGACAACTCATCAAAGTTGGCCTTCAGACCTCGACAGTTCCATTGGATAATTGGATTAGCCATTGCGCTAAAAAGTAAAATTAAAAAAGTATAAAAAAGCATTCTATAATTCATTGCAGCAGATTAAAAGGTTAAGAAGCAGGTGGCTTGGGGTCCTTGGTATTTGGGTTTTTCCCCCTATCATCCAAAGGACCACCCCAGATGGACTGCTCGACATCTGAAGAGTCGCCTTCAAGGACCTCTTCAGTGTCCATTGAATCCAGAACTTCAAAATTGTTATAAGTTGCAATGGGGGTTCTTGCGACAGAACTTGTCGCAGCACCTGAGTGTTCATCATTTGAACAAAGAGATTTTTGTTTAAGAAGGTTTTTCCTTTCTTTCTTAGAAAGAGAATGGTTTGCCTTTGATCCAGAAGATGGACCATTGGAAGTAGAATTTTGTTGTTGTTTAGATTTTGATTCAGAGGCAGGTTGTTTAGCTTTAGTTGTTGATGCAGGTGTTGGTGCAGAAGTATCTTTTGGTGTAGTTGCAGGTTTTGGTGTGGCAGTAGAAGGCTTTGGTGCTGATTGAGGTTTGGGTGCAGAAGTAGATGGTTTGGGTGCAGTTGCAGGTTTTGGTGCAGCAGATGGTTGTTTTGCAATGAATGATGCTAGAAGTGGTGCTGGGACCTTGCCCTTCAGCTCCTCTGCCATTTCTGGAAACTTCCCCAAAAGCAGTTTGAGGAGAAGATCGCAGGTATGGCAGTCTTGCTTCGGGGAGGCTACTGCTGAGTAGCTGTTCCCACTGACAAGCCTTTCCTTGTCTTGCTTTTGTTGCAAGACAAGTTTGCGTGCTTCTGCAAAGGAAATGCCTTCCCTGTTCTTGATGGTCAGGATATCCTTCTCATCTTTCCAAGTTTGACACTCCTTCGCATAGGCAACGTGACCAGACTTGCAGTTGAAACAGCATGCAGCTGCGGTGCAGTGTTCAGTGCTGTGATCTGCGCCTTCAAATGCGCATTTAGCACAGACTGGTGTATTGGTGCATTTTGTGGTGTGGTGACCAAATCGTTGACATTTGAAACAACGAAGAGGGTTAGGAATGTATGTGTCAACTTTTAAGGATTCAAATCCAATTTTAAGTGTAGGTGGAACTGTGGGACATGAGAAAGTGATTATGTATGTGTTAGTGTTTTTCAACACTCCATCTCTTTTGACACTGATGCGTCTGATATCAGTGACAGACTGTGACTTTAAGTTGTCCTTGATGTCGTCAAGAGAGGAGCAGTAATGGAGGTCCTTGCAACGGATGACTCCCTTACATGAGTTGAGGGATGGATGTGGGTATACTTTGACTGCTTGTTTGAATAGAGTTTTATGTTTGAGTATGTTGATTGTTTGTTGCTTTGTGAAGCATTCAATTAGTATGGTGTTGTTTTGAGTTTTTTGACTGATTTTGGTGTACCGAGAATACTTTTGATTGTTTTCTCGATAACAAATGGTGATATGTGTGTAATTGGTTTGACTGAATCTTCTGCTTCAACCACAATAAATCTTGGAAAATTTAGTGGTGACGGAGAAGACTCTGCCTCTGAATCGCTGTCAGAAAGGGTACGCTTGGCAGCTTTTTTTATGGGATTCCATATTAATTTAAAAAGTTCACCATCCTTGGTCCCCGCCCACCATGGAGCCCAACAAGGGGACTTAATCTTGGGAAACCCATCGCAGATCAAGTCAGGGTTACAAGGATGGTATACTCAGGGTGAAAGGGCTAGACTGGACAAATGTGTCCCAAAAGATGTCATTCAAAGCAAGCGACATAAATTTGGGATGGTACAAAATGTCAATCAAACACCTAATCTTTCATCTGATTGACCCATGGGCCACCGTCACGGGGTACAAAAGGTAAAGAAGTTTCAAATAAATTTGAAAATATGTCGTATTGGTGGAAGATTGATGAAAAATATTAAGTTGCCCATGACAAGGCATGACCAGCCGATTGATCAGGTCGGGCCTTCCTGACCTCTCGTTTAGCCCAAATTCAGGCCAAAGTGGTGTAAACTCCACAGAAGGTAGGGTAATAATAAAGATGCAATATAATAGGAAATGTAAGAATTGAAGGGTGCAGCAGACAAAAGTTTTCTTTGTGCAACTTGAAACTCATAGTATAATGAAATCTCTTCAAAACTGAAACAAGGGCTTTCCACATTTCCTCATAACAAAGAAATGTTATTATAAACATATTCTTTTTCAAATATATGAAACAATACTTGGACAAAACTTCAAAAAATTCTGCAAAATTTCATAATTTGGTTACTTGTAACATTATCGCTCTCAAATGTTTTCACGTTTTCAGCCCAATTTCAGAGCGATACTGTTCCAAGTAACATATTTCCTAATATCTCATTTTTTATTCACAATTTCAGAAATATGTATTGATATATCAATAAATAAACTAAAATTGAAACTCCACATAAAATTAGACAACTCTGTAATCTATATTGTTTAAATGAAACAGTTTTTTCCTTCTCCTGAAAAATATGTGAAAACGCACTTGTAACAGTATCGCTCTAAGCCCTCGGCATGTTCATTACCCATGATATCAGTGTGGCTTAATGGAAGCCAACAGAATACAAGTCTGTTTGAAGACAAGATATGAGAGATCCTTTGAATAATTTGACATACCAAAGGGTTTTCCAACTTTTGATTTGATAAGGCTTGCAGTACTGATAGAGAATCGGAAAATATAATAAACTGGGTGGAATTCGCATTTTCCACCAGATTAAGAGCTAGATCAATAGCCTTTATCTCTGCAGAGAAGAAAGAGGACTTGTCTGGAAGGCGGCATTTCTTTACCCTTTCTCCATATACAGCTGCAACGGAAGCACCGTCCTTGGATCCATCAGTGTATATAGGTTTGTAGGAAGAATATTGTTCTTTTATATCTCTATATTTACTATGAAAGATAGCTCTATCTGTTTCTGATTTCTTATCAAAGGTAAGATAAAATAAAAAGTTGGCTGTGTCCAGTGTCCATGGAGGTATGTCAGATAACTTGTACTGGGCTATAGAACCAGTGTCTACCCCAGTATTATCTATAATGGGCTCCATGCGAATACCAAATGGGGCAATAGCATTTGGTTTCTGTTGAAAAAGGCGTTTGTATTGGGGGTTAAAAACTACTCGATGAGTAGGGTTCAAAGGATTGGATTTCAATTTTAAAAAGTATTGAAGAGATAATTTTTTACTTTTGTTATATAGAGAAGGTTCATTAACCTCTGCATAGAGACTGTTAACAGGAGATGTTCTTAAGGCACCTAGGGCAAGCCTTAAACATTGGTTTTGTATTGGATCTAGCAGCTGGAGATAGGATTTACAGGCTGATCCATACAGTATACATCCATAGTCAAGTTTTGATCGAAAAAGGAATCGATATAGCCTTAGCAGAACCTTTTTATCGGCTCCCCAATCTGAGTGTGCAATAACTCTAAGAATGTTCATTGCTTTTTGGCATTTCTTTTTAAGAGATTTAATATGAGGTAAGAAAGAAAGCTTTTTGTCAAAAATGACTCCAAGAAATTTGAACTCTGGCACAACTTCTAGTTTAGTATTGCCTAGAGTCAGATCAGGGTCTGGATTCAATCCACAAAGATTGCAAAAATGCATACATTTGGTTTTCGTTTTGGAAAACTTGAACCCATTTTCATCTGACCATATTTGTAATTTATTAAGGCATTGCTGTAGCTGGCGTTCAATAATATCCATGTTTTTGGAACAGAAACAAATAACAAAGTCGTCTACATAAAGGGAGCAGTCCACTCCAGGGTTTATAGCTTTAACAATGCTATTTATCTTAATGCTAAAGAGCGTAACAGACAAAATATATCCCTGGGGAACCCCCATTTCCTGCTCGCGAGCAACTGACAAGGTGTTCCCAACACGAACACGGAAGAGCCGTTCATCCATGAATGCTGCAATGAATATAGGAAGGCGGCCTCTGAGGCCAAAATCGTGTAAATCTATAAGTATACCATGTTTCCAAGTGGTATCATATGCACTTTCCAAGTCAAAAAATACAGATACTACATGCTGCTTTTTAATAAAAGCTTCTCGAAGATACGTTTCTAACCAAACAAGATGGTCTAACGTACTTCGTTGTTGGCGGAAGCCACTTTGAACAGATACAATAAGGTTGTTGGATTCAAGAAACCAAACAAGCCTATCGTTAACCATCCGTTCAAGAGTTTAACAGATGCAACTTGTCAAGGCAATCGGGACTTCATCGAGAAAGTCTCTGCCAAGGTATTTGCCATGTCCTGAGTGTTATCTATTTCTTGGTTGTTTTAAATCAGGTGACTAATATGAGATGGACCTTTGCCTTTCATTTTACGAATCATGTCCCAAGTCTTTTTGGTTGAGGTGCGACTATTAAGTCTAGAGACATAATCTCTCCAGGACTTGCGCTTACTTGTTTTAATTGAGCATCTTGCCTTTGCACGGCGGATACGAAAGTCGTTAAGGTTTTCTTGTGTTGGTCTCAGGTTGAATTTCCTGAGAGTTGCCTTTCTTTCCCCAAAGGCTTCCTTACATTCAGTAGTGAACCAAGGTTTATGTCGACGTTTGGGATTTGTCGAGGTCTGAGGAATAGACTGTTTGGCTGCATCAAACAATAAAGAAGAAAAAAGGAAGGAAGGGTCCTCACAGTCCTTAAATGCATGGTGAACAATATTCTGTTCTCAAAGCATCTGGAATTTACAGTTGGACAACTTCCATTTTTGAGGACGATCAAGGACTGAAGGTTTATTTTCAGTTAAAATAATAGGGAAGTGATCACTTCCACAAGTGTCTTCTAAACATCTCCATGAAAAATCAGGGAGAAGTACTGGACTGCAAAAAGAAAGGTCAATAGAAGAATATGATCCTGAAGCTGGATGCAAATATGTTTTTGCACTTGGATCGTTCAGGAACAAAAGAGAATTTACAGACATAAAATTCTCTATTTGATCACCATGGCGGTTCGTATCTGTACAACCCAATATGGTGTTATGTGCATTGAAATCACCAACAAGTACAAATGGTTGAGGAAGTTGAGATATCAAATCATCAAGACTACCTTGGTGTATAGGTTTATTTGGTGGAAGATACAAAGAGCACAGGGTAATAGTGTTATGTAAAGATAATCTCACAGCTACAGCTTGAAGGGAAGTATTAAGCTGTATGTGCTTGTGAGGAACACTATTATTAACAATGACAGATATTCCACCTTGGGCTTTTTTGCTGTCAGTGTAAATCTTGTTATAGATAGAATTAAATTTGATGGAGATAATGTCATCCTCTTTCAAGAAAGTCTCTTGAAGACAAAGTGCAGCAGGTTTGTGATTATTAATCAGAAGTGACAACTCATCAAAGTTGGCCTTCAGACCTCAACAGTTCCATTGGATAATTGGATTAGCCATTGCGCTAAAAAATAAAATTAAAAAAGTATAAAATAGAATTCTATAATTCATTGCAGCAGATTAAAAGGTTAAGAAGCAGGTAACTTGGGGTCTTTGGTATTTGTTTTTTCCCCCCAATCATCCAAAGGACCACCCCAGATGGACTGCTCGACATCTGAAGAGTCGCCTTCAAGGACCTCTTCAGTGTCCATTGAATCCAGAACTTCAAAATTGTTAGAAGTTGCAATGGGGGGTTGTGCGACAGAACTTGTCACAGCACCTGAGTGTTCATCATTTGAACTAATGGATGTTTGTTTTAAAAGGCTTTTCCTTTCTTTTTTAGAACGGGAATTGGCCTTTGGTTCAGAAGATGAACCATCAGACGAAGAAGTTGATTTGGATGAAGAAGATTTTGAATCAGACGCAGATTTGTTTTGGGATGGTTTTGCTTTAGATGCAGTTGCAGGTTTTGGTGCAGATGCTTTGGTTTGGTTGCAGGTTTCGGTGTGGATGTAGTAGGTTTTGTAGTGGTTGTAGAAGTAGAGGGTGTTGGTGCAGAAGAGATAGGTTGTTTTTTAATGCATGAAGAGAGAAGTGGTGCTGGTATTTTGCCCTTCAGCTCCTCTGCCATTTCTAGAACCTTCTCCAAAAGAATTCTTAGAAGATCGCATGTATGGCAGTCTCGCTTCGGGGAAGCTTTTGCTGAGTAACTGTTCTCACCAACAAGTCTTTCCTTGTCCTGCTTATGTTGCAGAACAAGTTTACGAGCTTCCGCAAAGGAAATGCCTTCCTTGTACTTGATGGTCAGGATATCCTTCTCATCTTTCCAAATTTGGCACTCCTTCGCATAGGCTACATGACCAGACTTGCAGTTAAAACAGCATGCAGGTGCAGTGCAGTGATCAGTGCTGTGATCTGCACGTACAAATGCGCATTTGGCACAGACTGGTGTGTTGGTGCATTTGCTTGTTTAATGACCAAATTGTTGACATTTAAAACAATGAAGAGGGTTTAGGATGTAAATGTCAACTTTGATGGATTCAAAACCAATTTTAATAGTTTGTGGAAGGTTTGGGCAGCTGAAGGTGATGATAAAGGTGTTTGTTTGCTTAAGTACTCCATCTCTCTTGACACTGAACTGTCTAATACTAGAGACAGACTGGGAATTCAAGTTGTCCTTGATGTCATCAAGAGAGGAGCAGTATGATCCTTGCAAGGGATTGCTCCCTTACAAGAATTCAGTGTTGGATATGCCAAGATGTTTATAGGTTGATTGAGGAAGGTTTTGTGTTTAAGTATATTGGTTGTTTGTTGCTTTGTGAAGCATTCAATTAGTATTGTGTTGTTAGTTAATTTATTTGACTGACTTTGGTGTACCGAGAATACTTTTGATGGTTTTCTTGATAGCAAAGGGCGACTTATGTGTAATACTTGGATGAATCTTCTGCCTCCACAACAATAAATCTAGGAAAACTTATTGGTGAAGGAGAAGACTCCGCCTCTGATTCACTGTCAGAAAGGGTACGCTTGGCAGCTTTTTTATGGGATTCCATATTAATTTAAAAAGTTTACCATCCTTGGTCCCCCCCACCATGGAGCCCAACAAGGGAACTTAATCTGGGGAAACCCATCGCAGATCAAGTCAGGGTTACAAGGATGGTATACTCAGGGTGAAAGGGCTAGACTGGACAAATGTGTCCCAAAAGATGTCATTCCGAGCAAGCAACATAAATTTGGGATGATACAGAAAGTCAATCAAACACCAAATCTTTCATCTGATTGACCCATGGGCCACCGTCATGGGGTACTAAAATTAAATATTCTCCCTTTTTCCAACAATGCTTTCAAAGAAATTCCCCCATCAATGACACACATCGCAGCACTAGATTGTCTTTGGAAAGGGATACACCCTGGATAGACAAATGTAGATACCCCCTTAGATACTTCTCAAAGCCCACGAACAAATGTCGTTTATCAATAAACTGAGATAGGCTAATCGATATCCATATTGATCGATCCGTGAATTATTGACTCATCGAGAGTCGGCACCTCACCTCTGATCAAGCGTTTAACGCATCGGATCTAATCTGTAACCGTGTTGACTTAAGTCATTTCGATAAAGCGCTTTACGGCGAGAAGATGCTAAGCGTTGTTTATTTTTATTTACATCCTATCAATGCAAGCGAATATTATTCAATATTTTCTCTCTTTTGTTTTTTTAAGATAAAGACAAACATTACATATTGTCGATAATTGATGATATTGAATTTAGTCATTATTAATTCTGAGGTACATTTCTTATGACGGTATATGGAAGTTTGTTTGTTTCAAACAGCATCATGTTAAACTAAAGATATTGTGTCTTCTACTTTCCCTTTATTGCAATATAAGTACATGTATATGCAATTTGGGCGTATCATAACACATGATGTATCAGTTATTTGCTATTTTATAGATAGCATTGATACACTTAGTCGATTTAGTTCAAGCATATTTTTTTATCGATTGTGAAAAAAATTCTTGTAACTTTGATTAATCACTCTCGATTCAGCTTCCTCGATACATAACCTGTACTCGCGTCTAATGTGTAATGAAAGATCGCTAAGTGAATATACTAATCTGGATGGTTGCTTCTTCGAGGATGCGACATGCAGTACCAGCGATTAAAAGTATAATTTAGTATAATTTTAACAAGATTCTGTTTCCCAATGTCTATGCGCCCACCATTCTCTGATTCCTAAATTCGAGTCAATGTCAAAGAACCATTTCGAGGGTTCAGTACAAGAATATAGTAAGTCCTTCACGTTTGTGAAGGACTTACTATAGTCTTGCAATGATCCGTCGATTTGTTCGAAGTACTTTCCCACGTTTCCCCGCCCATACGTGTATTAGCTTCGCAAGTCCAAGAAAAAGACGCCTAGACAATTGTGGGTTCCGGGATTTACTCGTTAGGATTATGAAAACCCCAGTTAATGAATTAGATAAACACACTACGCTTATCAACCATAGATCCGACGAAGATAATGCAGATTGGCATGTTTCACTCTACGAAATGCACTCGCCAAGGATAATTTGTCGCGCCATTCTCCTTGCAGAAAACTATTTCCTTACTTGATTTTGACACGGTAATTTATCGACAACTTAGTGCAATCAATACTAAACTAAGTCCCTTGCGGTATTGAAAGACAATTTTATTATTACACTAAGCCACCGATATATCTTTTATGATATTTGGTAGAAATAAGTGAAACAAGAGGTACAGCATTTGGCTCCAACATATTCTTGTTGAATTACAATCGCATTATACGTAACATACTGTTTGTGCATTTAAAAAAATATATGAAGAAAAAAGTACTTGTATATCAGAATAAAAAAAGCGAACACTAGATTGCCATGGACATTTCATAGACTGTGAATGATCCCTTTGATCAAACGCTAGTCTGTCTATCCCTAGAGTATCATTGAGTTAAATGAAAGAACTGGGAAAAGTTAAGCATCAAGTAATTTAAATGCCCAGAGAGCAAAATTACTGAACGATTGTACTTCCTGGACATCCAGTTCAGTGATAGGAAAGCATGTCATAGCAGGTTCGACTTGATTGTACATATGGTCATTAAACATAGAAAAGCCAAGCTGTTCAACGTTCATGCATATGTTTAGATCAGCCGAGAGTTGTCAACACCATACAGCCAATTTAGTGTAACATTTCTTCCTACGATAGACATGAGCCCAAATGATACTTCCTGCATAAATAAAACATTTCAGAAAGCAACACAGGTCATGAATGCATCTGGCCGTACAAGTCCACTGAGAAAGTGTTGAGATTTGGTGGCTTTCACACAGAAATGAACTTCGTTGGAACTATAGGTCATATTAGGTCAGGGTTGGGATTACAAGACATATTTCAAAGCAAGCATATATGCTCCAAATGCTGTGACACATATGTTAAAGGCAGTGTCGCGTGCAATAAGAGGTCACTTCCTAGTTGATAAAGCTTTACATACATTGTCGTTGGACAAGGTATATCCTTCCGCATTATCAAGGGAATTAGTTGAACCAGACGGCAGTTATGAAGATATAAATGGGACATACATTCTATGTAAGGCATATTAGTTGAAAATAAACAAGAAAACAGCATAGGCGAAACAGGTGCATCTGACATTTGCAAACATTGCTTTGATACAAGCATGCATGATGTGTATCAATACAGGTGTGGGACTAAATTGACGAGATTAGGATAGCTGTATGGAAAGCACGAAAAGAAAACCGTTTCCAAGACTTATGTTTGTCAACATTAAGATTAGAGGATTGTCTCAAAAATTTGTGTCCTAAGAATTTGAAAGATCTTCGGCAAAACAGAACATCGAATTTGTGGTTCAAGTACATAAATATGATAGAAATACTACATTTTTTAGTTTCACTTCAGATAGAGTCAGTTGGTGATGGGACATAACTTGTATTCTTATATTGCTAAAAGCAGCATATTCTATACATGTACAGAAGCAGCATATTCTATACATGTACAGAAGCAGCATATTCTATACATGTACAGAAGCAGCATATTCTATATATGTACAGAAGCAGCATATTCTATACATGTACAGAAGCAGCATATTCTATACACGTACAGAAGCAGCATATTCTATACATGTACAGAAGCAGCATATTCTATACATGTACAGAGTTATCTTATTATCCTAATTATGTCATCGGTTAAGTCAAAATCATCTTACAAGAATGTTTATGTTTATTTAGTGTACGAGTGGGTGGGGTAATTATATATGCAAATTCAATTCTAAATACATGCTTAATTTCTAAAAATGAATATTTACTGCCGTATAAGTTATGCCATCATGTTCATAAATATACCAGATATAATAATTGAACATTTGATCATTAGTAATTTGAAAATAAATTACAATTTATTGCAGAGTTTGATTATTTCATGGTGTTTTCTTTATCCAGCCTCCACCATATTTCAAAGTCAAATTTCCCAGCCTGGGCACATTTGTTTGAGTGCAATTTTTTTCCTAGAATACCTACTATATAGTAGTTTGTGGGAATGCTAAAATAAGTTCTGTTGCAATTAGTCCGACTCGAGGTGGGAAATACGATTTCGTTGACTAGACTAATATGACCCTGTGGCACTTTGAACACAGATTATTTTCAGTTCAGACTATTTTATCTTTGATAAGATTGTGCGATGTGTGGGATGATTGAAAAGGTTTGCTGGTTGTTTTAAATTAATGCGCTTTCGTTTTAGTTCGAGGAATCCACAAATCTGCACCCATATAGGCTTAAATGTTTTTGCTCTTTTCTTGTAATATTTGTCGACACCAAAGATTCCATTTTTAAGGGATGAGTCTAAAACGCAGATTTCCTTTGTTTATGTCTGGGAACACTTTTCGTAAGTCACTAACGGCCAAAAACTACATGCAAGCCCCTATGGAACACTTACATATATGTGGAAAGCCTAAATTGGAGTTATGCTTGTATGAAGTTACAGCCCCTAGCAACTTCCGAAGTGTTCACGTTTTATGCGTTTCAAACGTTGTGCGGTATTGATAAACCACATTTCGAATTAATATCTAATAGTCGAGTCGGCTTCCTTCTATGCTAAGTATGGAACCTAGAAATGAAGAGTACAATGAGGCAATATTTTGTTTGTGTAGTCTATGGACGTACATCAATGATTTAAGAAGGTTTGCCACTTTGGCAAATTTGGGAATCTTGCCCGATTTGCATAAATCCAAAATGGCCACCAGTCACCATGGCCACCAGTCGCTATATTGAAAATTTGGTTTTCGATACTTTTCACTAAATATGGCATGTAAGGTGTCTATTTAGGGGTTTTAAGGTATGCTTAGTTCGGTTTTCGATGCATTTAAAAAGAATCAGCCTGTCAATGACAATATAATAGTCAAAAATGGTTGTTGAAAGCCATTTTCATATCCTTTCTGACAGTAGAATTATATGATAATGCCGCTTAGTGAAAAATATTGAAAATTGTATGCATTTTGTATTCGAGTGTCCTTAATTCTTGCTGTACTTGAGAAAATGTGCCACAGGGATAACAATTAACTGGGTATTCTACAAATAAATCAAATGGAACAACCATACTTTATCTGATGTCAAAGCTACCAATTTCACATGGCCATCACTTTGACCAGACCTTAAGGTGCAAAGTTTGTTATGCCAATGCCAATAAAAATAAATCAATGATAAAACACCTGTATGATGTGATAATCAATGATTTCTTTGGTGAACAAGTCAGTTGCAAAATATGTCAGCGAAAACACAGCAATTCTTCATCAGATGATGCAAATCTCTAGAACAATAGGGTCAGTGTTTGGATGGTATGATAAATTTGACCTGTCCATAGCCTCCCAAAATGGACAATGCAAGTCCCATGCAATGGCAACAGAGTTTCAAGTTCATCTGACACACATACTGCAAACCACTGAAAGTAGCCATAGCATGAGATTTCCGATGATTCCACATCTAAACCCTAAGCAGTCGAGACATGTTGAGAGTGACAATATATGGAAACTACTGCAATATACTGGTCCTAAGAAGGTTTTACCACCAAAAGTGCCTTCATCAGGTAACAGTGGAGATAACTTTGCTGATCTAAAAGCTCAACAAGACAGTTTGGTAACAACAAAAGATAAATATGACCAAGGCTTCAAAAATATATTTCATAAAGAAGAAAGTCTTGAATGGAATGACTTTTACAACAAGCCTGCATGTATCCAAGATATTCTCGAACCGGTTACAAGCAACATGTTTGGTTCGTTAATTGATGCCCCACCAGCTTACCCCTACACAGTATTTAGGACGATGCAGTACATACAAGCCTCCATTTTTGACATGGGAGTTGAATATGCATTTATATGAAGCTGTTTGCTATAACATTGCAAGTACACTGGCACCACCTTGAGCAGCTCAAGAATGCAGTTGTCCATCCTGATGGAATGCATATAATACAGTTTTTCCTCGGCTGTATTAGCAAACTCATGAAAGGCTTGGCGCTCAAGTGTAACTTTGATGCAGCATATGTTGGTCTGACTGGTATTTGCAATGGAAATTTAAAGCATGAGTGTAAGCAATGTATGCATATCGTGGTGTAGCTCTCTCAAACATCTTCATGGCAACTGTCCCAAAGCTATTTGAACAAATCGAAGAACACCAGGCCCAGGTTTCTCGAAAATACGTAAGTCGATTAACGAACTTATATCCAATACCGGACTCAAAATCAGACTTAAGTTGAGCATGTTATTCGAGTACTGTTTCTCCAATAAATAACGTACTTAAGATAACGTACTCGAGTACGGTAATTTGAGGAAGCTAAAGGGCTTCCTCAAATCTGAATAGGCTGCTCAAATATGGCGGACTTGGCGAGACGTTTGAGGCGATATCGACGTTTTCGTCGCCGACAGGATGTTGGGTGTCTTTTGTTGGACCAAAACAACCCCTTGGACGTGATGTCAAGAGAGGAAATTCGGGAGCGGTACCGATTCCAACCAGAATCAATCAACATTCTTGACATTTTATTTGCGAGGTTGGACCGGCCTACACGTCGTTCCTCAACAATACCGCCCGTCCTTTCTGTGTTGGTAACACTACAGTTTTTCGCGACAGTAGCCCATTATATTCTTATCGGTGATCTGCATGGACTATCAAAAACATCGATTTGTAGGACGGTAAGGGCCACTTCATCAGAAATTGCCACTCTTTTGGGACGGTTTATAAAATTACAAACCGGAGGAGATCTCTAAGTGACTCAGCGCGAATTCTACAACATAGCAAGTAAGTTACTTTGATTGGTCTCTAAGTAAACATTGTAGATAGCAACATGCAAATAACTGATGCTATTTATAGAATATTGGTTTTATCATTCGCTCCTTGTTGGATTCGAACCTATGCGTAGTTGCGTTAAGCAATACAAAAAATGCTTTCTTTTTCCATCCCAATTATACAAGACTTAAGACAAGAAAATAGTTCATTAATAATTCATGAAAAGGTGCTATTGAATTTAGATGATAAACAAACATTTAATACATGGAAGAATTATGTATGGATAGAACATAACCTAAATTGTACTCTATTTACATTTTGTCCACTTATCAGATTTTATATTCATATTATATTTCATAAATGAAAAATGTAAAATTGTTACTCATTATGATGAAGAAATATTTACTACAAATGCTGAAACATTTATATATTTATAGGATTCCCGAAAGTGTTTGGAATCATAGACTGTACGCATGTGCATGTCAAGATTATGGCCCCTTCACTGAATGAGAATGACGTTGTTAATAGGAAAGGCTACCATTCTATTAATGTACAGGTAATACATAAATTGCAATACGCACACAAAAACACAAACACAAAAAACATGAACTCATTCATTCAATACTTTATAATTCAATGTTCTTTCAAATTATTACAATCTGAACAATTTCTGTTATCCAAATCAGTTTTTCAAATTCTTGTAAGCGACAAAAAACAATGAAAACGGATATGTATATTACAATTGAATGTAGATATCTAGTAATTTCTTTCATAAAATTTTCAACTTTTTTAGTATGTGAAATACAAAATGCAAAAAAAAGTATATGTTGACAAGTTAGTTTTTCTCTAAAATGAAAGTTTCCATGGTAATTGTATTTGAAAAATATTTATAAAAACGACTAAAATAACTTTTAACTTGAAAAATAGCAGCTGGGGGCTTAATATTCGAGAGACATACATGAGAAATATGTTATATTGTTAATAATCCTTTATAGTTTTATTGGTTATATATATGATTATTCATTGAAATAAAATACATACAGTAAATTTTATCCGAATAAAAACTAGGGATGGGAACGAATAGTGAAATCACTATTCGAATATTCGATTAGAACTATTCGAATATATTCGAATATTCGATTTTAGAATTCGTTTTGGTGTCCGAATGATTCAGTAGGTTGGATGTTGTATTCTTGAATATAAAGTCCTGGTTACACAGGTTACAGGTCGCCTTCGACTTGTCGGCAGAACGAGTAAAGTAATTCCAGACACGTGATGGAGACATTGTGATGTTTATCGTTTAGATGTAGAAATTAGAATGAAAATAAGTTTGACAATTATTTTTCTGAAGAAACTATACTTTCTAACACATTATTTGATTAGTCTTCGTGCATATGCAATCATGATTACGATTGGTTATTGAAAGAGTAATTGTTTAATTTCACGACAAACAAGTTACGTGATTGGTTGACACTGACAATTGTCATTTAGCGTGATTGACTTGTTTTGGATAATAAGGAGCAAGTGCAGATCATTAAGGTGTTAGATTTAGCGGCTTAAAATCGCCTATTTTCACACTTAGGAATTAATCGTTTTGCAAACTGACAAAAGATGTGGTAATTTGTCACAGGTTTTTTACTGTGTGAATACGTTGTAAAAACATCTTAACTGCACCTGGGAGCTAGGCACGTTCTTCGATATTTGGGATCGGTTTAGAGGAAGAAAATGAAAATAAAACAACATTATTTTTGAATAAGATTTATGGTAAACATACAGTAATATGGGTTCATTAAAATCGAATATTCGAATACTATTTTGATATTCGAATATTCGACCCGCTATTTGAATATTCGAATATTCGTTCCCATCCCTAATAAAAACGTTTATCCGACTACTATGCAAGTACCTCTTCGATAGCAGAACATTACCTCCCTTGGATGCGCAGATGAAGTGCGCAGAAAAAACTACCAAGAACGTCCTTAACATGGAAATTATTAAGTGAAAATCATCATGGCACCTTTCCTAATTTGGCAAAGCTTCAGTAATGTTTGTAAATTTGAGTACTGGTGTATTTCCCAGGAACCATCATTAAACAAAGACATACCCCCCGACATGATTTGTAGGCCTGTTTCCCCTTTCGTATAGAAACTTGAGTGCTCTCCCTTTGTAAGAAAGCTGCCATTTACAAAAACTGCTGCTTAATTAATTGAAGGTTAGGGGGCAATAAACACTTATTGACCTTTAGTTTCGAATTGGTAGGGCCCTCCAACCCGTTTGAAGGAGAAATTCTTGATAATAAGCAGTGCTGAGACATTGTTATGCTTTTTATTGAATGTAAATGTTATTATAAAGTTTCATAAGGGTATATTGAATAATATGAATATGCTGGTTACACACATTTCTGCACTTGAAGTGTCAATACTGGAACTTATCGGCTGCTTGGGAAAAACACCGAAAAGGGCATCAAAACAGTGCATTTTTCAGGTGGGTACATACATTGGACGATAGCAAAAAATCTTCCTGGTCGTGCAACACTTTTCTGTGGAAAAGTTGTATGCCCAGACTGTGTGGAAAGGGCAAACAGTAGCGATGGTCCTCCTGTATTCGCAGGGAATTCTGTAAAGAAGTTGAAAATGTGTCAAAATTGGGCCTCGGACACATGATTTTTTGCCACGTTCATAACCGGTTATTGCTCAAGGAATAAAGTTTATGATAGTTGTTCAGATTTTCTTTTCTTTTCTTTACGTGCACCTGCCGTCCCAAACGAAGACCCGTTAGTGTGTACTGCTACCTTAGTGTGTTTTTGTATAAATATGGTAATTTACAAGCATATCTTAGTGATTATGGTCTTTCCCCATCCCTAGGATGAAGTATCCGTAGCTAAAGTATATATCATGAGCCAGTTTTGAATTGTCTTACTGGAAAGACGATGTTATGAACGTTGAATTGAAAATACGCAGATTCGGCTAGTTCCGATATTATTCGGGTATGAACGGATTCCGCTAGGTGGCGTTGTATAGGTCCATATAAATAAGGCTCCTGCATAAAAATTCGAGCAGATTGTGACTGTGTGTTGAACGGGTCACACTACCAATAAATAATTATATTGGAAGAATACATTAGCGAGCAACTTTCCTACATAACGTTAGGCTTTAGAGCTATAGGAACTGTCCTTGGGAAGGTATCTTGTGAAGCATCGCTTCCTCGCACCTTCTTCGACAGAGTACCGTGCAGCTCGAGGTCTTTTCCTACGTAGGACATAGCTAGAGAGTAAATAGATAGTGAGTAATATCATTACGTCGCGCTGTGACTACAGCGCCGGAGCTACATATTGCTGTGAATAGCCGCAAAAGAACAGTTATAACGCCATTGCGCTGTGAAGATAGCCCTGGAGTTGTAGCAGTTGTAGATAGGTCTAGAGTTTGGCTACAACGTCCTTGCGCTGGGGCCCTCAAAAGTTTCCACCCCACAGAAACATTGAGTTAAGCCAAATCAAAAAGTGCTTTCAATACATCCCGTTTCTCAAGATAATCACAGGAAGCAATCGTGCAAAGTTGAAATTCAACTCCTTCAGTTGTGTTTAGTTTATTTGGTACTTATGCTGCTCAACATATTTTGAGTAATAATGAGGTACCTAGTTTTACTAAACAACTTACGGAAAATGTTTGCGTAAGTCATAATTGATAAACATGGATAGTCTTATCAATGAAAGTACAATGTTGCTTTGTGGCACTTCATTGAAAGCGTCTCGGAGAGACGATTCCAATGATGTGTCACTTTGCAATATTGCTTCGTCCAATATTGAAAGAAGAGGAATTGTTGTTTTAGACTTACATAAATCTTAAGAGTAAACTGTTTAGTAAAACGGTACCCTGGCTCCTAAATGATGGAAGAAGACCCCAAACCTAACTACGTCAAGCGGTGGTCAAGCTGGTAGAACAACAACAGTCTGCCAGTTCACCTATCAAGAGAATTTAAACCATTAAGTAGTGTATTTCAAGCCTAAGCGGAGAGGTCTCATGATTTCATGGTCACTACTCAAACCACTAGGCCACAGAAACCCCAGTTCATTTCAAGAGGTAAAGATGAAAGCCATATCAACAAAGAGAGAGAACTTTGAATATGATCAAGCTTTATTCATTATCAATTTCATTTTTACCATTGACAATTCAAACAAAGAGTAATCCATAATTGACTTTAAACTTGCCACCATTCTCTTAATACAAGCATCATCTCCATCTATTTCTTATAAACCACATCTTATTGAACCATTTAGCAGACACAATT
The DNA here is from genome assembly GCA_947846245.1 of Cerastoderma edule. NCBI lineage: Eukaryota > Metazoa > Mollusca > Bivalvia > Cardiida > Cardiidae > Cerastoderma > Cerastoderma edule. Next base: position 57,059,432 of record OX401404.1, read on the forward strand.
TCATAGAGTATAGACAGTGATTTAGAGATGTTAACAACTAACATAGCTCATTTGCACCATCCTGACCAAATTTAAAAGGTTCATAACAGATACTCAAATAAAGTCTGGCATCTCTCTCTCTTTGCCCCTGTATAGACCGACAACCTTTCTGGTTTGCCTTGATCCGTCATTGGTGGCAGTTTTCTCTGTATATAAGCAAAGTAGCAAACTTTCTGCTTTGCCTTGATCTGTCATTGGTGGCGGTAAAGAACAGTTTTCTCTGCCTCTGAGTAAAGAGGCAATCTTTTCTGCCACTTGTGGCAGCTTGTACAATCTTCTCTGCCCCGCACATCGTAGCATTCTTTTTCGTTGTCTTAATCTACCATTGGTGGCAGTGTGGACATTTATCTTGCACCCCTAAGCAAAGCAAAGCCCTTTTTGTTGCCTTTATTTAGCATTGGTGGCAGTATAATCAACTCTCCATAATTATGGCATATTTTTCTCTCCTAATGAGTTAGCCTTTTCAGGCCTGCATTGATCTGCCAGTAGTGTCAGTACTTGAGTTTGTATATGAATCTAATGTCTGGTTAGGATGGAATTCATCTTCAGTATCAACCAATTGATTCACTTGTTTGTTTTACCTATACTGATCGAAAAAGAGTAATTGAATCAAATAAGGTTTATAATGTTCATTGCAAAATCAACAATATATGGTTTAAAGATCAAGTGTTCAGCGCAATACTTTAGTAAGTGCTTCATGTTTATGAAGCACTTACTATAGTCTTGCACTGAACCCTCGAGATGAATATAGATGATGATAATGGTCAAAAGTCTAAAAAATAAAAAAGAACTTTGTAAGGCAAGACAACCAGATAAATTGTGCAGCACAAATGAGTTATCAAATCGTTACTTCTATACAATTAATTCATTTAACTTGGAACAACTAAAGGCATTGCAAGAGGAAAAATATTGAGGCCTTCGATCCTTATCAATTATGAGCCAGAGACTGTGATATTACTAAAATGTTGTGCCAACCAAACCAATTAAACAAACAAAACACAAGTGGGTTATCATTAAAGATATCTTGTTTTGATACAAAAAGACTTTTTACCACAGGAGCAATACAGACAGGTTGATTTTAGCCAGAAGTTCCATCTGAAAATGATATGTCATTGCAGCAATAAGAATTAACCCATAAAAACTAGGCACCTTCCGAATTGGAAACTTCTTTAAAACCATACATTGTTCCAAAAGACTAAGTCACACCAGTTTTTTGGATTCCCAATTAAGTGATTTCATTGATACAACCTTAAAAATAACCTAGCAGGCCTAAGCCTCTTCACAAGTCCAAGAACAAAAGGCCCTGGTGATGATAATGGCTCACAAAATCTTTTCATTAATGTATCAAATAAAATGTTAATTGCAAATATGTCCATTCAGTTGTTATGTTTGAATGAATCTTGCAACCATGAATGGTGAAGCCAGGAATTGAACCCTAGTCTCCCAAATCAGAGCCCAGTCTCTTTTAAATTTGTTCAGAGAGGATATCGTCGATCGATAGAGGAAAGGCATATAATCACAGTTGCATTGATTTGGGGTTACACCACACATGGTCGAGTGCGATGGGAAGAATTGAGGTGCCTGAAAGTGAAGACCCCATCTAAAGTGGGCATTCTAGAGAAAGATTGGATGGCAGCAATCATATAAGATACCAAGATATTGGTCCTCAGCACCTCTTTCTACTGTAAGGGCAAAGATACATAATGATGTAGTTGCATCAAAATATTTTGATTGATTAAATGATATAAACACGGCTGGTGAACACTCTGCCGCACTACTCCGACGACGAAATTGGTTGCGCAACTTCCGGTTAAGCGATTTTAGGGTAGGTTTTTGCTATTTTCCTACATTTTCAGACAAGTTATCAAAAATCTAAAAACATGATTTAACCCTAATCGAATCAAACCGTCTATGGGTTAAATTTCAGTTTGAACTCAAGAAATTGGCGGAGATTTCGTGATTGTCCTCGTCGATGCAATTCAGAATTGCAATTAAAAAGTCCACAACCACACCACCAGGTAAACATTGTGATATTCTATCTTGACAAACCTAAAATGTAGCAAATTTTACCACTAAGGAGTTTTGAGTATCGTCATTGATCAGAACATCCATTTAGCTTGACATAAAATGGCAAATTGCATGGTCTTTTACTGGTTTTGCGAACAGGGTATCGGGAGCATGTGTTTTCGCGTTTCTTCGTCGAGGAAAATTACGAAATCTAAGCCAATTCCACGAGTTCAAAACTGAGACTTTACATATAGAATAGAATGAATGATGATTTAAGGCGCATCGACAGCTAAGGTCATTTAGCGCGCATTATGATGATGTGGATGAATGCATATTAAAAATATTAACAGGTTAAAATGTATTTGTTTAAAGAAAAATAAATAAGAATTTGTAATTAATGAACAAAAGTAGATAGAAAATTTGTAAAAAAATTAATGATTGTTGATAGATTGTTTGTAAAGAATGTGTGATATCAAATAAATAGTGTGTGATAAAAAAATGATATTGATAAATGTATATATATTTAAAATGTGTAAGGAATCACAATTTATTGTAAATTCCAATTTCTTCGGAAAAGGAATGGATTAATTCAATCCCGACAGTCTCAAAAAGCTCATAAACAGTGTTGACATTGAAATATTTTGCACGAATTCTTTGAAAATCAATGCAATCGAGCAATATATGTTTTATGGTAAAGGGTGCATTGCATGGAATGCATTCAGGTGCATCTTCCTTAGCCAAGAGCCAGGAGTGTGTAATGTGTGAATGACCAATTCGGATTCGTGCAATTGTAACTTCCTCTCTTCGTACAGACCTGTAAGAAGGGTACCATTCTCCGAGGGTAGGCTTAATTGAATGCAATTTATTAAAAACATCAGCATTTCATTCATTCAGGGTCGTCATTTTATGTAAAATATCTCATATCATTGTTAGGCATGTGCTGCAACTTTGTTTACCATCTTTATTATTTATTTATGGGTTAATTTAGCTCGGCAGTAAATACTATCATTCTTTGCCGTGGGTAAATGCTGACCTTCTAATACGGTGTGTAAGAAATGTCTAATGTAAATTTTTTTTACTTAAAGGCCATTTAAAACTTGATAGTCTAATATGGCGGCCATTACGACGTTATTTTATCAGTATTTAACTCTCGATCCATATTTGATCAATTCTCGATCCATTTATGTGCATTTTAGATCAACGAACACCGATCGGTGATGAAGTGACATCATACAATCAAGTTTTTGTGAGGGAGGGAGTTTGAGTATAAAAACTGGTTCGGTTGATCGTTTTTAGGCAGTCAAGTCGTGAGCTTTCACAAGGTACCATTGTAGCGGTTTCGAGTGGGATTTGGGATTAAAGGGGAAAGTGTAAGCCTAATGTTGGCCTTATAGGGAATAATGTAGTTGGTGCTCATTATTTTTAAGGCAGTGGTCATCCCTTTAGGAATTCCGTCAGCTTGAACGTTTTAAGTAAACAGTATTCATCTATATATATACCTACCAGTAAAAGTTTGTGCATTCATGTTTAATGCCTAGATATATTTTAAGTTAAAGCTTACTTGTGAACACATGTGTGCTGTTTTAATCGTTATCACTAAGGAGTTGGACCTGGCTCATTATTCAAATATTTAAGCTACTATCACTCGTTGACATGTGATAACGCAGTTAGGGTTTAAATCGGCAGACGCTTACCGTATAAAGTATTCATTCATTACTGTTCTGAACTTCGGGAAAATCGTCGATATTAAGTTAAGACAGCTGCATATTATATAGATGTACGGAATTATATTATCACCTGATAATTAACGTGGATGTTGTAACTGTTAAAAGATCCTAGATCTTGGCCAATTCCATTGCTTAGTGCATGTTGAATCACAACTTGCATTGAATATTATTATTGAATATTAGCCAATATTAAAAAACGTTAAAGGAGTGTGACTTGTTTTGCTTTGCAGTGAAAGAAGGAGAGAAAAGGCAGAGAGAAAGATACACTACACACTCTACTATTCGCCACCTCATAGCTGGGTCGTTACAATAGCTTAGTTATGAAATGTTTCCTTTGTCTTGGTATAAAGAATAAAAACAGATTACCAAAAATCAACATTGACGCGGCACATATCACCCGATGCACATCGTCACGCAGTTGAAATTAAGAGGTCAAAAGGTTCCATCGTGAAAGCCTTTCGACATGCAAAGGAATCAGCATCTGATTCACTGATTTGTCAATTAAAATCTGTGTATTTCATGATTCAAAATAACATTGCTCTTCACGTTCATCTTGAACTCATGAAATTGATGAAAAGTTAATGTTTTAAAAGTTAATGGTAATCTAAAATGGTACCGAACGGAAGCATTATTCATCTAATACCTTTAAATTCAACAATATGTTGGGACTAAATGAATTCAGAATGGGACTCGGGATTTCTGTCAGGCCTTGAGTCCAGGGGACTCGGGATTTCTGTCAGGCCTTGAGTCCAGGGGACTCGGTGAAAAAAGGCCAACACTGCATAATATATCCACATGTCTCCATATGAAAAAGTAAATATATATGATGCAATAGAAATTTTTCCTGAAATTCATATAGAGTCTATCATCAGTAACATGCTAGGACATTCAGGGTAGGCATGTCAACCATATCTGATGACACTGTACTTGAATCCACAAAATGCAACACAAGAAAAGTATTTCATATTCTCTTGAAAATTTACACAAATATAAAACTTAAGAAACTTATTTGTTAATTTCAAGAAGACTGACAAGTTTAAAATTATATAAACCATGATTAACTCTAAATCAAGTGTAACAAGTCATTTTATTTCCATTTTGCCTATGTTTGTCATTTCATTTAAATAGAACTGGATAAATGTTTCATCCTTTAATACTTGTCATATTCTATAATGACAGTGTGTTGTTAAATCATGTTCTTTCTTATTCAAGTTAAAAAATATCAATAAATTATAAAATACAATGATAATATATTTACACTTAATGAGGTTCAATGAAGCACTGGTTAAGAGGCCGGTCTTAATCGAGCAGACATTTGGGGTACTCAAGAGAAGGTTCCTATGTCTTTCGTGACGCCTACGGTGCAACCAAAGAGAGCAATCCAGACAGAAACAACTTGTTGTGTTATGTACAACTTTGGACTCATAAGAGGGGACAATTTCTGTCACGTCACAGACGTCACTCTGGCTCCTCCAGACAATCAGGCAACTGGCATTGCACAGGCTGGACCCAGGACACGCACCAGGGGCCCATTTTACTAAATAGTTTACGCTTAAGATTTGCGTAAGTCTTAAACAACAAGTCCTTTTATTTCAATATTTGGCAAAGCAATATTGCAAAGTGACACATCATTGGAATCGTCTCTCCGAGTTGTTTAGTAAAACGAGCCCCAGAACCTATTTTCACCAATGATGACACTCATACTCTTTTAACAGTAAATTTTTTGTGCACTTCTATTGTGATTTCAGTACATCCAACGCAATTAATACAACTTATTAGTAAAGATGAAGCCAGAAAACAGAAAGAAACTGATAAAGCAAATGTATTAAGTGGAAATGACCAAACATTAACTGCTGCCTGTTTTGATCTAGAAAAGGTCTTTATAACACCAAAAAGCCTAGCTTCAGCACTGTATTACAGATGACGACTTAATACTTTGAATCTTTCTTTTTATGATCTTGGGACTTCAAATCAATTGCTGGTAGAGGGGTCTATGAGATAGGTAGCTGCATATATGATTTTTTTAAGCCACTGTCTTAAAAGGGGAAGCATAATACTATTTTATGTTCAGATAATTGCAGCTCTCAAAACAAAAAAAGGTTTTATAAAGCCATGTTGTGGTATTCAATGATCACAATGAACTAAAAGTCTATCACACATAAATACCTATAGAAAGGTCACACAAAAGCAGAAAATGATTCTGTTCATGATGCTGTTGAAACTGCAAAATTAATGCACAGAGTAAGGAAATATACACTACCCCTCATTGGGCAGCCACAGTAAGAGACACTGGACAGCCAGAATTAGAGACAATGGGCAGCCAGAATTAGAGACACTGGGCAGCCTCAATTAGAGACACTGGGCAGTCACAGTTAGAGACATTGGGCAGCCAATATTGGATACTGGGTAGCCAGAATTAGACACTGGGCAGCCACAATTAGACACTGGGCAGCCACAATTAGAGACACTGGGCAGTCACAATTAGAGACACTTGGGCAGCCACAATAAGAGACACTGGGCGGCCACAATGAGAGACACTGGGCAGCTACAATACGACACTGGGCAGCCACAATTAGAAAAACACTGCACAGCCACAAAAAGTGACAATTAGAAACACTGGGTAGCCACAATTAGAGACACTGCGCAGCCACATAAGAGACATTGGGCAGCCACAATTAGAGACACTGGGCAGCTACAATAAGACACTGGGCAGCCACATAAGAGACATTGTGCATCCACAATAAGACACTTGGCAGCCACAATTAGACACTGGGCAGCCACAATTAGACATTGGGCAGCCACAATTAGAGACACTGGGCAGCGACAATTAGAGACACTGGGCAGCCACCAAAGAGACATTGGGCAGCTACAATAAGACACTAGACAGCCACATACGAAACATTGTGCAGCCACAATTAGAGACACTGAGCAGCTACAATAAGACACTGGGCAGCCACTTAAGACATTGTGCACCCACAATAAGAGACACTTGGCAGCCACAATTAGACACTGGGCAGCCACAATTAGACATTGGGCAGCCACAATTAGAGACACTGGGCAGCCACAATAAGAGGCACTGTGCAGCCACAATTAGAGACACTTGGCAGCAACCAAAGAGACATTAGGCAGCTACAATAAGATACTGGGCAGCCACATACAAGACATTGTGCAGCCACAATTAGAGACACTGGGCAGCCACATAAACATTGTGCATCCACAATAAGAGACACTTGGCAGCCACAATACAGAGTCATTGGGCAGCCACAATTAGAGACACTGGGCAGCCACAATTAGAGGCACTGGGCAGCCACAATTAGAGACACTGGGCAGCCACATAGAGACATTGGGCAGCCACAATTGAGACACTGGGCAGCCACAATAGACACTGGGCAGCACAATAAGACACTGGGCAGCCACATAGAGACATTGTGCATCCACAATAAGAGCCACTGGGCAGCTACAATAAGACACTTAGCATCCACAATTGGGCAGCCACAATTACAGTCAGGACATTGTGCACTGGGCCACAACTAAGAGACACTGGGCAGTGCACTCCACAAGAGACACTGGGCAGCCACAAGAGACACTGGGCAGCCACAATCAGAGACACTGGGCAGCCACAATTAGAGACACTGGGCAGCCACATAAGAGACATTGGGCAGTCACAATAAGAGTTATCCGATAGGTTTGTTGTTTGTGTTTTCTTTCTACTGCTGACTTAGTTTAATTGAATTGACATCGTCTGTGTGGTTATATGCTAGATTGTCTATTCATAGGAAGGTATTCCAACTTGTTAAGGCTAGGTCTAGGTTGAGAAATAACACAATATTTACAAGTGAAATGTTATTTTCTCTGAATTTATAACAGTTAACAATTCTGAATGGTATTCATTTTAATTTGTAATTTCATATAATTTTTGTCATTTCATTGGACACGTTTATCTTTTAAATCATTAACTTTAAATGTGAAAGAAGGGTTTAGCTTGTTCCATCGAATTCTGAATCATGAGAGCAGTATGTCACATTCAAATTTTATTCATCAACCATAATATGCAATTAAAGATTAGAACTATCTTCTTTTTAATGTGACTGAAAATGACTTGATTAATTGTAGATATTGGTAAGATACTGATAAAATCCTTCTGTTGTTATTATTATAGGAGCGCAGTTTGTCCACAAGAGTCGGTCACAATCAGTCTTGACAAAACAACAGCTGTAAGAATCCCAGCTCATAAGATAGCAGGGGGCTAATTGGTAAATAATTTTCGTTATATTTTTAGTGAGAAGATAATTTTTTTTTTGGTGGTGTAAAAAGATGTCAACAAATTGATTACTCTTTGCTTAAAGATTTCAGTTAATAACATACAATAAGATTTTTTTTACAATTAAGTTCATGTTTTCTTTTTTAAAACTTATTATTTTCTTTCTGAATAATCAAATTTATTTATATGAAGTGAGTCAAAAATAAAGACTTTTTTTTAATGATTCATGACTTTTTTCCACTATATAACAGTTACCCGGGATTTTTTTTTTAAATCATGGCGTTTTCCCCTACAATGAGTTTACCTCAGGTTTTTTTTATGCCTATTGGCAAAGCCTGCAGGATTTTCCCCCTAATTATCAAATTTCACTATATATTAAAAAAGGGGCATCAAATTTTTCCCATCTTAATGATAAAAAGGCCTGTGGTGTGTATGATTACAATTGTAGGGGATGTTATTGACCATTAAAGACTGCTAGATTAATGTTGTTCTACTAATTTTTTTAGCAACAGAGAAGATACAGTTCAGTTTATTGTTTATTAAAGTCTCATCATATGTACATTTAAAACGTATAACATAAAATATTACATATCACATGTACATTAGCCCTCCTTTGATAGGAGTATAAGAGACTAGATACATGACAGCTGCTGTTGATGAGCCCAAAGTTAGAGATGTTGCCCATCATATTGTAAAAAGGTCAAGTGAGAAGAGGAAAGATAAGGTATAGATACTTAAAACTTATTATTGGTTGATTATCAATTAAAATATTCCCATCAAATTTTAAAACATTTTCCTTACAACTGTGACACAAATAACTCACGAAAGGACAAAAAAAAAAACTAAACATTGCTGGTTTATATCTAGATATTGTTAGGATGGAAGTGTTTTAGGCGTGAAATTAATGACTCTGTGAAAGGTACCATTTCAGTTGCTTGTTTGCCAAGTTGCTTAAGATTTTGTTTTGTTTAAATCCAAATTAGATGTAATGCTCTCATTACTTTACCTTTTCACTAACTATAGCGCCGTGCATATCCGGCGCACTTTATGCACCTTATCTTTCATCAAAATTTGAGTCATCTGAAAGTTATTTCAATATGATGACCAGAAATAAATAAGACACTCATAAACTTTTAAAGAAAATTAGTTCTTTCCCTTTTTCCAGATTGAATGGATGTCTTGTCTAGAGTGTAGTGTGAGATGTTCAAATGAAGATTTCCTCCTGGAACACATATCTCTACGTCATTGCATGGACAGGGATATGCCCACCACAACAAGGATGAATTTTTGTGCTTTAAAGCAAACAGGACCAGTAAGTGATGCAGAATTTTGATTCTATTAATACTAAAAATTATAACATTTATAAATTGAAATGTTGTTTGATTTAACATAGATTTAATACCTTAAACCAAATATTCCTAACAAATATAAACTTATTAGGTAAAATAAGAAATAAATTAATTGCATTTACATACTTCATTTATATATAAAGTGATCATTCAAAAATTAAAACATTACTTAAGATTTATTTATTTATGGTAATTTGGGTTATGAGATGTCCTTACAGGCTCCATTTTCCCTTGCTTATACTGATCTCATATTACACCAATACTCGAACAATTTAGGGAGTTTCAGAGTGTATTGCAAAAGTATGATAATTGAGGCCAAGCTTGTTTTAAGCTCGACTATAAAAAGAATAAGGAGAGCTCTACTACCGTTGGCATCACAGCTTGGTTAAGTCTTTATGTGCAAGTCTATTTCTCATGAATTACTGTATTAAAGGCACATCAAAGGAGAGGAGTACAAATAAATTACCGATAAAATATATGGAGTTCTTTTATTATGTTCATAAAAGTCATCAGAATTAGGTTAGGAATGCATTGAGACCCTATTAAAAAGACTCATTTAAAGTAAGTTATCTTGTGCTTAAAATATAGTTGTCTCCAATTCAATCATGTTTATCAACAACCTGTTTGTTTACATATTCAAAATAACGAATTCTGATTGGTCAGTTCAAAAGTGTGTGTCAACTGTCAAGGTCAGAGGTGAAGTTCAGGAAATCTGAATTATCAAACTTGCTAATCTGGGTTATTTCTGGTTTACTTTCACATTTAAGTTGTGCTGATGGTGTTTTCTGGTGATAACTATTTAAATCTGGCCAAAAGTTTACCACATAATATAGTTAGATATAGCATTAATCTCCTTTAATGGGCGTTTAAATAGGTTAATACTGTTGCGAGCTAGCTCGGTCAGGATGTCTCGCTCACAATTTGGTAAATGGGGAAGGAGAGGGGCTCAGCAAATCTCTGATGTTTTGGCTCCACCTGGCTATCCAGTACTCAAGGGTAAATGGGATTAGGGATTTTAAACAAACTCAAAAAAAAATCAAAGACGAAAATAAACTTCAAAGTCAAACCTTTAATTTAGATGTATAACTATAATAAATTCTGTTCCAAAACTATCTTCCTTAAATTATCTTAATACGCAATGTAATTATTGTTTAATCCTATAAGTTGTTAGAAGTTAAAACCCAAAATAAGAATGAAATAAAAGTCTAAGTTTAGCGTACCGAGTACTGGAGGTGAAGCCACGAAATGTGGGAAAACGTCGCTTATATAGCGTGCATCTTCCCACAACGTCGTGAATTCCCACAAACACAAAACGTCGTGAAAATGGTAGTATTTCCCGAACGTTGGGAAAACCAGCACCTTCCCGACGACGTCAAATGCGCGCAATGAATGGGATGCGCATACAGTCAGAAAGAAAGTAAAATTGCATCTAGACAAACACTGATACAAAAATGAATAACAAATGCTTAGACAAAGTGCATAATAATCTTCGGAAGCGTAAAATTTGTATCACTGAAAGACTCAGAAAACAAGTATTATTTAGCCCAATACGATTGACAGTTCGAAAAGGTCTGTTGACATACCGAAAGTAGAATTCAAAGAGGTCAACCCACAATGCATCGCTGCGTCGGGTCACAAAAGGTCACGACACTAGCATGGTTGCACAGAGATGCTTTGGGGGGAAATCAGAACAAAAATCATGAAAACTAACTAATCCGGAGGTGACAGCGCTTGATGGGGAAGGTGCAAGGTCAGTCCGTAACTGTTGCTCAAATGTCTAATGACCATATGAAATCCTATCTATGTTAATTAATTGTCAAAATGAAAGAAACAGCGAGTCGTCAAATGAAAGTAAACAACTCACATAATTGGGTCAGTAAAGACGTAAGACCAAAACTGGGGTTGCAACAATACTATACACATTTGTTCAGGGTAGTTATCTAAGGTTCCTGACAAAGTTTTATATCTCTAGTTTTGAATTTAAGCAAATTATGTGTCTTTTTGTACTTAAAAAATCTTAAGTTTAGTTTTTACATGCAAATTTGTATCTCATTATCTGCTGTATGGTATTGGTTGATACAAACACCACAAATGTGTTAAGGGTCACAATTTAAGGTCCCTGACCAAGTATCATATCTCTACTTCTGATTTCAAGCAAATAATTCAGCTTTTTGTACTTAAAAAAATCTTGGGTAAGTTTTTATATGCAAGTTTGTATCTCATGAACAACTGTATGAAATGGGTTGAAACATCTCAAATGTGTTTAGGGTAATAATTTCAGGTCTCTGACCAAGTTTCAAATCTGTTCTTTTGAATTTAAGGAAATAATGGGGCCTTTTGTATTTAGAAAAATATTGGTTTTTACATGCAAGTTTGTATATCATGAACTACTAAATAAAATGGGTAAATACTTCACGCATGTGTTCAGGGTCATAATCTAGGGTCCCTTATCAAGTTTCATAATTCTGTTTTGGATTTAAGCAAATTATGCGGCTTTTTGTACTTAGAAAATATTGCTTAAGTTTTTACTTGCAACTTTGTATCTCACAAACTATGCGGTCTTTTGTACTTAGAAAAATCTTGGTTAATGTTTATTGTGCATGTTTGTTTCTCAATAACTATTGTAAGGAATCATTGTGTGCACCCTCATATTTTTTAATCAAATATTTCAATTTAAATGTTCAGGCTTCTTGGATTGAGAAAGCATTACTTACGGAGTGCAGGGATTCTACCAATGCCATTATGAATGAAGTGGAGTCCAATGGTAAATATTCAATACTAATTCTGAATTTTCATAGTATCTCTGTTGATACACATCAAATATTTACTATAGATGTAATTGTTGAGTGCCTTTCATTTTCATAAGACTTTGATGTCTATGACAATTAATACATCCAACAAAACCAGGCAAAGCTAATACTAATCCTGGTTGAACCTCTAACAAATTTGTTCAAACAAAAAATATTAGTGACCAAAAAAGTGCTCCTGAATGTACACAGAATTCATACCCTTAATCATTACCTTGAGATGTTTAAGATTGCTGTGTTGTGTCATAAATTGTTACAATAGATCATTTCATTTCTTATATTTTTCATAACATAGAATTGGTGTATGATTAAATGATTTGACTTTATTTATGCTACTTTATGCTACTTTCAAACTGTTTTATTATTGATATCTCTTTTACTTTTTTCAGGATCAAAACACAAAGTAAGTGGGAAGGATTTGAAAGGTAAGTAATCAATAGTGTTACCCACCAAACTTAAATCAACTGTTATTGATGAAGTCTCTAGCATGCCTTTTGATGGTAAACCAAAAAGTTGCTCTCCTCCTTTATTTGTTGGTAGTGGTAGTACAGTTATTAATCAGCAAGGTGGTGGTCGTCAGCTTTATAATAAGTTTTGTAAAAGAAAACTTCCTTTTTGTACTCATGAAATAGTGAATATATCTAAAGAGTGCAATGATGGTTGTAAAAGACGTCATAGCGTCTTTTTTAATTTGGGGCGTTTTTAAAGTTAATTGAATGTCAAAACGTACGTTACGTCGCGTATGCGCGTGACGTGACGTTTCTTAACGGTCAATCTTGTTTATTTTCGTCAGTTTCAATTTTTACGTCAAATGAGAAGGATGTGTTATAGGAGATTCGTTAATGTTTAGTAAGTGGTAAATCAAATTGATATTTAAACTTGTATATGTTTACACACAACTAATTAAATTAATTAATTAATTAATAAATTACATAAGTTTATAAATGGTAAATTGAAAATAAATATTTTAATTGACTGTTCAAAGTAACGGAATCAGTTACTGTTTAAACGTTTAAAAACATAGATTAACCAATCGACTTCAATATTCCTATTACTTCATTATACTTCATTTTACTTCATTATGTATGTGATACTATTTGTAAAATGTCAGATGCTTATGATTGTACATATTCTCTTGTAGAGAATCGCCTATCCAGAGACCAGTTATTAAAGGAAATCAATCGGCGCATGTCTTACTTATCTAATCCGCACCCTTCTACAAACTTCCTTTTTGTACTCATGAAATAGTTAATATATCTAAAGAGTGCAATGATGGTCTTCATGATGACAAACTTTGTTTAAATATTCCCCCGAATCCATCTGGCGGTGATGTTTATCTTTTTGATATCTCAAAATCACCAAATTCTAAGGATCTACATGTCGATAGATTTGTTTGGGTCAATGACGGGAGGAAGAAATATCCTAGAAATAAAAACAGCATGATTTATAAAACCATGTTCAAGGTAAGGTTACAGGAAAATACACATTCAAATGCGTTCACTAAACACATCTATGAGCAAATAGACAATGAAAGATTACTTATTGTCCATTATGTAGGCGATCAATCAATATACACCCTTTTTAACCATGGTAATTCTAGGGATGAATCAAGTCTTTCATCACACTTGCCCATCAGTTTTTGATGAGATAAAAAATAATCGGAAGACATAACAAAAACTGCACATGAAGTAGAGAAGGAATCAAAATCAAAGGCTGAATTTGGATGTGACTTGGGTGAAAAAACCGCCAAGAATGTGCAGCAGGTTATGAACCACTTTTATAAAGCCAGAAAGGAGAGCAAATTAACACATGACAGTATATATATCTAACTTATTGGCAATGTCTAATGAACTTGAAAACTTTAATAGGCAAATAGATATTTACCCCTCATTTTTGTGCATATCCGCCTATGAAAATATAATAAAAGAGTTTAACAATCTATTAGTATATGACAACTCCAATTAAAATGTTTTATGACACTACATATGAGTTCAGTGGATTCTTTGTAAGTATTCTCTCTTACCAACATATTATCTTTGAAGGAAACAAAATAGTTCCACTGGCTTTCTTGTTGCATGAAAGGCGTGATAAAAAATTTCATGAGAGATTTTTCAGAGTCATAGGGAAACATATTCCAAATTTGCACAAAGGCACAAAGTCACCTTTTATATGTGACAGGGAGGCTGGCATTAAGAAGGCTATTAATACAGTGTTTCCAAATATACCTGTGCTCCATTGTTGGACACACATCAATAACGATGTAAAGGTCTGGGTAAAAAAACACAATGGTAAACAAGATGACATTTGTTTACACAAATAATATAAAGGAAATATTATTCAGTGAAAGTGAGGCAGAATACATCAATAAAATAGAAAACTTAGAAATTAATTGGTCAGAATCCTTTAGAGATTATTTTCATAAAAATTTAAAACCAGCAATAATTGAAAATTCTGGGCAATGGATCTTGCAGAAGTTAAAAGTCTTTAACCCATATAGTGGAATAACAAACAATGCTGCTGAATCCATAAACCATATGGTTAAAGCACCACATGGTTAAAGCAGTGCAAAAGCATAAAGAACTTCCTGTTGATTATCTCTGTTTGCATTTATTTTATTTGCAACAATCAGTTTACACCGACTTACAGTGTAGTCGTGCAGGTTTTGGTAACAACAAACTCAAAGATAGTTTTTCTTTTGCCAAACTGGATCCAAATGAAATAGAAATTCCCAAGTTACATGGAACCCCAAATGAACTCATTAAACAAGTCAAGACCAAGATAGATCTATTAAATAAAGAATGTGATTTCGATTCGCTTCCTGATTTACCAGCATCAAACATTTCTGAAACAGAGTTAGGGTTAGGTACAGAATGTGGAAAGAACAAAGGAAATGTTCTATCAGATTTTTTAATTGATAAGAATGCAACAACAATTGATGACAAAAGCTTTTCAGAGCGCAAAGGTACTGAAAAGAATCTCTCCCAACAAGACCTTGCCAATCATCTTATTAAAAATGATCTCATCAAATATGTTTCATCCATGAATACATTTATGGTAGAAGGTATAAAAGGAACTAAAAGAATTGTGCAATTGTGACCAACTGAATCATGTAGTTTTCCATCAGGACAATGTTACCATTTATTAGCAGTTAAACAGTCCCTTTATATAGAAAGTAAAAATAAAAGCAAAAATTCAAAAAATCTGTCACTTTTGATAAAGAATGCCAAACCTAGAATTGCAAAAAAAAAAAAGGACAAAAACAACCTCGATTAACTGACTTTGAACTCAAGGCTGCCCCTGATTCTATATCTGCTTCTAGACAAATGTGTTCTACACCATTAGAACCAGACCATACAATTCAAAATTTTACAAATTTCGAAAATGATGCATCTTCTAATTTAAAGACCTGGCCCCGGTTTCTCGAAAATACTTAAGTGTATACTTGAGTAAAAACTTAATAACATACTTAAGATCAATACCAAACTTAGCTGAGTTCACTATTTGAGTTCGTTTCTCGAACGTACTTAAGTACGTACTCAGTTGAGTCAAATAACAGGCTCAACTATTTACTGTTTTTACTGATGTAAGCGGCCTCATCAAAACGCTCTCCAGCGCAGGAGGTAAAATTTAAATGAAAGTACGGGAATATCTGTCAACTCGCGAGTCATCGACGTCATAGTCGTCTGTCAAAAGTGAAAGATCATACAAACATGGAGAAGGCGAAGCGTTTGCAAAACTGGTCCGAGAGCGAAAGATTGGCTGCGGTCTAACTAATTGTTGACCAATATGACCAGTTATTCGGAAAGTTTCGTGGTGCTACCATGGGGGCGAAGGAAAAGGATAGAAAATGGGAGGAAATAGCGACGGCTTTGAATTCGTAAGTATTCTAGTGATCTTCGCCATGCATCGGTTATTGTTTTTCAATGCAGACTTAAAATTCGATTGGTATATCGAAACTTATGTTGACAATACTTGTATAATTTCCCTTTTGATGGAAGTAGAAATGTCAAACACTAAGTTTTAAGTAGTCTGACAAATATTCTATGAGTATTATTCACCACACTCTTCCTCTGCACCACTGTCTATGCAAGTTAATCCTATCAGCCCATTCTTTCAATATGCCGGCCATATATCAGATGTTCATACTGTTTAAGTGTTTATATAAAAATCAGAGACCATATCAATTTAGTTTTTATTTCAAGATTATTAAGGAATACCAAACTTTGTCTTTAAATTATTTACAGCAAGGTAAATGTGTTTACATTTTATGTACAGTATACACATGATTATAAACATGAACACTTTCTAGATTAAGTAGCGGGTTTTCATTAAGATTTGAATGAACATATCCAAGTGGTGAGCTCACCGATTCAGCCAGGCAACCCTCTTTTATCAGACTTTATGACTAGGCATGAAAAAACCCATTCACATGGGATTTTAAGAGATGGTTTTCATCAGCAATCGGTTCTTATTGAAAACACCGATTAAGAACTCGAAATTTAAGGGGTATATAACATTCATTTATGACAATTTTTTATTTGTTGTTTGTTTATGCTTATTATCATTGTAAATATTTATGCATTGAAACACCATTTATTCATTGTAAATATTTATAATCAAAGTTCAATAATTTATTCAAAATCATGTCAATTGTTTTCAGTTCTGGCCAAACCAACAGCTTAAGGACAGTTTTAGAAATAAAGAAGATGTTTAACAACCAGAAGACAAGAGGTGAACCTAAATAGCTTTGCTTTTTGTTCTTTGAAATCTTTTTAATCATTGTTGCTAAGAATATAACTGACAATTTGCTACATACTGATGCCTAAACTCCGCGCATGAATACTTCCCTTTGTTACACTACTGTACAGTACCACTGCCTCCATAGAAGTCACATGATGACAGATACATTCATGTGACCCAAAGAATATAGTGCAGAGGCCAAAGAAATGGGTTCTTTATGATTGAATTCAACATGAAATCTCAACAATAGAAATAGGATTGATGAATTACCCTTCAGCCTGGCTTTTATTAAAGGCATTTAGTGTAAATAATGTTTGAGTAGATTGAAGAAACATTTGCAAATATTGCATAAAAACAATAATTTTGTAAAGTATTTTACATGTACTACAGTTGAATGGCTATGTAATTTGTCATTGCAATTAAATACAGTTAATATTTTGTAATAATTTGCAATTATTTGAAGATTGCTTAAAACTTTTAAAAACTCACCTTTACAGAAATAATGGATTGAAATTGTTCAAGTGATATTGTTTGAATCATAACTGGTACTGATAGATAAAATGTTTGACCTCATAACTGATAGTTTTAATAATGTGGTTGGTTTCTTATATTTATAAAGCCAAAGAGAAGCAGGATCTTTGTAATAGGACAGGAGGGGGGCCAAAACCAGTCATGACGACAATTGAGGAACTCATTATCCAACACATGATGCGAACATCGAAGCCAATTATGGAAGGGATTGAAGGAGCTTGTGAATCCTTGAGCAGTATGTATCTGTATAACTTTTATCAATTCCAAAGCTTTCCAAATTAAAAAAATTATAGAATATTTTAAATCCAACAATTATGATATCATTAAGCATTATACCTAAAGGAATATTTGAATAGTTTTGTTTCATATTAGTTTTTGGCATGATTAATTTTAAACTCAGTTTGTTGTATCTGAATTTAGTATTTAGTCTTAAATTGTCCACAACCATTTGGAAAAATAATTGAAATTACATATATAATGAATTTAAGTTTGTAATAACATATTAATGTCATTTAATTATATTTGCATTAATAAATATCCTGCCATATAGTGTATTAATGACTGCAAATATGACTTTTAGGTGAACAGGAGACAGACCTGGCAGATTTCAATTTAAGAGTTTTACATGGATTACCAGATGGAAATGTTGTCAACAGGTATTATTTCTTTAGTTTACCATATTTGTTTTTACATTGATTATGAAGGAAGCATAAAGCTTGTTCAAAGCCACTTTCAATGACAACTTCCTTGATACTAAACCAATACTCGCACCAATTTGTGGGCTAGTACCGGCAATTTTCCCCTAGCCTAACAGGGATTCTAACCAAGGACCGTCGGTACAAGATGCCGATGCTCTACCTCTGCACCTCTGTCGCCCAAATGATTATTATTTCTTTCATTTATAGATTCATGTTTGAAAACAAAAGCATAATCTGCAATGTAGTGTAATAATTTATGATAATCTATAACATCAACAGATCTGATGCAGTTTGGCAACAGCTTGATTATTCAAATAATTAGGAGAGCTATACTACTCACATGGACATCAGCATCACCCCTTGATTCAATTTTTGCATGCAAGTCTGTATCTCATTAACCACTGTATGGAGTGGGTGATACTTCAAACATGTCTTAAGTGTTATTATATTAGGTCTTTGACCAAATTTTTTACTCTTGTTAAAATTAATCAAATCATGAGGTGTTTTGTACTTAAAAATCTTAATTAGGATTTTACATTCTAATTTGTATCCCAACAACAGTATGGAATTGACTGATACTTCACACATGTGTTAAGGGTCATTTTGTAAGTTCCCTGACCAGGTTCCATAACTCATGTTTTGAATATAAGCAAAATGTGTCACTCTTTGTACTTTTGTCATAGATATTTTGATTTTAAATAAAATTACTTTGGTTACAGTGGAGATGCAGACTCTGTTCTAGTTCAGAATTTGGTTGTTCAAGACAGCGCAATGTTACAATTGGATTGCATAGGTATTTTGTTTTTTATTTTATTGCTATCAATGGCTGAAAATGTTATGATCACTCACAATAGAATTTACATATTTATTTATTCACGTGTCAAATATATTTGACAAACGGCAAATTTATGCCTAAAACTTGCATTAAAAGAGGAAGCAATGAAACTGAATATAAAGCCCATAAGAAAATAAGATTTGAAAACATTGAGATGTCAAAAGATCAAATGACTACCATTGCAGAGGAAAGTAATGATTTAGAATGTGACATGTCATCTGAAAATTCCAACAATAATGCTCAATGGTTGAATCAGTTAAGACTCTCCGATAGAGATGACATTATCACTGAAGATGCTTGGCTAAATGATAAAGTAATAAATTTTATTCAGAACTAAATAAAATTAAAGAAAAATACCAATGGTCTACAGGACACCCCACATTTTGATGATAAAAAGAAAGAATGGGTTTTAAATAAAAATTTCACAAAGCAAAAAGCTCCAAGTTGCCAAATCCATTACAATGGGAGTAGCCACTGTTTGGTCTCATTCCAAAAAGAAGAAAATGGTCCTGTGTTTTTAATAGATAGTCTGAGATCCTCTAGAACTTTAAATGGAAATTTAATTATTCAACTGCCCCAAATTCATTCCTGCAACACAAATGAGATGACAGTGATTATGCCTGAAGTTCAGAGACAAAGTAATTGCTCCAATTGTGGTGTATTTGCACTTGCTTTTGCAACAGAATTGGCTTTAAATGACTTTAATATTGATATTTCTAGTATCCGTTTCATAGCACCATCAATGCGCACACAACTTTTAAAATATATTGAAAACAATGAAATCAATTGTTTCCCTAAGGTTAACAAAATGCCAAAAATGCCATGCAATAAACCCAAAATATCAAAAATCAAACATTTTTGCACATGTAAAATGCCCGACATTATTAATGATATGATTAAGTGTGATAATCCCCATTGTGGAAGATGGTTCCATAAAAATTGCATATCTGATATCTCTGAGGATTGGCTTTGTTGTTATTGTACATGGTAGATGGGTATGATGAGCTATTCCAGGTGAAACATTTTCTTTCTAATAGTATTTCATGACTAGTTTGATATGAAAGAAACACATGCTTATGTGTGAAACTTCATCTTTATCACAATTGTTTCTTTGTTATCTTCTGCTTAGTTATAAAACATATTTGTATGCTGCCAATGGGTCATTAGCAAAAAAACCTTTAACCTCTTCCTTTGTATGAAAAAGGTTGAAAACAACAGCAGACACCAATTGGTGAACTGTTTGTAAGAGAAACAGAATCTGCACAGCATCACCCTATTGTCTGCTACTAACAACAGAATATTTCAGTTTTGTCTGCACTGTTTATATCAGCCTAACCCTTATGTCTGCTACTACCAACAATATATTTCAGTTTTGCCTGCACTGTTTATGTCAGCCTAACCCTATTGTCTGCTACTACCTACAATATATTACAATTTTGTCTGCGCTGTTTTTTAGCTCACCTGAGCACAAAGTGCTCAAGGTGAGCTTTTGTGATCACCCATTGTCTGCCGTCCGTCATGCGTCGTCAACAATTTCTTTAAACATCTTCTCCTCCTAAACCATTGGGCCAATCTTAACCAAACTGAATGTCCGTTGGGTGATGCTCTTCAAAAGTTGTTCAAAGAAATTGATTCCATGCAAAACTTTGGTTGCCGTGGCATGAAAAAAGGGGAATTTCTGCAATTTTTAAAAAATCTTCTTGTCTGAAACCACTGGTCAAAATTTTGAATAATTTCAAAGGAATGTTCTTTAGGGGGCTCTTTTCAAAAGCTGTTCAAAGAATTTTGATATCTCGAAAAATATAGCCACCAGGCTGTGTTGAACTTTGAATGCGTTTTTGTTTTCACTATATACAGTCAAACTTGCGTTAAGCAGCCACCCAAGGGACAGGGTGAAATTGGCTGCTTAACAGAGGTGGCTGCTTATCGCAAAAATCATCCTATCAAAATTTTGGTGACCCTAGGAATTCACCTTCAACATTGGATATGTATATGGACCATACAGAGATTTGTTTTCTTTATATGTTTGGTACTGTAAAACTAACCAATTCACAATCAAATTAAGTGGCCAATTATCCCAATTTCCGATGAAAAATTCCCAAAATGATTGAAAAATTTTGATGAAAAAAAAAAACAGGTTGAAAAAAAAATTAAATTTTGGTCAGCTTCAATTAAAAAAAAAAACTAGCAGTCCATTATTACCTAAGTAGCCCATGCGGTAATGAATCACCACCACCAAACTAGCATATATATATATCTTCAGGGGAAATGTGTTATTTCCCAAACTTGGGACAAGAGTTGCTTCAAAACAAACATCAAAAGGCACAATTTTGTCCTGTAGTCTTTTGATGTAACATAACTAACTTTACATCTTGAAACAATTAGTGGTTTCATTCAAGGATATTTGATACATGAGACGGAAAGGGGGATTTTGCTTCCTTTTAAAGACACATTTTTTGGGTTTGACAGATTTCTTTGTTTAAAAACATTTAGGGAGTAAAATAATTGCGAGTTTTATCTGCGGCAAATAAAAGAAAGGGTAACTAGCCAGTTTGTGTATGTGACAAAATCGATAGTTGCATGCGTCTCAGTTTACACCTCAGTTTACACCTCCCAATTACACGGGAAGATTTTATCTTTACATAAACAACATACTTAGTGGTAAAACTGCCGGTGACCGCCGGCGGTAGTTACAAATTAATTGACCGCTTATGACAATTGATTTAAAGTTGATTGGGATTAATTAGCCTGGCCGCTGACGGCATCAGAGAGAAGACCGCTTATCAAGGAATTTTAAAGAGTCTAATTGCTTGGGAGGACTTTAAAATGGCTGTTTAACGGCAAAGACCGCTGATCACAAGTGACCGTAAGCACAAGTTTGACTGTACATGAATGCTAAAATTTATAACTTTACAAACATCTTTTTTTTCCAAACCTCTGGGCCAATTCCAATGAGATATCATGTGAAGCATCCCTCGTTGAAGGGAATAAAGATTTGTCAAAAAATAATCAGTCATGTGACTTAAATAGCTGCCAAATCCATATTTGGTAAAAACCTTAAAAAAATCTTCTTGTCACAAACCACTGGTCCGATTTCAAAATAATTTCACAGGAATATTCTTTGGGGCCCCTTCTATAAAGGTTGTTAAAGAAATATAGATATCTTGAAAAACATGGCTGCAAGGGATTGTTGAACTTTGAACGCGTTTTTTTTTCTCACTATACATGTATGCTAAAATCTATAACTTTACAAACATCTTTTTTTCCCAAACCTTTGGGCCAATTTCAATGGGATATCATATGAAGCATCCCTAGTTAGAGGGAATAAAGATTTGTCAAAAAAAATCAGTCATGTGAACAGAATGGTTGCCATGCCCATATTTGGTAAAAACCATGAAAAATCTTCTTGTCAAAAACCACTGGTCAGATTTCAAAATAGTTTCACAGGAATGTTCTTTAGGGGCCCTTCTATAAAGATTGTTAAAAAAAAAATAGATATCTTGAAAAACATGGCCACCAGGGTGCGTTGAACTTTGAATGTGTTTTTGTTTCCACTATATACATTTATGGTAAAATTTATAACTTGGTAAACATATTTTATAAAAATATGAATTTTTATATCTCGAAAAACATGGCCACCAGGGTGCGTTGAAATTTGAACCTGTTTGCATTTCCACTATATACTTGTATTGTAGAGTTTTTAACAAAATACATCAATATCAATTTGGATGTCCAAATATACCAAAATGATAACAACAAAATGGCAACAATAGATCATACTGGACAAAAGTACGGGCTGATCTTTGTACATACACAATCTGTTAAATTAAAATATTCAGTTTCCGCATTGTAAGCATTATGTACCATTTTAATGTCCCACATCAAGCATACAGTGTAAAACTTGTAAAATTGGAATGAAAAATAGGTAAATGCATAGAGGCACAAGAAACTCTGTGTAAAAGTTAAAAGCAATGTTTCTAACTATTCTTTAAATAGGTGGTAATCTCAGGTGAGCTGTTCTAGGGCCATCATGGCCCTCTTGTATCAGCCTTACACTTATGTCTGCTACTACCAACTATATATTTCAGTTTTGTCTGCAATGTTTATATCAGCCTCACCCTATTGTCTGCTACTACATATGACTTCTATAACTAAGTGCTTTTTGTTTTGTTTCAATGTCATTTTTTGGAGACCTTTTTGATTTATTATCAAAATTCGAAATTTGCCTCTTTGATAGGTGGCCTCCTCATGGCAAGAGCTGGGAACAGTTACTTTTTTAAGGTAATTGTGGCTAACAACCTTGATACTTCTCAGTTTATATAAAAGAATTTTTAGAAGTCATTATCATTCTGTTAAATCTAAAAAGAGTAAACATTCTGTTCACTCAAAAAAGAGTGAACAGATTAAGAACTTACTGTTTTTCTCTTAAATTTTTTTTTAACATTTTTACTGAATAATCCACCACAAACTTTTGCATTGTCGGATTTTGCCGTTTTTAAGATTAAGCTACAAACAACGGAATTAGTTATTGTTTACCACAGTTTCTATTTGTTACAGCACATGGCATCAGATTCAAGTATCAAATTGAAAAATGGTACCATTGTTGCATTTATTTCAGAAAAAACTTCAAATATGTCTGTTTAGAACTGGATAAATGATTGCCTGTTGCATCATTAATGGTTTATATAAATTATCACTTCTGCTTATTTTCAATAGCAAGCAGATGAGCTGTCCTGGAACATCGTGGCATCGTATATGTATACATGTATAGAATTCGTACACGAATATTGCTTGCTAAACCATAGGTTTTTGGATGGTAAAACAATTGTTCATGATGATGTAATTCAAAAAAAATTTGCAAATTGTACCATTTAAGGGTCTGACTTTGTTTCAATGATCCAAGCGTAGATATTTCATTTTACCACAGTTTCAGCATGGAGTACTGACTGTACTTGTATAAACAAATGCCACTGGGACTTAAAGCTGCAGATCAGTCTGTGTTTTGGGTGTGGTTTGTTTTTTCTCAATGTTACATTTCCACACATATTGCCCTTGTAGTTCTTTGGACGAACACTTCCCTATTCGTTGTATTAAGCATGGAAAGAGGTCTGGGTTCAAATCCCAGCAAGGGCTATAACAGGAAGTGTGTAGTATTGAGAATTATGGTCAATTTCACATATGCCACCGTGATTAAGGTGTCCGATTTTCTGGCTGAGTTGTGGTCCATGTTTATGTTGCAGATTCCTTATATAATCATATATGAAAATTTTAGTAAATTTCTCCTTTGTCCAATTACCCAGACATTAAGGAAATACTGCCAATGCGATGCTAACTGTAATGTTATACACATAGTATTGCCCACATTTATACGTTTTTAAGCACTTGATTCAAGGACATGAAGAACAATTGTATCAGATAGTAATTTTTTCTGTTTTCGACAAACATCCATGCCTGTGTAGAGTGAGAAAGAGCAATCTGTTATTGACAAATGTGGCCCTGTCCGAATTCCATATTAATCAATCTTCATTGTTTGTGACAGAAATAGTATGAAAAGTTCTATAATTGTCGTTGTTCACATGTCGTAATATGACTTTGTTATCTCCTATCATATTGAATAATTTGGCAAAATTCATCTTCTTTGCAAATAAACAAAACAACTAAAACTAATAATTCATTTTCAAAGGAAGTTAATGTCTTATGGAAATGAACCATTAGTAAAAATACCCTTCCTATTTTTGTTCTTCAGCTAACATCTATGCTTTTATATGTTCTCTTATGTGTTCTTTGTTATGGAATTTTTGTATTAAATGAAAATGGCTGTAACTGGTTTTGCAATAAAGAATAACGTATAATGTAATGTAATATGTGACACATGATATCAGTCCAACTGTAATTATACTAATCAGGACTTGTGTTATGTTAACGGAAAATATCTTCAACAATGCCCATCAGAAAGTTAAGATTAATCTGTATATTGAATCATCCCGACAACAACGGGTATGATTAACACACAAAAATCAATATAATCCACATTATACGACAGAATGATGAGTTAACAGCAGTTTTAAAATGAAAACAAACAACATACAAACATGAGAGCATACAAGCTTAGTATGTAATAAAAAGAAGGGAGAAGACCAAAAAAGGTAAGACGTGCATAACTTATACAGGCATACCCAAACAAATAAGCATATAAAACATAAATGTATGAAACAATGAAGTACGTATGTAACGGTTGACAGAAGTTGAACGCCATTTTCAATGTTATTCAAGTTATATCAGGCCAGCCAGTAAACATATCATTGATTATAACATTTAATTGGTAGTATTGTAAAATTATAGTATTTCCATCTAACAGACTGCGTTCCTAATCATGCATTAAGGTTGGACACTAGCCTTTTCAAATGCGGTTTGTATTGTATCCTTAGTTTGCACTATACGCCATCTACCTAGTCTTATGATTAATGACCAAATTTAGAACCTTTATCGAAAATTTCTCATCACAAATTTGTCTTCATTCATTTCTAATCAAAATGTCTATTAATAACAACATATAACCTGTGAATATGAAAACAAATCATAAGAAACGCACTCTAGACAGTCTAGAAATCAAGATTTTGAAAAGCGTATATGTACCCTTTAGGGTACTTTGCTGGAAATGCCAACCTTTGGTTGACTTCTCAATATGTCTTTCACTTATGATGATTTTATAATGAATCGTATACCATAAATATTTTATTGATATAGATACCTTTCTAACCGAAGTATAAGAGTAACTAATCGTAAAAAAGCCGATAGCGATTTTGGGGTTTGAAAAGGTTTTAAAGGAGAAATATGGGTGAATTAAGAACCAGGTTTTGGGTCAAACATAAGCTGAAGAGAAGGACTTAGCAAACTGGATCAGGTTTTATACATAAATAAAAAGTTCCGACAATTCACTTGACTCGATAGCATTCAATCGAGACCATTTATTCTTTTTATCATAAAAGGTTCATGTACTCATTTAATTTACTTTTGATTAAAACTCATGTTTCTATACATCATTTAGTAATTCATCTTTTTCCAAAAACATATGTAATCATACGGGAAATTGATATGCTTGATATGATGTTAACCTTTGGCTTCCAGTTTTATTCCTAAAGGAATTCCTTTCATGTTTGATTCTACTCTCTGTATTCTTCCATCCGGCAATACATTCATCACTCTTTCCATGAAACAAATTTTACTCTCTCAATGCTTGTTTGATAACTACCCCACAGAATGATGTATTAACTTGCAATTCCACTACCAGTACGTCTATTTGGAGGACAGTGCTCGTGAGATTTGCACGAGGGTCGAATGGATTCGAATCCCACGAGAAGCGGCGTCTGCAGCTTCTCATTATTCCATATTTGGCATCAGAACCGGTTTGTGTACAGGAAGCAGAGCAAAAGAGATAAATTTGAGTTGTAGAAACTCGTTGCATAGTCTATGTAAAATGAATACATTTAAGCTGAAATAAACTCAAAGTTAGGTCTATTCTAAAAAGTTGACATTTGGGGTACATATAACAACAACAGTTGGGCAACATATTGCGTTGGTGTTCGAAAGGTTAATTTCATTCATTAACATGGAGGCGTTTAGATTAAATGCTACTGTTCAAAGAAAACTTCATAAAAAAAGAAGTTTTAGTGATAGCTTTTTTAGCTTTTGTAACATCATTTTTGCAATTTACGTCCAATTTTGCATATTTTCAAACACCCATAGAATCCAAACTTGCGCAAAATTCCAAATGTCTTTTTCAGATTATAATTGTCCATTTCCTTATCTTAACCTTTTTATATGTTTGGAACAATCCCATCAAAAGTTTTAAAACATTGCGAGTACAATTTCCCATCCCTCTTCGAGTGACACAAAATATCACAATTCCTTTAAATCTCCACGAAAAAAATCATAAAAAACAATTCACCACTTAAAATTCCAAAACTGTTCTTAAATTATACCCATCTATCCTGCCTACCTAGGTATCTTCAGGTTTAGATCGTTTGTGTGTCGGTCTGTCCTTGAAAAAGTTTCAATGGACACAGACTCGCAACAATCGATTACTTTCCCGCTTTATGAATAACTTTATTTAGTTTTCGCGTCTCAACTGTATCCTATATCAGTTCGTCCGTCTGTACGTTCGTCCAAAAACCAGTCTGAAACACCTTAGAAATGCGGTCCAAGTACCAACAAAGTCTAACTTTCCCTGGCTGTAAATTCATTAATATTGCAAATTGTACAACTTTTTTTCATATTCTGATAGCCCACTCCCTTGGCTTTAATTACAATATGTTTGAATTGTTTCCATAAAAAAATTGAACCCATTGCCAGTCAATATTCTCTTCCCACTTGCTAAAAATACCCAAAAATATGGATTCACGGGTCGGAAAACATTTCAGTATGTTCAATACAACCTGTTTTTATCTTTAAATATAGCCAATGTATCAGAAAATTGAGGAAAACAAGTTGCATAGACCTACATGTTCGCCTGTCTCTATGTTTAAACAAAAAACATTAAAAAAACAAGAGGACCCCGAGGGTCCTGGATCGTTCACCTGACACTTGTAAAGTGTTGGTTACAACAATGTTACACATGAGTAATGGACAAGATTTGTCTAAATTTGACAGTGATCTACTTTTGACCCCAAGTTACTCATAAACTGACTTGGTTGAGATATAACAGGTTGATCATTTTGAGCAAGTTTGATCAAATTGGGCTGAAAATGTAGCTTTCATTGCTTCTAGACTGTAAACAAGGTTTTTCAAAGATTTGACCTAATGACCTACTTTTTGACCCCACACTACCCATGTTCAAACTTGATCAAGATACCATCAAGGTTAACAGTCTGAGCAAGTTTTATTAAGATTGGTCAGAAAATGTGACTTCTAGAGTGTAAACAAGATTTTTCAAAGATTTGACCTAGTGACCTACTTTTTGACCCCGCACCAACCATGATCAATCTATTGAGATATCATCAAGGTTATTATCCTGAGCAAGTTTGATCAAGATTAGGCAGAAAATGTGGCTTCTAGAGTGTAAACAAGATTTTACTAAGATTTGACCTAGTGACCTACTTTTTGACCCCACCCCACCCATGATCGAACTCGATCGAGATATCATCAAGTTTAACACCCTGAGCAAGTATCAGGAAGAATGGGCCAAAAATGTGGCTACTAGAGTGTAAACGCTGAAATTGTTGACGACGCACACACACACACGCACGCACAACAGACGACTGACATTCAAGTATCCTTAAAGCTCACCCAGATCTCAGGTGAGCTAAAAAAGAATCGCCAAAAGAATGTAATTATACAAATCACATTTAAATCAAAAGACTTATAACTCAGTAATAAAAGATATATCAATTCGAAAATATTTCTAAGCATTAGTACATCTTGAGACTTACGAAAGGTTTTTTAAAATCATTTAATATCAGTCCTCGTTGTCCGTACGACCACCTACAACCCATTTTTCAATTTACCTGAAACCTGCTCAAGGACATTCTCTTGTACGTACAGACAAACAAAGATATAGTAATGTATCGCACATCATCGTCTTTTGCTAGGGTTCCTATAACAGAATACATAAACGTTTTAGGAAAACAACCCTATTAACTGTCTCATAAGGGTGTCAAACAGACGTCAAATGCCACATTTTTACCGCAATTTCAAGTATTTAAGACGGGAAAATAGGGGTCACGAATAACGCTTCATACAGACAGTCATGAAAAGAATTGTCCATATTTCATATTGAATAAGACTTTACAATGAAAGAAGTCGTAAGTCTTTATGTTACCTAATTTTTACACAATACTTTCCCCCAACTAGGTCAGCATTACCACATTGGTGCTTCCCGACCACGTACAGACACATATGCAGACATACGGCGGATTGAGAAAGAATTAATCTTACATAGAATCGTTGAATTAGAACGAACATATGTTAGTTTGAAACAATTCTAGGAAAATCAGCCTTATCTTAATCTACACATCCTGTATAACTTACCAAATAATTGGCCTATTTTCAACAGATTAATAGACTGAAAATAAAGGTGTGCTCTAGGCTTACTGCTTTTCGCACACAGACGGACAAGCGCATCTTCTTGAACTTTCATTCCTTTTTAGGCAATATAATGCATTAAATTAACAATACAATTTAAGATGTATATTCAATATATTCGCTCCTTATTCACAATATCTTGTCAAACTTGGTCAACATTAAGAAATTGGCCATATGCCATCTCGTACGCTTTAGTAAATAAAGTCTTGACTTAGACCGCACCCATGGGGCGTTTTAGACTGATATTTTGTAGGACGCACGGATTGACATGTGAAGACATATATACCGACAAGGCACGGAGTTTAAAACTTCTATATTATTTAAAGCATACTAGTGCTCAGAAAAACTGCAAAACCGGGTAATATGAGTTTATAAATTATGATAGAATATGTTGAAACATAGCGATAAACCAAAGGATCATGACAATAAAACGCCTTGACAATTTATTATCTATTTTCCAAAGTCCTATTTTAACAAATTTGGTGCCCACCAATTAAACTTCATTGTTTACATTCATATAATATCTAAAATAGCAATGAGCGCTCTATCGGATTAATGTGTGGAGATCACCCGGTTAGAAAAATCACATGAAACACATTCAAATACCGTCATTTATCCAATATTAACAACATGAACATTCAAAATGGAGCATTTCTTGGGTTTTACTGGATCCCAACGTTTATTTGCTGACTTTGTTTTATCGCAAATTGTAAACAAACCTAATACTATTCACCCTTTTAAAAGCATCATGTGAACTTGTTACAGTCTCAATTCCTCTGTAAAAGGGAATTTAAAGTTCTTTTGAGTTAGTTTTCAATTAATCTTAATCTTTCACATTTTAAGTGTAAATGAGCGCAAGTATGCCTTTAAACCGCAGGCTCTAATGTTTTATCAAACGTAAATTCCAAGTCAATTTCTGCAGTATAATAGATTCGACATCATTTTCAATATATGAAAAGGCCCAAACCAATTCCATGAAAATCTACGTTTTCGCGATTTTGTACATTATTGTTTCATAGGCGAAGGAGTGTTTTCAACATGGGGGCGGCGGCGGTGCAACTTCAGATGAGAACCGGTCTAAGAATAAATGTTCCTAAACCTTTTCATAACTATTCATGCAATTACAAATTCAATAACATTATAGAAATTAAAAGAAAGCGTACAAAAATGTGTATCTTAAATAAAAAAAAAAATAAATGAATAAATAAAAAAGGATATGCCAGGTCTCGATATCGGGCGGAAATCAAATGTATTGAAACAAAAAGTGGCAGCGACCAGGCGGTCACAGCCACGGATTCAACAATTTTAGATAGTCAAAGAATTGAATTATTCTTCAAGCTTTAGCTAATAATTGAAGACAATTTTGAGTCCAACTCCTTAGAACACGTTTTACACCACTGTTTTCGTAAATCAAAACTTCCCGGTATTTTTGTGAGCTGAGTTTTCATTGGATAAACCCGATGTGTTCAGATTGCCATTTGCAATGACGTCAAAAAGATTTTGGTTATCATTCGTAACAAAAGGCGAATTGGTATAGGATAAAGCACAAAAATACACACTTATTTCTATTCTGCTGTTAATTTTGGTTTCTGTCAGTTTTCTTTTACAAATATCTTCATTTGCCATTATGAATATTTTTCACAATAATTTGTGCAACAATTTCTCACAACATTTGGTTTGGCCATATCCTAATAGAAAACATACCAAGGGATGAGATTTCATTTGTAACAATTCTTAATTCTTAAGACCCACCCCAATAAAGGATCGACTCTGTTATATATCCGAATAAAAGGAAACGTATGTCATTCTTGAGCTCTGTTATTAATCTTAGTAAGGATGTGGGTTTTGCGATGGATTTTGCATCCATTACAAAAAGGACTACAATAAATGTCATGCTCGCGTGGGCCGTTATTCAAAACATCAAGTTAATTTTTGACGTGAAACATTGAGATTAATGTTCAACGATAATTGCATCCTTTTTTTATTTGAAAGTTGAAATTAATTCGACATCATTTATTTGTACAGTTTATAATTCAGCTTAAATTCGTGCAAACTACGACTTATCAAAAATTACATCGGCTTGACTGTACGTGGCCTATAGGTTTTTATTTGCAATGTCAATTTTGCTTTCGGCACAATATTTAGATTTTGTCTCAACGACAAGTTCCTTACAAATTTAATCTATAACATTGTTATTGTGCTTGCCATATCTGCTTATGATTGTTAAGAAAAATCCCTCAAAAACGAATACACATAATAAACCTTACGAGTATTCGCAACGTCATTTTGATTTTAGATAAAAAAAGTTCCGAGGTTTTCTATCAGTTATATTTCTTCTAATACATTGCCGTTTACACACATATTTCAACAAAAGGACAGAGGTTTAGAATTATGCTATTGGTTGAGTTAAGTTAATGTGTATCTGGTGAAGATTTAAATGTATATTGTAATAATTGTGCATGCCGGCATCAGTAACGTCAAATGGGTTTTTGATCAGAAAATCAAGAGTGTTCAACGAATAGATTTTTTACTTTGCTGCATAGGCTATTGAATTTTAAAAAAGTAACAATGTTGAGCTGTTTAATAAAACTTTTTGATGATACAAGTCTCGTGGAAATTTGACAAAATCTTAAATATGAATCGACATGGATGTGAAGGCAAGACATTGCAACTTCAATACAATTTCCGGTGTATTTCTTTGAGTTTTTCACTGATTGATATCTTATCTTAGTCAAGACGGATAATAATGAATTAAAAATCATTATGTAGCCGTGAGCTTCTGCTTACTTATGATATAAGTTTAATTGGACTATATTGTGTATCATCTAAGTAAATGGCGTGACCATGTATCATGATATTTGTGACTTCGTTTTGAAATTGAACAAAACTTATGGTGTTATTCAAGTAGCAATTCATCAACGATTGTGTGCTTGATTGAAAAACAATTTATACCAAATAGAAGCTAGAAACAATATCTTGAACATAATATAGGTTTTATCCTGTTCTGATGGTATTAATATATATATATTAATAAGACGGCGTTCAAAAGCAACATATCAATATATCATTTTTAAGGAAAAAATGTGACCTTTCTAATAGTAAAACCTCTAATGAAATCAAATGAGAATCAAAAAGGTTTTACGGTATGGCTGTGATGGCTAGGTTTTACGAAGTCATTTTCAGAAGTTCAACAAAATAGAGTCATAAAAATTGATTTAAAAGTTACCAAGTTCGGGCTTGATGAAATAATTGTTTATATCAGATAAGAGCAAAGGACATCACCTTGGCAATTATACAAGTTTCATGTTAACTCTGAGTTTATAAAATAGATTATTTGATATAGATTTGTAGAGCGGTAATCGCAACGTCGGGGTAAGAATTTATCATAAAATTTGTGTTTTTCACCGAAGTAAGGCGGTAAGAATACACGTTCAAAACAACTTGTCAATATATAATTTTAAAGGAAAAAATATTTATTATGGTAAAACTTTTAATAAAATCAAATGAAAAACAAACAAAAATTATGGTACGGCCGTGATGGCCGGGTTTTACGACGTCATTTTCAGAAGTTCAACAAAATTGAGTCATTTTTAATACGTCATATCTCTAAAAATATAAAGAATTGAATAATTATATTTTATCATAATAAACTTTAGGATTCCATTTTCGATTTAAAACTAGTCAGAAAAAATCTAGCGAGAAATAAAGGATTTAGATGCTTTGGCCGTGTTTGTGGTCTTTTTTTGTTTTTTGTCTAGTATGGCCGGGGAATACACTCTGCCCAATTAGAGACACTGGGCAGCCACAATTGGAGACACTGGGCAGCCACAGTTAAGAGACATGGACAGCCACAGTTAGACACTGGGTAGCCTCAATTAGAGACACTGGGCAGCCTCAATTAGAGACACTGGGCAGCCACAGTTAGAGACACTGGGCAGCCACAATTAGAGACACTGGGCAGCCACAATTGGAGACACTGGGCAGCCACAATTGGAGACACTGGGCAGCCACAATTGGAGACACTGGGCAGCCACAATTAGACACTGGGTAGCCACAATTGGAGACACTAGGCAGCCTCATTAGAGACACTGGGCAGCCACAATAAGAGCTACAAAGGAACCCAAAATCCTCAATGTGAAATCAAAAAAGTCCCTAAAATGTTAAGGAGATGTACACTACAGACTTATACAACTTTCAAACTGTTGCACTTAGGAACTTTGACTGTGATAAAGACCATAAAGAGGTTGGCTGGACAGATATAGTTATGTTTTCTTTAAGCATTGACAATCCTAATGTAGTCAGTATTTATTACAATTACAATGGAGAAGTTCACTACTTAAACTTGGTGCAGAGAGTTAGCAGAAGTACTGAAATACCAAATCCAATGAACAAGGTTCTGCAGAAGTTGTATAAGTACAGACCCAAGATCAGTTGGGAAAAAAAACAAGGATCTGTTATGGCTATGTAAAACACGACTAGAAAGGTCCATCAACTGTACTACTTTATGTTGCCACATTACAATGAATAAAACAGTGAACAAGTTCAGGCCAGTGGATCACATGACCAATGTTTACAATCTTATATCCTAACAAAATGCCAGGGCCCAGGTATTTTTGCTTTTTTCACCTCCTTTTGCAAATGATAGCCATATTGTTAACCCCACATGAGTTGACCATCAACTTTCCAGTTCTAGTGGTATATGATCACCCCTGCTTTATAACGGCTTTACGTCTAACATTTCCCAGAGATCGCAGTCAAAGTGTGCACATGTCCAAAACAGACTCAATTTATGAGACAAACCTGCATATTTCTTATAATTATATCCCATTTTCATGTTTATATAGGAAAGTGACTGAAGTAATTGACTCAATTCATGAGACAAGCCCACAAATTTCTTAGAGTTTGCACATTTATATAGGAATGTGACTGAAGTGATCAACTCAAATCATGAGAAAAGCCCACATATTTCTTAGAAATATATCTAATTGGCATGTTTATTTAGGAATGTTTATGAAGTTATTGATGTAATCCATGAGATGAGCCCACATATTTCTTAGAAATACATCTCATTGGCATGTTTATATAGGAATGTGACTGAAGTGATCAACTCAAATCATGAGAAAAGCCCACATATTTCTTAGAAATATATCTAATTGGCATGTTTATTTAGGAATGTGACTGGAGTTATAGATGTAATCCATGAGATGAGCCCACATATTTCTTAGAAATATATCTCATTGGCATGTTTATATATGAATGTGACTGAAGTTATTGATGTTATCCATGAGACAAGCCCATTGACAAAGGAAGTCCTGTGTGAGATCCTTCCTACAGGGCCAAACAAGAGAGCAGGATTACCAGCTGCAAAACTAAGAGCAATGGAAAGGTGGATTGCAGAAGCCAACAGTATACTGATAGATATCTGTGCCTGCATTCCAAAAGCCAGGCTTATGGCCTATAGAAACTTCCTGATGTGATAATAAAGGATATATTGCACATAAATGAAGATGTCAGACGGCCAAGATTTGTGGAGGAATGTGTCGACTGATTTACTAGATGAGGTAGACGAAAAACATTTCAAAACCTACCAAGACACAGTTACTGTCTCGTTGACAAGCCCGAAAAATTCCTCCCAGATATCAATTACAACTTATCAGTACTATATAACTTTGACAAAATATTAAAATATGTCTCTTTCTTAATTGAACGTGATGGGAGTGGACCTCAAACAAAGGATCCTCTAACGACAAATGTGTTTGAGAAAATGATGACATCCTCCATCTGGACTCCATTGGGACTAAGTGTCCTCCCAAAAAATCTGAAGCTTGAGCTTATTTCACAGATTTGTCAATATCAACAAGCTACGAGCAGTTTGAGCAAGGAAAATTGGTTGCGCAACTCCGGTAGTGCATTTGCGCATCAAAACAACGTGTTTCAGAGGCAAGTATTTTTTCTTTGCTATTTTTCTGCATTTTCAGGCAAGTTATCAAAAATCTAAAGACATGATTCAACCCTTATGGAATTTAACCGGCTATAGGTCAAGTTTCAGTTTTGTACTTTGGAATTGGCTGAGTTTTCGTAATTCTCCGTTGCCAATGCAACTCAACAAATACAGCCTTTTGATTTCCTTGTTGGTAAAAAACAGGCAAATGTCAATCAATATACCATTTTATGTCAATGTTTATATATTTTCTGATAAATAATAATACTCAAATTGATGAAGAACAATCAATTAAAGCCTTCAATTATCAACGTTTGAATGGAAACTTCATCACCTATGGTAAAACTGAGTTGTTGAAGGATGGCAACCTCTTCTCAACAAAGTATGAAAGCATGATTATTCCATCATTCAAATACCATTGAATGTGTTTATAAAATAAATAATCATTAATTCAGAGTTGATTGATGCAAATGGAAGAATGTACAAAGTGGGACCCTATGATGTATCTTGGATAATGACGGGGTATTTCCCAGATTGCACATATCAAGATTTCAGATATCATATTTGGCCATGTAAGCATGAACACTTGTTCATCAATTCTGGGGAAATATAAATTAATCTCACTAAAAAGAATACTGTAAAACTATTGTATAACCCAAGAGTTGGACCTCATTATCAAGAGATAACTGTTCTAGTATCGAACCTCTGATCAACAAACTTGCCACGGAAAGGAAAGGCAGCAGACAAGACAAGTGCAGCAATAATTTTACCACTGCGTCCCCGCATCCCTGACGCATAAAAAAACTGATAAAGCAAATGTATTAAGTTGAAATGACCAAACATTGACTGCTACCTGTTTTGATCTAGAAAAGGACTTCATGACACTAAAAGGCTAAGCTTAAGCATGGTATTATAGATGATGACTTAACACTTTCAACCTTTCTATTTATGATCTGGGGACTTCAAATGCAAATTGTTATGTGTTGAACAAATCAGTTGCTGGTAGAGGGGCATGTGAGATAGGTAGCTGCATAAATGATTTTCTTAAGGGATTGTCTTAAAATGGGTAGCAGAACATTATATACTATTCAGATAATTGCAGCTCACAAAACAAAAACAGGTTTTAATCAGCCATTTTGTGGTATTCGATGATCACAATGAACTTCAAGTCTATCAATCATTAATACCTACAGAAAAGTCACACACAGTCAGAAAATGATTCTGTTCAAGCTGCTGTTGAAACCGCAAATGCACAGAGTTAGGCACTGTACACAAACCCTCAGTGGGCAGCCACAATTACACAATTAGAAACCCGGGGCAGCCACAATTAAAGCTAAAAGGAAACCAAAAATCCTTAATGTGATATCAAAAAGTCCCTATATTGTTAAGGAGATGGACACTACTGACTTTTACGACTTTAAAACTGTTTCAAGAGCACTTAAGAACTAGGACCATGAAAAGGTTTGCTGGACAGATAAAGTCATGTTCTCTTTGACAATCCTAATGTAGTCAGTATTTATTCCAATTTCAATGGAGAAGTTCACTACTAAAAAGATGTCGCAGTAGTACTGAAATACCAAACCCAATGAAGTTCAGGCCGGTGGATCACATGACCAATGTTTACAATCTTATGTCCAAACAAGATGCCAGGGCCCTGGTATTTTTGCATTCTTCGCCTTCTTTTGCCAATGATAGCCACATTGTATATCCCGCATGCATTGATGATCAGCTTTCCGGTTCTGGTGGTATATGATAACCCATGCTTTGTAACGGTGTTACATCTTACACTTGGCAGTGATCGCGATTGATGGGTGTGCATGTTCAAAGCAGTGTGATTCCCGCCTCAAGTTGTGGTTAAATAGCATGAGAGGGACTCTGTTTCAACCCTGTAAGCACTGAATTTCATTGGACTTTGCAAACAATTATACACCCAGATCAGTTGACATGCAACAATACAAGCTGACCAGAGCCTACAGTTTTTGCTACTCTGGCACCTTTTTCCTTTGCTGCAATTTTTTGTAAAATGTACTTTGAGAAGTTTTTCGACAAACCCTAGATATGTCAGCTTAAAAATTATATATATATTAGCATTTATTGGGGCAAAAGAATAATGTTATGATAACAATGAGGAATTTGACTGAAGACATGGACTTCAATTCATGAGACAAGCCCACAGATTTCTTAGAAACATATCTAATTGGCATGTTTTTAGGAACATGACTGAAGTTATTGATGTAATCCATGAGACAAGCCCACATATTTCTCAGAAATATATCTTATTGGCATGTTTATATATGAATGTGACTGGAGTTATTGATTTGATTCATGAGACCAGCCCATCAACAGTGGAAGTCCTGTGTGAGATTCTTCCTACAGGGCCAAACAAGAGCGCAGGATTACCAGCTGCAAAACTTAGAGCAATGGAGAGGTGGATTGCAGAAGCCAACAGTATACTTATGGATATCTGTGACTGTATTCTAAACGCCAGGCTTATGGCCTATAGAAACTTCCTGATGTGATAATAAAGGATATATTGCACATAAATGAAGATACCAGAAGCAAACAATATGCTGATAGATATCTGTGACTGCATTCTACATGCCACATATCAGTTCTGTATAACTTTGACCATAACATTTAAATGTTTCTTTCTTAATTGAATGTGATGGGAGTGGACCTCAAACAAAGGATCCCCTAACGACAAATGTGTTTGAGAAATGATGACAGCCTCCACTGGGATTAAGTGTCCTCTCAAAAAATCTGAAGCTAGAGCTATTAACCTACCCACCCACCTATAAAATCTAGGGTCAGTAAAGGGCAAACCAACAATATCTTAAATGTGGCCTAAATTCTAAGGATCATCAGGCAGCTCTTGAAGCAACAAGCCTCCAAAAAGATAAACAAAAGACTGAGGAAACTCAACAGTCTGCAGAACATTTTGCAAGGCTGCTTGCTTTGAAGTGGCTGTATTGACTCATCTTAGAAAACATTCCACTGTGTAAATTCAGGTCTTTCTTGGGTTTTAAGAGGAGTGTTGGTGTGGATGCACTCTCTATTTTGGCCTTTTCAGAATTTCCCAACAGAATTTTTAATACGAATCTGATGGTGCTACAAGACTTTTTTAAAAGCCCTGTCATACATAGTTGAAGCTGAAACATGTAAATAAACCAAACTGTTGTAAATCAGTAATTTAGAGGTTCTGAAAGACTGTGATTTAAGAAAAAATATCTACCGCAGAACTTTTTCTCACAGAGCCTGATAAAGACTACCAGAATACGTCATCGAAGCAGGGAATCTGAACAGCTTCAAAAATCAGCTAGACGGATACATGGGAGAAAGGGCCTACTTGATTTCACCGGACAAAACCTGGGTGTCAAACGTCAATGAGGGGGTTATATAAGTCAACACGACTTGCAACCCTATATAGATAAACTTCAAACTTCAAGCAAGGGGTTATTTTGGATGGGGTTAATGAGAAGGCATCGTTGGGATGTTGCCTTCTTCATATTGGAGGGATGATGTTCCCAAATATAAACAGCAGACATTGTACGAGGGTTGGTAAGGAAGTTTGTGGACTGGTCTCATAACTTTTTTATTATCCGTCATAAATCATTGAAATCTTCAATAAACGCTGTTTAACTCTTTGTTAACTCAGAGCAGGTGTTCTGTTAAGTTTTGTCAATTATTTGCCGAATTATCTGTCCTTAAAGTAACACGGGTGGACGGACCCGGAGCACGTCAGAAATTACATGCTATTCAAACTTTTTCATTAGGACTTATCACCCAATAGAAAATGTTCACGCCTGTGCAAATCTCTGCGAATTTGTTTGCTGTGATATTGTACCTCTGACGTCATGACCTGAAATTGTCATGTAATTCCGGTTTCGCGTTTAAAAGTTACAAGGACTTTCATCACCACGGTCGTAATCTAAACTAAAGAAACCATGACGTCAACTGGCGACGTTGAATTGAGGTCAGTTGTTAAATTTTGCTATTGGTCTTGATCGGACACCAATTGAGGCGTTCAACATGTTTAAGAGCTCCAGCACTACTTAGAAATGTAGCAGATCAATAGCATTCAAATGGCATAAACAGTTTAAGGAGAGATTCAATAGAAGATGACGAGCGATATGGTCATCCACCGGTACTTAAATGTTCTGGCAAAGACAAAGAAAAATACATGGTTATCAGTGAGATAAGGCACACTTTGAGAAGTTTTGCATTCAAGCTAGGTGTTTCCCAGCCAACTATACATGGAAGTTTAAGTGTTGAATTAGGAATGTCAAACGTGTTCACTCGTCAGGTGCCGCGACTATGAACGGGAAGCCATCGTTCTCTGCTCGGAAATGATAATCAAACAAAACAAACGCAAATGTGAATGATTCCTTGATCGTATTGAAAATCCACGGACGAGACATGACTATGGCATTTTGATCCAGATACAAATGCACAGTCCTGCATATGGATAACCCCGAGGACCACATAAAGATGGCACGAGTGCAGAAAAGTGGTGAGAAACATATGTTTATTATGTTTTTCATGGACCAGAAAGACACGATTCTTCAACACCAAGGTCCGAATGGACATACACTCAAAATCTAGTTAAATTCTTCGACAGTGACTGGTACCTTCTTGTCTACAATAAATCGGTACAAAGGCGCATAAAATGCATTCAAACACTCGGTGACTACACGGAAAATGTTTGAATAGACATTTAACGTTATCTTGACTTTATCATGACGTCGCGTTTTGTACTTTGTACGCTGTTTTGCTCCGGGTACGCACTACCGCATTATTGTTTTGTTATATTTGTTTTATTGTTGATCACACTTTCATGAAATGTGTACCTTATGGAGATAATAAATCAAATTGTATTATTATATATATCTTATACATGTATAATGCTGTATATCTTTTTCCTAGTACCAGTCCACAAACTTCCCTACCAACCCTATATATGCATACGAAGAACAATAAATTGTAGCCTTCAACTATCACTGCTTGAATGAAGACTTCATCAACTATGGTATAATTGAGGTGTTGAAAGATGGCTACCTCTTCTCACCAAAGTATGAAAGCAGGATTATTCCATCATTCACATCCCACTGAATGTGTTTATAAAATAAAGAAATGCAATACTTTAATTTGTCACAAGAAATTCAGAGTTGATTGATGCAAATGGAAAAATGTACAAAGTGGGACCCTATGATGTCTCTCTTGGTCATGACCGGGGTATTTCCCTCATGCACATGTCCAGAATTTAGACATTATATTTGGCCATGTAAGCATGAACACTCATTCCTCAATTCTAGGGCAAAGTAAATCAATCTCACTTTAAAGAATATTGTAATATGATTGTATAGATTTGTCTTTCTAAGAAAGGCTAAATATTGACATTTTTTTTTATCATTGTATCATTAAGTCTGCTTGAAATGTTTCCTATAATTATTTTTCAGAAAAAAATGAAGTTTCAAAAACAAAACTCCATCAATTAAGACATGATTGATGCAGCTACACCTTTTTTCAGTGAAGCTACACCCAAAGATACAGATGGAAACATTTATAAAGTGGGACCCTATGATGTCTCTCTTGGTCATGACAGGGGCATTTCTCTCATGCACATGTCCAGATTTAAGGCATTATATTTGGTCGTGTAAGCATGAACACTCATTCCTCAATTCTGGGGCAAAGTAAATCAATCTCGCTACAAAAAATAAAAAATATAGTAAAATGTAATGATAGTAGAATGATTTATCTTTCCAAGTCTTAAATCAATTCGGTTTTTTTTATCATTGTATCATCAAACCAGTCTGTCATGTTTCCTATATTAATTTTTCAGAAAAGAATGAACAGTTTTGAAAACTCCTAGAAAAAGAACAAAACCTTAATGATGGCAGGTAGAATATATTTCTTTATATAGACCATTATGTTATTGCATAAAATATAAAAACCATGTTATGTCCAGTGACTACAAAACCATAGCATATTTATATACATTTGATATGATCACATCATATTTCAGCAGCTTTTTTCTACGAATGGCACCAGCCAATGCCTAAAGTGCCGATCCGGACTGCCAATTTAAATGTTCACTTTATCCGTCAATGTTAGACAAAGACAAATCAAGCCAGGAGTTGGACCTCATTATCAAGTCACAACTCTTCTAACATCTAACTTCTGATCAACAAACTTGCCACGGAAAGAAAAGGCAGCAGCCAAGACAAGTGTATCATTTTTCTGGCAAGTCTGTCTGTAGAACGGCTATTTTGTATGGTGTTTATCTGGAAACTGCAGATGCAATAAGACCCTCTCTTGAAACAAACAGTCTTCTAGCGAGTCTATGGAAATGCCAAGAAAACTCCCAAGCATTCCCTGATTCTTGATGATGTGAAAAATGTCAAGGATTTTCTCATTCATTATGCAACCCAAAATGCAGTTCACCTGCCAGGTAGAACATCTCACTTCAGAGACATTAAGGCCATTCTTCTACCTTCTGATAACAACAAGGCTGATATTTTTTGCATCTACTGCAAAGCTATGGACAGTGTGGGCAGCAGACGAATCTCTCTTAAAGGACATTTTATAGATTATGGAATTTTGACAACAAAGAAATTTGTTCCATATTTTTGTTTAGTTTAGTGTTGAAGTAGTGTTATAAATGTAAAATTGAAATTCTTAGTAGAAAAATGTTTTGAATAATGTTTTTCAGGTTTAAGTGAGGACTTGAAAAAATAGAGTATACCCTAATCATACAGTATTTCTGGAGCTGATTTCTTATTTGCACATGTTTAACCCAAACCAAAAAATACACAGTTTCTGTAGTGCCTAAGCAACATACATACATGTTGCATGATTTATTTTGCATTCATTATCTTTATTGGTGTATTGATAAGTATGGAAGGTCAATGGCATTAACATTATTGAGGGGAGTGGGAGGGGAGTTGTCAAACATAATTTTGAATATTAAGGGCCAAGTGACATTTGAAGATTATGTTGTTTCTTTTAAAGATTGTTATCTTTTTTCTTTTTAATTCCATTTTATAAATTGATGATGTCTTAACTTTTTGAGTTATAACCCCATGTTATTGAACTATTTATCTTCTTAAAGATTCCATTTTTCTTTCATTTCAGGATGGACGAAGAGGAGCTAGGGACAGTGTTCATGAAGAAATACATATTTTCAGAGGAGGTGATGCTCTAGGCCATAAAGCCCTCAGTTACTGTCTGCTGGTTCCCAGACAGGATTGAGCCCCCCTCCCCTCTCCCCCAGGGTAAGACCCTGCCCATTAATTGTACCTGTTTGACAAGACTGCTCCTCTCATGTCACACAAGTGCCGTGTTTTGTCCGAGGCCTACTGTCCACAAGCCAAGAGCATATAAGTCTGAAGGAGTGACATTTATGGCATCTTCCAAAAAAAAGTGTACCAGTGTCCGTCAAAATAAGAAAATGTTCTGTAACTTCAATATAAACATTATTTGTATTGATGGAGATTTTTTCAATATAATTATCTGGCATGTGCATCACAAAAAAACTGAATTAAAGCAAATGTGTTGTGTCTTATGTTGTTTTTATACAAAAATAAAACCTGAAAATGACCAAAAACTGACGGACACAACTCCCGAAAAAAACGATGGTTATACTAAAAGTTGTATATTTTTAAAATTAAGAAGGGTGCTGTTTCCATATATGTTTGTTTCTGTCATCTATATGATACATATTGATTTATTTTATTTCATACATGGTTGTTATCCTTGCAAGATCGATTTTTTGTCATTTTATTTTAGTACTTAAAAAAAAAAGTTGCTCAGTCAATAAAGATGACGTTCGTGCTCCAATAACAAATATACCCTTCTGCGTAAATAATCATACATTCGCCATAAGAAATATGCACACAATTAAATATAATGATTTTTGTGGACATTAATACATTTAGAAAACTAGCATTGACATCAATATGTGTTTAATACATGTATTTGATAATGTCAGCGTCAGTTCTGTCAAAAAAATTATTTGACGTTCGCTCCGAGGCACTGTTAATGCTACGGTTGTTTATCTTTCCCTGTTGAAATCACTACATCCGGGACATCCAAAATATGGCCGCGTATTTTTAAAACAATGCGAGGCTGAGCAATGAATAAGGCAAGTTTGCAGTCTGTCAACATTATTTTACGATCGCAAGAAATGACGATGGCCAAATCTTGTTTTTCATTGGTGTTTTTGTCAGGTTTGGTATTATTTAAAGCCAACATTTGCCATTTTTGAAACATTGTTGTGTGACCCGGATGCAAAACGAGAAGTAACTGTCCTAATAACCACTGCGGCAATGATTTTGCGGCTTCGATCGTCATATTTTGACGGACAGTCTCAATGTTGATCGTCATTTAGGACAGACTAACTGATGCGACGGTCATTTATTGACGGAGTGTTTTTTATCGATCGTCATATTTTAACGGACAGTGAAGAAAACCACAAACATATGAGAAAACGAATGGTCATTGAACTTACCAGAAATGAAGCCTATTATCTTGACAAAACATTCTTGAAGAAAGGAAAACAAGACAATGCACAAGATGATGTACCAAAGGCTTTTGCACAACTTTCAAATATGTATATGGGTCAGCATCTAACGACGTCTGTGGTCAAAAGTCTCTACGAGAAAGAAGTCCTTGAAATCAGGAAGTCTGGTGCTTATATGGGTCTTTGGCAAATCACTTGTCTGGCAAACATACTAAGATGTCCAGTAGTGTCTGTCTGCCCAACTTATGGAACACACACTGTAAGAAGGGATATGCACAGGGTGTTTTATTCGTTCAATGAAGAATTACATGAATGTCAACCAGTGTTCATCATGTGGACATGAATCCAACCCTACTTAGTGGGTTTACATCGAATTAGAGCCCTTGTCCGGAGTTCGTATTCTATATTGATTTGATTGACCAGTATTTTATATTTTACACATAAGCATAATGAGTAGCCCAAAGCAGATTGACAGCAAGATAAGCTTTAATATAGTAGCCAACCATATCCATGATGCCAGTGTATCGCCGGCAGCAGACGAGTTTGGGGAAAAATATCCTCAAATATTCCCTCAAATTCCGTTTCAAGAACATTTTACTCAAGTAAAATCTGAGATTTTTCCTCAAATATTTGAGGAAGGTTGGTAGCTTCCTCAAATCGTTCCTTAAATATGGCGCTTGGAAGGAAGTATCGACG
Source organism: Cerastoderma edule (assembly GCA_947846245.1). Lineage (NCBI taxonomy): Eukaryota > Metazoa > Mollusca > Bivalvia > Cardiida > Cardiidae > Cerastoderma > Cerastoderma edule. Next base: position 57,103,661 of record OX401404.1, read on the forward strand.
GCGAAGGGGAATAAGAAGAAAAAGAGTGTTTCGAACACGAATAGACCCTAATCGATACGACGACATGGATACATTTAAAAGATTTCGGTTCCATAAAGAAACAATTGATTACATTAAAACCATGGTTTTGATGGATCAAGGCCACCCATTTACAAGGCGGTCACAACCGCTAGATCAAGAGTTACAGCTTCTCGCGGCCCTTCGTGTGCGACAGGGTCGCATTACAGACTGATAGGGGATTCGCTTGGAATTTCAATTCCCTCAGTGAGCAGATCTGTGGACCGAATAATGAAGGCTCTTTGTACAGTGGCGAATACTTATATTAAATTCCCAGTTGGAGACGATGTTGCCGTTGCGAAACAAGGATTTTATAAACTTGCCAGTAAGTTAAAAGTTGTCTCCCTTGTGATTCGTGTAGTAAAATTACTATGTATTATTTTATAACAAACGTACGTAGAGCGTGAGCCGCGATGGCTCAGAGGTTTTGTCTGTAAACCACCGTCTGGACGGAGCTAGTTCGAATCGCGAAAGGGGCGATTTTTTTCCCATCATCTAAAATGTTTTACCCTTTTAGTTTCAAAAAGTTATAAGAGAAATTGCTCTCAAAGTCGATTTAAAGTTGAATCCTGATTCTAAAATAATCTGTCTCTTCCTAAAACATGCTGAAGAGCAACTCTGGCAATTGGTATGTGTTATTTCTCTTTTTTTTGGGGGGGAAGGGGTGTGGGGCCCTCCGAATTTTTCACAAATTGTGTGTAATGACATTTCCAAAAGTATTTTTGTCCTAAAACTGTTTATTAAGTGGTTGTATCATTTATCTGTTTTATTTCAATTAAGGGTTTCCAAATGTGATCAGTGCCATCGATGGAACCTTTGTGAGGATAATGGCACCTAAGGAGAATGAAGTGGATTTTGTGAATAGAAAGGGATACCACTCCCTTAATATACAGGTACGATCTTTTTTTTTTATAAAGGTTATAAATATGTATTAGTACCAAATTGTTTTAAGAAGACTTGATATCACAACAGTGGATCACTTGATAGTTGTTCACCGAGTCCTTCACATGACACATGTAAGTCTTTTTATAAATGACTTAAAAATAAGATCTATGAGTTAAATTTATCTCTAGAATACAATTTAAATAGTTAGGAAATAACTCCTCCTATTTAGTTAACAATTTCAAAGTTATATCTTAGTGTTTCCTTGACCTGAAACCAATATTACCGGTATTCTTTGTAAGACTAAAAACTGACTTTTTCATTTGGAGATCAATCCAAAGGCTTAAGTCTACAGGTGCTTACAATTTGGACAAGTCAGAAAATATGATATTAAAGAATAAATCAATTGCATTCAATATTCTAAAAAAATATTGCAATTTCTATCTAAACAGATGGCATGTGACTCCAGTTACAAGATAACAAACTGTGTGGCAAAATGGCCCGGGTCTGTCCATGACTCGAGGATATTCCGGGAAAGTAGACTCTGTAGAGGGTTTGAGAGTGGTAAGGACAACTAGTATATATATAAGTTACTGTAATAGTTTTATTTTTATTTGATAATTATTTCTTCATCAGTAATTTGATTAAATTGCTGCTCCTTCAATGAAGCAAAATAGATACAAAATGATGCATTTATAAGAGATCAAGTTACAAAATATACAAGTTTATACATTTAAGTAAATTCAGGATTAAACAAAAAACATTTTTACTTTCAGGAGATTATGATGGGTTTTTAATTGGGGATTCTGGTTATGCCTGCCGTCAGTTCCTTCTGACACCATTCAATTCTCCAGCAGATGAACCCCAGGCCAGGTACAAAAAATCAATATGTTGAACGAGGGTAATAATCGAACAATTATTTGGAATATTGAAAAAGAGATTTGCATGCCTTCACAAAGAAATGCGTTTGACACCAGCTTAATCTGCCAAGGTTGTCATGGCATGCGCTGTCCTCCACAACATTGGGTTATTGTGTGGAGACATTATTACGGCAGATGACTCTGCCGAGGAAATCGAAGGTGAAGACATACATGTGCAAGATGCTGGAGATGGGGAAAATATGAGAGCCCATATTTGCTCTACATATTTTAGCTAATTATCAAATTTTAATTAACATGTTGGACTTGTACATGTATACAGTCAATCTTGTTTTAAGTGACCATTATTAAAGGTAAAATAAACATGCTGCCAGATGTGCCAATTCATAAACTAAGGGCTTTCTACAATGTTTGTAAATGTTATCAAGCTGCTTTGAAATTATTAGGCCTTTCATGCAGTGTTTAAGTATGTTCTCCTAAAGCAAGATTGAAACATATAAAATATAATTTGCAAAAAATTGGATAATTAGAGGAAGGAAACCTCAAGCTGACTGATCACTGTTTATCAAGTAAATGTATGAAAAAGAAAACTTAATAGTGAATAAAACAAGATAAAGTTACTACTAAATAAATGCAAAGTATAGTAGTTTATAATGCATTTCCAACAAATTAACATTTAAAGGCACATGAAAAGAGATGAGTACAAATAAATTACTGAACAAATTTATTGAATTCTTTAATTATGTTCATAAGATTTGTTAAAGTCAATTTATGAATGATGTGAGACCCTATTTTATAAAGAATTTATAGTATTAATCTCCTTCCATGAGCCTTTAATCAATGTTGTTTCAAAAGCATAAAAGCGCTCATAAACACTATGATAGAATAAGTTGAAACATATCGAAAAACCACAGGATCATGACAATATAACGGCTACACTATCTATTATCTACTTTTTACAAGTGCTGTTTTCACAAATTTGGTGCCCTACAATGTAACATCATTGTTTACATTTGCATGGGTGCAAGTTGAAGAATTTCAAAAACCTGAAATATGTAGTTCATTATCCTGAAAAGGCATGTTTGCTATAGCATTATATAGGGACAAAAAGCCTCAAAAACCTGAAATTCAGGAATAATCCTGAACACTTTCACCCATGCATTTGTGTTATATCTAAAATTGCAAGGAGTGCTAGGATTAATGAGTGACATTCAAATTGAAAAAAATCTTTCACAATCTAAGTGTAAATGAGCAAGTATGGCTTAAATTCCTGATGTAGCACAAGAGCTTTTAAAACAAGCAATCTCCAAATTTATTTGTAAATGCATTGTTACATGTGCAAAATGTTTTTCTGATACAGGAAAAATGGAGATAATGACCTTCAAATTATGATATAGATACAAAAGAATCTTTCTAAATCGAAATCCCAATTTAAAAAGTTTTGTATTTGTTTTAACCCATGTATTAAATGGTTTAATGCATGAGAAAAAATATCAAATAATTCTCTGTACCACCTGTTCATAGATGATAAAATTGACATGTAAAGTGTCAGAATAGCTTTAGTAAAAATCCTGAAAGGGATATGGATTTTCATGAGAGGCAGTCTCCCGACTGATTCACGGAATGCCGATGGTTCTACACGCCTTGACCAACCCTTATGGGCAGTTGAGTATAGGGTCTTCCTCCATCATTAAGAGTCGGGCATCGCTACATAACTGAAATAATGTTGATGTGATGTAAAACCAATATAGAAAAAAAAAGTAAAAATTCATTGCTCTATGGTCAGGTTGTAATCAGCTGAAATTTTGGTAGAATAATAAAGTTTCTTAATATTTATTAATTCAATTTCTTCTTGTAGTTTTTGTCTTTTTTTGATAAAAGTATTCTTTTCCTCCTCCAATTTTTCTATCTCTAATTTAAGTTTCAGGTTTTCAAGTTTGAAGTTTTCCCTCTCTAAAACTCCAATGTTTGGGCTGTGACTTCTTTTTTCTGTATATGTATATTTAGTCAAAATTGGTTGTGAGCAATATAGTGATTCAGTGGTTAATCTAGAAACAATGGTCTCGGGTTCGATCCCTCAGCAGTACAAGAATTGGCTATTTATCCATATTAGCTTTGGCTATAATCCTGTACATGCTGGAAGAACATTGATTAAAAGGATAATCACCGAAAACTTGTTTTACAGCATTATTCATCAAATTAGTATCTTCAAATAACCTGTTTTCTGTTTAATATAAGCAGAAATATATCATTCTAGAGATGGCAGATTCAGATTTTGTTTAAATCATTTATAACTAACTTAAATCAAAATGATTTTGAAATTAAATGTTTTATTCTTTTTGAAAATTGGTAGAAAACATAGTGAAGAAAGGACTAATGACATCCAATAAGCAATCACTCTATTTGTAACAAAGAACTAATAATTCTTTAAAAAGTAAAAAAAAAAAAGGCTAGTTACTTACTGGATTTGACTTCTGTTTTTGAAGGTCTTGTAGATATCATTGGTGTTGCTTCTTTTGGACAAACTGGTAATTCTAAATTTAAAAATAACAGAGAAACAACATGTATTTTTACATAACACAACCATTTCATTTATCACACACTTTTTTTTCATTTGGATAACCATTATTCTCTTTTCGTATTGTATTTGGTTAGACATTGCAGTCATAAAGACTTTCATTAAAGTTTGATCTTTTCATGAAAGAAATTTAAAGAGAACATAGATGATTCTGACTGCATGTTGCATTATCAGATCACAGAAGGTGAATTTTCTTTTAAATAACTATTTGAATTGTCACTTTCTCTTGTATAAACAGTCATTAATAAAGAAGACAAGCTGATTTGTTTGAAAAAATACTGGGTTTGTCAAATTAGTTTATTCCAACATCCCAATATTATCTATCTGTTCTGATATCATTTGTCAACAAAGAAAATACAAGATATAACCCCCTATTTCATTTGAAATATAGTATAACCAAGATAAAGTGTTATCCATCATGTACCTTCCACAACTCTGTCAGCACGTCCAAATGTCTCTTCACTATCAATTTCAATCCCTAATGATAGGTCAGGATCTGAAATGAATTTTATGGACATAAATATACATAACATCTCTACCTCAAAGTTGCAAGGACATCAAAAAATGTACCTTATGCCAATAGTCATGGATGGTAATCAATTAAATTGAAAATGCAATCAGGAAAACTTTATAGTCATACTAAATAAAGAACAAAAATGTATTTCCAGAACAAAGTACACTCTCTGAGCTTATGAAGCTAATTCACTGATTAAGTAAATGTAAAACTTAAGCCCTTAGAACTGCAGGTCAAATTCACTATTGATTATCAGTAGCCAATCCATGAATGATTTTCAAAAACTTAAAACACATTTAGTAATCTTTAGTGACTCTTTTGACTTTCGCCCATTGCATCAGAAAAGGTTTCCAAGTCAATTCCACTGTGTTTTATTATCAGATATGATTCATTTTCATTTAGGAGAACGGAACAATATTTATTTTGTTTTTATGCTCATTAAACAAGCTTCTCAAATCACAATCAATTTATCGTAATTGAAATAAAAGTTTAAAGGTTTTTCCATCATCAGAACAACACAAATTAATCTTACTCAAAGAATCCAAATTCATTGGCAGACCCGCCATTCTCGGCCTCTCCCCCATTGTCTGTATGATCAACAGTTGTGATGTTGATGGTTCTGGAAGAGGAGGACCTCCTCCAGTCCTTGGTCTTTTCGCCTCATCTAATTTTTCTTTTGCTATTAATAATTAAATGTGGGTGACAGTTGGTTTGGTAAATGACTGGTTCGGTAAAAACAAAAAAACTATTCTAGAGTCAAAGGATTTGTAAATAATGTATGAAATGTATTTGTTTTAGCACTTAAGTTATAAAATTCCTTCTTAAAACAACTAGTTTGATTGTTTTAATACTTAGTGTGAGAAATTCCTATTTAAATGATTAATTAGAGTGTTTGCATTATAAAACGAACTGCACAGATTTTACTTTAATCAAATCATAGACATAGATAGCATCTTTGTCTCTGATCAAATCATTGATTGTATTTTGTGTGTATTAAAATGCAATGCTTAAAATAATTGTTGCAAACTTGGAAATTACATAACATAACATAATTTTATTAAGACATTAAGCACACAAGCTCATAGTCAATACATATATAATTAATTACATGGGATTGATATGGTGGTCAATATAAGCAATATACATATTCACAATAATTGTATCAAAAATACAAAAATAAAGTAAGGAAAAATGTAAAAAAGGATAATTAGGAAAAAAATGGTGAGAGTGGTTTGGTTTTGATAGGTGCTTCTGGAATGGTCTATTGTTCTATGGAAAAGCTATTTCTTCTTAATTTGAATGCGTGTTTGCAGTAACTGGATAGTCGAATGAGAAGAGGTTTTCTATCGGTATTCAGTAACTGGGTGAATTTAAACATATTTGGGTGATTAGCAAAATGTTTTGGAATATAAGTTGATCTAAGGTCTTTGAAATAAGGACACACTAGCGTAAAATGATATTCATCCTCTATGTCATGTAGAGTACATAAATTGCAGTATCTTTCGTTTCTTACTATATTGGTTTGGCGTCCTTTTTCTATATTTAGTTCATGTGAAGATAATCGTATTTTGCTTAAAATGGTGCGCTGTGTTTTGTTTTCTATAAGTGTAATGTAAGTAGATAGTTCGTATGTTGTTTTTAGTTTATGAAATAACTGCATAGATTTTGAGGTACCAATGTTATTATGCCAATTACTGATATGGATATCCTTGATCCGTGTTGTGAATATGGGCATGAACCTATCTATATCGACTGATTTTGGGTAAAGCCAAATTTCACAGAATCCAGTTGTTTCTAGTAAATTCTTAACATTTTTGCTCCAATTTTTAGAATGTTTATTATCTTCTATCTCTGTTATTTGCATGTTGATAAGTGATGACAAAATACAATTGTTATTCTTCTTATGAAATAGTTTTAGCCAGTACTTGATAATGCATATATATCTATTAATGATTAAGGGGAATCTGCCTAGTTCTGATAGCAATGCTAGCGAGTTAGTTGATCGTTTTACGTTTAATATGCGTTTGCAAAATTTCCTATGTACTCTTTCTATATTTTCTGCTTGTTGAAAACCCCAGACCTCACAATTATAACTAAGGATAGAATTCACATAACAATCAAATAGATTTAAAAGTATTTTGACAGGAATATCATAACCTTTAGTGATGCTAAATAATGAACCCATTGCTCTTAAGGCTTTGCCAACAAGTGTTTGGGTTGCTTGTTGAAACGATCCCCCGCAGGTAAAAACTATTCCTAAATAACTGAAGCTACTAACTATTTCTAGAGTTTTACCTGCATATACCCATTGACAATCTTTTTTTATTTGACCTCCTTTTCTAAAAACCATGATTTTTGTTTTTTCAATATTAACTGTTAATTTCCATTTGTTGCAATAACTTTCTAATTTTTGTAATAGTTCTTGTAGTCCTTCTTTTGTTTCTGAAATAAGTACGGCATCGTCTGCAAATAAGATGATATATATTACTATTTGATCAATTGTGAATCCTTCTAAGTTTGCTTCTTGGAAATGCATTTCAATATCATTTAAAAACAGAGAAAACATTATAGATGAAGTTATCTCCCCTTGGAAAAGGCCTATGTCACTTTCAAAAAACTCCGACATGGTATTAAGGTGTTTAACACACATTTTAACGTTAGCATACATCGATTTTAAAATTCCAAAAAGTTTACCATCTATACCTGATTTTACAAGTTTATACCACAGTGCGTTTCTGTCTATGCTATCGTACGCCTTTTTAAAGTCGACGAAACAGGTAAAAAGTTTACATTTTTTCTTTAACTGTGTTTCTATTAGAGTGTTTAAAATAAATACGGCATCTACAGTACTGTATCCAGGTTTAAATCCAAATTGAGCGTCTGTTAAAACATCGTACTGCTCTGCCCATTTAGTAAGCCTGTTGTTCAAGATAACAGTGAACAGTTTAGAAAAACAACTTGTAAGAGTAATTCCCCGATAATTGTTCGGGTCTGATGGGTCACCTTTTTTGTGAATGGGGATAATTAACCCTTTCCCCCCATGAAGTTGGGAATATACCTGTATTAAGAATATGGTTAAAAACAATTAACAACACTTTATCTGTAATATCTATGCTCTCCTTGAAATATTCGTAGAGAATGTCGTCAAAAGCACAAGCTTTATTGGATCTCAATTGTTTGCATGCAGTGTGTATTTCCTGCAATGTAATTGGTTGATCTAGTTCATCAAAAGTTGTCTCAGTGCGTAAAGGGATACAAAATTTCGATACATGTTCGTTTGAAAGTTCTGCTGATAGATTTTTGAAATGGTTATAGAATTGTTCTGTCGATATAATTGAGTCTTTTACTGAATGTTTCTTTTTCTTAAACATTTTCCAAAATTCACGTGGTTTCGTTCGTCGCATTATATACATCTTGTTTGCCAAATCTTTGTTATACTGGACTTTTTTCTTTTTGCAACAATACTTAAAGTCTTTACGTTTCAAATACATGTGTTTGCGGTTAGACTCGGATAACTCTCGGTTAAGGTTCTTAACTGCATCTTTATATGCGTTTCGTTTCGTTCTGCATTCTATGTCAAACCAGTTATTCTGGTGTTTATCTTGGTCAATGAAAGATACATCTGAGCAACGTATGTTTTACAGTGTGTATTAAAATAGAAATAACCTATTTTGCTTGTATGTAAATAATTGTAAGTGTTAATAACTAAATTATTTAACACTTAATTAATATGGGATTAAACTGTTTATCACACCCAATTTAACTGTTGTTCTCCGTAGCATAGGTTTTTACCGAACCAGCCAGATCCTTTACTTAATTTTACCTTAATTTTACCTTTTTACCAAAGTCGTCATTTACCGACCTGACCTGTAATCATTAAATATTATATAAAAAAGACACATGCCACACATAAACACCTTTACATTTACTTGCACATAAGACGAAAATTTTCATAGTCAATTTTCAACTACTAATATTCATGGTTCAACATTTATTTCCAAACTGAAAATTGTCTAAATGATGAAAAAAGCTTCGTTCACGGATCATTATTGGGACTAGTATAACTTTAATAATCATTGAGTATGAATACTTTTTAAGCTATATCATCCTTTCTTACAGGGATGTTTTCTGTCTGATTACTTACCTCTTTGTTTTATGTTATCATATTGCTTTCGGCATTGCTGCACTGATCGCGGTTCTGATGAAATTCTGAAAGAAAAATTAGATTTTTTCCTTAAAAACGCTAGATTTGTAGTTCTTGTTCATGTTAGATAAATTAATATTTAACTTTCGTGTAGATTTGATGGGTCTCTTTGCTTCATGAACTACATTGGTGTGATAATGATATCTGCCAAAGATGGCTCATATGATTTTGGAAGAGGAGTCAAGTATCATTTATGCAAATTTGAGCAACTTTTAACACATGGTTATGGAGGTATACATTACATGAAGACAGCAGAAGGATCTGTGGCTGACACTAGTTCGTTTATTTCTGATTAGCTGTGATTGTGTCTTTGGGAGTAGTCTTCGCTCGGTTCGTTGCAGTATGGTTATAATCTGGTTTGGTATATCGAACTCATAATAAGGTATCTAACAGGTCCTCACAGACATATCCATGGTATAGTACTTCTTGGATATCTTAAAATATTCTACAAGTTTCAAAGACATGGCAAAATTTACTCACGCATTAATTTGAAAGAACATCTTCCCAAGCCTCCTCTTTTACTTTAACAGTCACCCCACCCACGCAACATCCCTTTAACTTTCCAAACAACACACTCTCCCTCTTCAATACCTCCTCCGCCAACACAATCTTTTCTCTCTCACTCCAATTTCCCGCACGCTTCTTCTCCATTTTCTTTCAATTAATCTTACAGACGACAATGAATAACACGGGAACTTACCTGCGCGTGTTCGGGCGAGCTGTCAAAACAAACGGTTATTTCTTCCTCCAGTATTAGAGAACGCGCGTTGGGCCGCTTATGCACCGTGAAATCACACTCAAATTGTTCCTCAGCTGAGTACCATCAGAGTTGAGGTTGAGAATTTTCGTGAAACGCAACTTTTGAGAAATCTCAGCCGAGTGAAAATCTGAGGTTGAGGACGTACTCAAGTTGAGATGTTTCGTGAAACCCAGGCCTGGCCGATAAAGGTTGCTGGAAACATGGCGACACAAGAAATATCAATATGAAAAGAACCATCCATATGCATATGGAAAACTGAAATTAACCATATATACATGAAGGGTGCTAACAAAAGTAAAGGTCTTACAGCTAAAAATAAACGGTCTTTCCCGATCGATGAGTCAGCGGAATTCCCTGTACAGAACGAACTAGGCGGAAGTAGATGTAAGACTAAGGTAAACATGCCGTTCTGGTTGCACAAGGTGACAGAATTTGCAGAGTATTTCGGAAAGTATAGCGTTCTGTGGGTACTCTGAGACTCATGAATGATTCGAAAGGTAAGAATGATGATCGTTAAAGCTGTGACCTCTAATCCTAACTAACTATATAACATTGTAGTGTACATGAATTGCGGATGTAAACAAACTGCCTGAGATGTGATCGGATCGTTTGACAATGTTACTACAGTAAAGGTTGCATTGAGGAAGAGAAGGAAAAACCAACGCAAACATAGAAATCGCCACTATACTGAACAAGCACAGTGTGTTTCATGTGTGGGTTGATCTTTACAATAATTGGGTCAATCTGCGTATCTAATAAGTAGTGCTTGTAGGTACAAACGACATAAACAACTTCAAAATAACAAAGCTTTAACACCATGGAAAAGGCAGCGTTTCTCCACTACCAGGTAAGAATAAATACAATAAATCACAAATATATAACCAGGGAAAGGTTATAGATACACTTTTTGTATACTGTAAAGCCATTGATCAGCCTTCATAGAAATGCTGTCTATTCAGAAGACTAAACAATAGACACCCTCCTGGTGGGTCATATCAATATATTATAAATTTTAATAGATGTTTTCCAAAAATTAACAATTGTAACTGTTTCTGTTTAACACTTTATATGATTAAAACTCTTTACTTATCGAATTTTTGACCACTTGATCATTATCAAGATTAAATAAATACAACAGAAATTTATGTGCAGTCCATCTTTGTTTCAAATATATCAAGTTGTCATATATATATTTGAAACAAAGATGGACTGCACATTTTACACTTAAGCAGTGATTTTGTTACCTCTGCGTCCTGCGTCCTGGACGCAAAACAATTGCCGTGGACGCAAAGTTTTAGAATATGTGCATCCGCAGGACGCACGCTTTTTTCAAGCAGCGAGTCCGTCCACCATCTTATTTCAGGACGCACGCTATTTTCAAGTAGCGAGTCCGTCCGGCATCGAATATTTGTTGTATTCGACCGAGCGACATCTTTGAAAGCCCTATGTGGTAGGTTGTTCGGTTTGTGGTATTAAATTTTTGTGTTTTATTTATCGCAAGACCTATATTTCCAAGAAATATCAGCTTAAATAAAAAAATTGTCCTCATTTAGGTGTTGGCTCGGTGTTGAATCACTTCCGGGTCGTTGTAGCCTAGAAAGTAGTTCTTTCAAATATTTAAAGTCCCACTTCCAAGGTGTTTTCACAGGAAAGGGTTACATTTAGAGTATATATATTGGTACTGTGATTGCTTTGTCTTCTCCTGCATGTTTTAAATGTGTTTTGTTTGTATTTTACAGGACTACATCTCCATGCGGTGAGAACCAAAGATGTCTGTTATCAGTCTGGGCGTGACCTCTACCATTTGAATTGACACGCCCCCTCTCTGGAAATCAGCTGATAGCAAAAAAACGGATCGGTCATGATGCACATGATGGTCATGATTTAACCCCCCAAATGGATTGTGTTAAGATAGTTTAAAGGTGACATGGTCATGAGAAAGTACGGTATGGGAGCAGCAGTGATTCATTTTGAAATCTACATCAATGAGTTCCTTTTGTATGAATTTGACATAAATCGGACTGTTGGACAGATTGAAAATGCAAATCTAAGCAAACACATTCAATTAAATAGAAATTATGTAGAGTATAAACCAATAAACAACTGAAACGATAAAACATCTGGAGGCAGAAAGTAAAGCGAAAATTGAGTATTCATCAGTGATTTTGTTACCTCTGCGTCCTGCGTCCTGGACGCAAAACAATTGCCGTGGACGCAAAGTTTTAGAATATGTGCATCCGCAGGACGCACGCTTTTTTCAAGCAGCGAGTCCGTCCACCATCTTATTTCAGGACGCACGCTATTTTCAAGTAGCGAGTCCGTCCGGCATCGTATATTTGTTGTTAGTGCACTTTCCGTACGAGGTAAAATTTATGTTATCACTTTGTCAAATATTGCACCACACGTTATGATTGGATAATTAATTTTGCTTTGGACCAATGAAATTCGTCGTTACTAAACGGTGCGTGGGTAAACATTTACATCTATATTTATACGTCATTGGAACGTCTGCAAAAATGGGTCCGAAGCGGAAACATGACAGCGAAGTTCAGAAGACTTTGTTCGGGTTTTTTCAAAGCAATGTGAGTCCGACCGTAGGTCCTTTCCCATCTGTATCAACGGCCACTGAAAACGATGAAATCCGTCCAAAAAAAGCTAGACATTATAATAAAGATTGGGAGAAACTATACAGCTGGCTCGCCTTTGACGACGAATCAAAGACCAAGAGTATGTACTGTAAATTGTGCACTGAAGCTAAAAAATTGAACGGCATGGTAAAAAGTGCACAATGTACAAATTTTCAACAGTCAACTTTAACAAGACATGCGTCGTTGCCAGAGCACAAGCTGTTAGTTGAAGCACCTGTCTTGCAAAAAGACCTTGAGTCAGTCCGCAAGCGACATGAATCTAAACATGATGCAGCAGTCAAGATATTATTAAAAGGTCTTCATTGGTTGGTTACTGAAGACATAGCTTTAGTGAAATTTAAGTCATTATTGGAGTTTTTACAAGAACTAGCAGAATCTGGCCATTGTTTGAGTGACTTGAGTATATTAAAGCTGTCTAATTTAAATTACGACTCTGCATATACAGCACAAGAATTGCTCAAATCTATGACAGGTGTTACAGAGGTCGAGCTGCAAATTGAACTTGCAAACTCACCTGTTGTGACAGTTTTAGCAGATGAAAGTACTGACATAAGTAATCACAAACGCCTAGTCATATACACTCAAATTATTTCTAATGACATGAAGCCATCCACTAGGTTTTTAACAAATATTGAATGTCACGATGCCACAGGAAAAGGGATAGCCAGTGCAATTCTGGAAGAATTTAGAAAGAGAGGAATTCCACCTAGAAAAATTATGAGTCTTGGCTCAGATGGTGCTTCCGTCATGACTGGGAAAAAAGCAGGTAATTAATATAATCTAATTCATTAAATCAATTTATCAAATTATGTAGAGGGAAACTAATAGCTTCTGCCTAAACACCAAAGGTAAACCCTTTGCTGCATAGTATACCCATGTTGTCAACAATTTTTTCAACAAGCAGAAGGACAAGCAGATGATTTTTATTGAGTTGATTTTAAAGTCATCTGCTGCAATTTTATTAAAACAAGGAATTCTTTAAAAAACCGTTTTTACTTAAACCCTTCTACTGGAAAAGAACGTCATAGACAACTTAATTCTAAAAAACCTAATTGTTCTGGCATGTTTTTTTTTTAATATTGCAGTTTATCAAATGTAAACAATGAAGAACTCTTTAAACTAGTCTATGTTTATTTACGTTGACCTCTTCTGGAATCGTATATATAGGTGGTAATATTTTTCATCTTCTCTAAGATGTTGTTTAAAGGGTCCAGGGCAACACAATTTAATCAAACCATGTTTGCTTTCGTTTTAGGCTGTGCTGCTTTCATGAAGCGTGAAAATCCCCATATGAATAATGTACATTGTGTTGCACATAAGTTGGCCCTTTGCACTTCTCAAGCAGCAGACAAAATCCCTCACCTGAAGCAACACCAGCAAATACTCACAGACTTATTCTATTACTTCAGGGTAAGTTACTGGTTGGTAACACATTTATGATTCTGACATTTTGATTCCTGAATCCATTACCAAACGATAACAAAATTTTGCTAGTTTGTTGTACACAACTCGAGAAAGCATTGTGTTAAACGAAGAAATTGCTCAGTTTGAGCAATTTCTCCTTTTATAACAATGATTTATACCCTACCAAATCAACGTCTTCATATTATATCACAATTGTATTAGTAGTCTGCAATCTCTTTCAATTTGCAACAGTCCACTCCAAAATATGTCGATTGGTAAAGGTTTAAACTTTAAGAAATTATAACATATCAGTTGGTAGATATGACCGACAACTGAACTTACAAGTGACTGAATTAACATATTTGCATCCCAAAAACATAAATATAAATCACCAGGCCACATTTTCAGTTTAACCCATTACCAAACAATAGCAAGATTTTATGAGTTTGTTGCAGGCGAATCTAGAAATCTTCGAGATAAAAGGAGACATTTATCATTTTGAGCAATTTCTTCTTTTATAACAATGATTTATACCCTACGGTACCATAACAATTTTGTCATATTCTATTACAATTTTATTTGTCATTTGCAACCGCTTTCAATATAGGACGGTTCGAGATTTGTCATTTGGTAAAGAGTTAATTAATAGTAAGTTAAAATATTTTTTCCTTTAGGGTAGTGCAAAGCGAGCTGCGAGAATTCACGAGGTTCAGAAACTTCTTGATGATCCTACCCTAACTTACAAAGAGATCCATTCAGTAAGATGGCTATCCTATTTCCAGGCATTGACAACTGTGTACAGGACCACAGACAGCCTGTTGACATACCTTGCTGAGAAGGGCACAGAGGACCCCAAAGCTAATGGACTTAAGAAGAAGGTAAAACATTTGTTCTTAACTTATGTTTTAAATACTTTTTTTTTTTTAATATTTTTAGCATGCATTCATTTAATTAAGTTGATAACAATTAACACTATTTTTTTCCAGATCTCCACTGAAAAGTATTTGTCCATCACATACATGCTGATGGATGCCATGGCCCCAGTGACACAGTTGTCGCAATTTTTCCAAACGGAAAATGTGGATGTTGCTCTTGTAAAGGTATGTCAATGTTTAATCCTATGGAATTAAATTATTGACCTATCAACTTCAAACATAAGAACATATTTATTTACAAGCATGATTGTTTTAATGGAATACTGATAATAGATTCAGATTGAAGACCCAGTCATGTCATTCAAACACAAGCTGAGCAACAAACTATTCAGAACGCTGGTAAAATAGACTAGTTAATAAGCACTTGCCTAACCTGCTTTGATTTTAATTAATACTTTTTAAACTATTACATAGGTGAAGTTAGATCTTTGTTTGGCTGATTTGGAAAAGGTGAAAGGTTTGGACTCTCCTTACTTGAAGAAGCTGGTGGAAGATCTCCCACATGACAGCTCCACATTCAAGGGTCAGCATCAAATAACTAGAAACAATTTCAAACTGGAAGACCTTGCCAATGCATTTGTGGACTCATTGATAGACAACATTAAAGCCAGGTAAATATATCAGATTCATTATACAAAAATGAAAGTATATGGGGGTTAGATTCACATGTGTATTCAAACAAATGTTACAATGCTCTCCCTCTGATCTCATTTCAGATTTGCTGGAGATGACTTGCTTACACATTTTAGTGTTCTGGGTATGAGACCACTGTCCTTCCTGTCTGCAAAGCAGCTGGAGGAATATGGATGCAAAGAAATAGAAGCCTTGTGTGACTTTTATGGCTCACCACAGACCTCATCTTGGATAGAGGATGGAGAGAAGCAGGAAAAAACCTCCCAGCCCCTTGTTGACCCTATTAAGACCAAGGATGAATGGCAGCTAGTGAAGAGAGTAGTGCTTGCTGAACAATATCCAAGGGACTCAATGTACCAACTTTGGTCCCTGATTGTCAAATATCACCCTGAGTTCACAAATCTTACAGTCTTTGCAAAACTGGCCCTTACTTCCAGTGTCCATACTGCTGGATGTGAACGTGGCTTTTCTGTCCAAAACAGAATCCTGACAACATTCAGGAACAGGCTTTCTATTGAAACTCAGCACTGTCTGATGACACTCAAATTGGATAGTCACAGCAGGCTGACTTTTAATTTTGATTCAGCTCTGTCAAAATGGAAGAGAGCTAAAGACAGGAGACTGTATGAAATCAGGGGTCTAGATAAGGGGGAGTAAAAGAGTCTTTATAAGTAGTAACTCCTTTATTGTTCATCAAATCCTGTTGTTGGTGCTCAATAGAATCGTAAGTAACTCCCTGATTGTTCATTAAATCCTATGCTGTTGGTGCTCATTAGAATTGTCTCATCCAGACGATCCTAGAGTACCCACAACATAGAAGTTTGGTCAAGAATAAGAAAGCTCTAAATTGATCTTGAATTTAAAAAACAAACAAATTAGTTACTTGAAATTAGCAATAACATTTTTCAGAAAATTAAAGACCTGGTTACTGCTACTCATTTGTTTTCGTTTGTTGGCTTAATTTATCGATAAAAAGTGTCCAATACTTGGGACTCACACTTTCAGTTTGGGACTCACAGATTTTTAGTCCAGCGAGTCCGGGGACTCACACATGTTAAATTGTAAAAAAATCACTGCTTAAGTATGCTTAATAGCGACACTCTATCAATCAATCATTAGGAATATGACTTGACAAAGTTTCATTCAAATACCTTAAGAAGCAAAACATTGTTCCGTCAAAATGTGACATTAGCAACATATTGTTCCGTCAAAAAATGACATTATCAACATGTTGTTCCGTCAAAAAATGACATTGGCAACATCGTAAAATGTATGTTACTTTTTCTGCAAAGATTCTCTGAATATGTTTTTTGTATATTCTTTATCCATTCAATAAGAAGAATTCAGGTATCCAGATAACATTATATTATCTTCAGTCTATGCTTGCTTTATCCCAATTTTTATTTGTTGCTAATGTCACAAAAGTCTGTCAAAAATTTCGTCAAAATGTGACATTAGCAACATCAAATTTCAAAGTTATAAAAATTGCATTTTAAGGTGTTGGCCCGGTGTTGAATCACTTCCGGGTCGTTGTAGCCTAGAAAGTAGTTCTTTGAAATATTGAAAGTCCCACTTCCAAGGTCTCTGTGACTGCTCAAACGGTTGCTATTTAACATGGTGGAGATGGGTGGAAATTAGACCAGGCCGACCCCTATATGAAGAAATTGTGAAGTGTCATAGATTCCTTATTATTGAGTTTAATTCAACGAAATGTGTGATTCTAGTAGCAGTGAACACAGGAATCAATTGAATAATAGTATTTCTCAAAGGTAAAAGTAGATTTTTTTGAATTATGAAGCATTTTGTAATTTTGAGAGGGAAAAACCCAGAAAAGTCTGGCTCGAGTAGCCTCCCCTGCCTTACTCCATCTGTTTTTGTGTCGACTGCAACTTTTCAAGGTCAAACAGATGATAACAGCTTAGAACTTTCATTTTTAACGATATTTGAGATGGATGAAGGCAGATTTGTGACTTTTTATACGAAATCAAAGTACTGAAAGTACCGATATATACTATTCGACATTTGATTTGAATTATTGACTGGTGTGGGTAGCCTTAAGACTAGGAAGAATCATCAGTTCTGTCACACAAGCTCTATGTTTAACAAGTCTGCTCCCTTAATGTTTAGAATGATACTAAAAACAACATATTTTCTTTTTCCACAATATTTTATCATGAAAAACTGTTGGTGACATTTCATTTCAAGCTGTCTCGCTTGTTATTAACAAGGGATAGACTACTTTGAGTGTGATACTTATCAGATGTGTTTATGGGCTAAAAACCTTTTTCTTAAACCTTAAGACGTCTGGTCCGAAATGACATTTCTCACCCACACCTGATCACCGAATGCAATTATTTGCTCGATAGGTATGAAATTACATGTGAGCATGAATCAGTGATTTTTTTACAATTTAACATGTGTGAGTCCCCGGACTCGCTGGACTAAAAATCTGTGAGTCCCAAACTGAAAGTGTGAGTCCCAAGTATTGGACACTTTTTATCGATAAATTAAGCCAACAAACGAAAACAAATGAGTAGCAGTAACCAGGTCTTTAATTTTCTGAAAAATGTTATTGCTAATTTCAAGTAACTAATTTGTTTGTTTTTTAAATTCAAGATCAATTTAGAGCTTTCTTATTCTTGACCAAACTTCTATGTTGTGGGTACTCTAGGATCGTCTGGATGAGACAATTCTAATGAGCACCAACAGCATAGGATTTAATGAACAATCAGCGAGTTACTTACGATTCTATTGAGCACCAACAACAGGATTTGATGAACAATAAAGGAGTTACTACTTATAAAGACTCTTTTACTCCCCCTTATCTAGACCCCTGATTTCATACAGTCTCCTGTCTTTAGCTCTCTTCCATTTTGACAGAGCTGAATCAAAATTAAAAGTCAGCCTGCTGTCTATGACGTTCTTTTCCAGTAGAAGGGTTTAAGTAAAAACGGTTTTTTAAAGAATTCCTTGTTTTAATAAAATTGCAGCAGATGACTTTAAAATCAACTAAATAAAAATCATCTGCTTGTCCTTCTGCTTGTTGAAAAAATTGTTGACAACATGGGTATACTATGCAGCAAAGGGTTTACCTTTGGTGTTTAGGCAGAAGCTATTAGTTTCCCTCTACATAATTTGATAAATTGATTTAATGAATTAGATTATATTAATTACCTGCTTTTTTCCCAGTCATGACGGAAGCACCATCTGAGCCAAGACTCATAATTTTTCTAGGTGGAATTCCTCTCTTTCTAAATTCTTCCAGAATTGCACTGGCTATCCCTTTTCCTGTGGCATCGTGACATTCAATATTTGTTAAAAACCTAGTGGATGGCTTCATGTCATTAGAAATAATTTGAGTGTATATGACTAGGCGTTTGTGATTACTTATGTCAGTACTTTCATCTGCTAAAACTGTCACAACAGGTGAGTTTGCAAGTTCAATTTGCAGCTCGTCCTCTGTAACACCTGTCATAGATTTGAGCAATTCTTGTGCTGTATATGCAGAGTCGTAATTTAAATTAGACAGCTTTAATATACTCAAGTCACTCAAACAATGGCCAGATTCTGCTAGTTCTTGTAAAAACTCCAATAATGACTTAAATTTCACTAAAGCTATGTCTTCAGTAACCAACCAATGAAGACCTTTTAATAATATCTTGACTGCTGCATCATGTTTAGATTCATGTCGCTTGCGGACTGACTCAAGGTCTTTTTGCAAGACAGGTGCTTCAACTAACAGCTTGTGCTCTGGCAACGACGCATGTCTTGTTAAAGTTGACTGTTGAAAATTTGTACATTGTGCACTTTTTACCATGCCGTTCAATTTTTTAGCTTCAGTGCACAATTTACAGTACATACTCTTGGTCTTTGATTCGTCGTCAAAGGCGAGCCAGCTGTATAGTTTCTCCCAATCTTTATTATAATGTCTAGCTTTTTTTGGACGGATTTCATCGTTTTCAGTGGCCGTTGATACAGATGGGAAAGGACCTACGGTCGGACTCACATTGCTTTGAAAAAACCCGAACAAAGTCTTCTGAACTTCGCTGTCATGTTTCCGCTTCGGACCCATTTTTGCAGACGTTCCGATGACGTATAAATATAGATGTAAATGTTTACCCACGCACCGTTTAGTAACGACGAATTTCATTGGTCCAAAGCAAAATTAATTATCCAATCATAACGTGTGGTGCAATATTTGACAAAGTGATAACATAAATTTTACCTCGTACGGAAAGTGCACTAACAACAAATATACGATGCCGGACGGACTCGCTACTTGAAAATAGCGTGCGTCCTGAAATAAGATGGTGGACGGACTCGCTGCTTGAAAAAAGCGTGCGTCCTGCGGATGCACATATTCTAAAACTTTGCGTCCACGGCAATTGTTTTGCGTCCAGGACGCAGGACGCAGAGGTAACAAAATCACTGATGAATACTCAATTTTCGCTTTACTTTCTGCCTCCAGATGTTTTATCGTTTCAGTTGTTTATTGGTTTATACTCTACATAATTTCTATTTAATTGAATGTGTTTGCTTAGATTTGCATTTTCAATCTGTCCAACAGTCCGATTTATGTCAAATTCATACAAAAGGAACTCATTGATGTAGATTTCAAAATGAATCACTGCTGCTCCCATACCGTACTTTCTCATGACCATGTCACCTTTAAACTATCTTAACACAATCCATTTGGGGGGTTAAATCATGACCATCATGTGCATCATGACCGATCCGTTTTTTTGCTATCAGCTGATTTCCAGAGAGGGGGCGTGTCAATTCAAATGGTAGAGGTCACGCCCAGACTGATAACAGACATCTTTGGTTCTCACCGCATGGAGATGTAGTCCTGTAAAATACAAACAAAACACATTTAAAACATGCAGGAGAAGACAAAGCAATCACAGTACCAATATATATACTCTAAATGTAACCCTTTCCTGTGAAAACACCTTGGAAGTGGGACTTTAAATATTTCAAAGAACTACTTTCTAGGCTACAACGACCCGGAAGTGATTCAACACCGAGCCAACACCTAAATGAGGACAATTTTTTTATTTAAGCTGATATTTCTTGGAAATATAGGTCTTGCGATAAATAAAACACAAAAATTTAATACCACAAACCGAACAACCTACCACATAGGGCTTTCAAAGATGTCGCTCGGTCGGTAGCAAAAAGTGCAATGAAATGGGCGTTTTGGGGCATTTAAGCAATTTCTTTAAGTGTTCATTCCATTTAAAGTATCAAACATTACATTGAATTAAACAGCGTTTTATGCTACAGCAATGTTCATTTCAATATATGCAAACATATTTCCTACACCATTAGTCTATGTGTCACATTTGTACACTTCTAAGCAAAAATTCACTTTTTTTAGCTAAAAAAATCTACATTTTCCCTCAAAAGCACACCTCAGAATAGATATATGTACCAATAAGAGACATTTTCTAATGTGCAAACACTCTTAAGGTCATCTTAAGGCAATTTATCCATGAACAAGCCCCCTTAAAAAGAGTTGAAACAGCCTAGATCCGATGAAAACCAGCCAATATACACATAAGGAGATGCACGGTTACCGTAGTTAAGGCCGGGAACCAGCAGGCCTAGCTGCTATTGTGTCTTTGAAATATTGAAGAAAAATGGCCAAACCGCAAAACATGAAATGATCAATGCGACATAATTCCATTAATACCCATATCCAAGAGGACCATGCAAATTTTGCCTGTTTAAGTAGAATAACATTCCGCGAAATAGGGAGGAAAATGAGGCATGCAAGGCGAAAACAAGCACGACATCCTTTTGTATGAATTTGACATAAATCGGACTGTTGGACAGATTGAAAATGCAAATCTAAGCAAACACATTCAATTAAATAGAAATTATGTAGAGTATAAACCAATAAACAACTGAAACGATAAAACATCTGGAGGCAGAAAGTAAAGCGAAAATTGAGTATTCATCAGTGATTTTGTTACCTCTGCGTCCTGCGTCCTGGACGCAAAACAATTGCCGTGGACGCAAAGTTTTAGAATATGTGCATCCGCAGGACGCACGCTTTTTTCAAGCAGCGAGTCCGTCCACCATCTTATTTCAGGACGCACGCTATTTTCAAGTAGCGAGTCCGTCCGGCATCGTATATTTGTTGTTAGTGCACTTTCCGTACGAGGTAAAATTTATGTTATCACTTTGTCAAATATTGCACCACACGTTATGATTGGATAATTAATTTTGCTTTGGACCAATGAAATTCGTCGTTACTAAACGGTGCGTGGGTAAACATTTACATCTATATTTATACGTCATCGGAACGTCTGCAAAAATGGGTCCGAAGCGGAAACATGACAGCGAAGTTCAGAAGACTTTGTTCGGGTTTTTTCAAAGCAATGTGAGTCCGACCGTAGGTCCTTTCCCATCTGTATCAACGGCCACTGAAAACGATGAAATCCGTCCAAAAAAAGCTAGACATTATAATAAAGATTGGGAGAAACTATACAGCTGGCTCGCCTTTGACGACGAATCAAAGACCAAGAGTATATACTGTAAATTGTGCACTGAAGCTAAAAAATTGAACGGCATGGTAAAAAGTGCACAATGTACAAATTTTCAACAGTCAACTTTAACAAGACATGCGTCGTTGCCAGAGCACAAGCTGTTAGTTGAAGCACCTGTCTTGCAAAAAGACCTTGAGTCAGTCCGCAAGCGACATGAATCTAAACATGATGCAGCAGTCAAGATATTATTAAAAGGTCTTCATTGGTTGGTTACTGAAGACATAGCTTTAGTGAAATTTAAGTCATTATTGGAGTTTTTACAAGAACTAGCAGAATCTGGCCATTGTTTGAGTGACTTGAGTATATTAAAGCTGTCTAATTTAAATTACGACTCTGCATATACAGCACAAGAATTGCTCAAATCTATGACAGGTGTTACAGAGGACGAGCTGCAAATTGAACTTGCAAACTCACCTGTTGTGACAGTTTTAGCAGATGAAAGTACTGACATAAGTAATCACAAACGCCTAGTCATATACACTCAAATTATTTCTAATGACATGAAGCCATCCACTAGGTTTTTCAACAAATATTGAATGTCACGATGCCACAGGAAAAGGGATAGCCAGTGCAATTCTGGAAGAATTTAGAAAGAGAGGAATTCCACCTAGAAAAACTATGAGTCTTGGCTCAGATGGTGCTTCCGTCATGACTGGGAAAAAAGCAGGTAATTAATATAATCTAATTCATTAAATCAATTTATCAAATTATGTAGAGGGAAACTAATAGCTTCTGCCTAAACACCAAAGGTAAACCCTTTGCTGCATAGTATACCCATGTTGTCAACAATTTTTTCAACAAGCAGAAGGACAAGCAGATGATTTTTATTTAGTTGATTTTAAAGTCATCTGCTGCAATTTTATTAAAACAAGGAATTCTTTAAAAAACCGTTTTTACTTAAACCCTTCTACTGGAAAAGAACGTCATAGACAGCAGGCTGACTTTTAATTTTGATTCAGCTCTGTCAAAATGGAAGAGAGCTAAAGACAGGAGACTGTATGAAATCAGGGGTCTAGATAAGGGGGAGTAAAAGAGTCTTTATAAGTAGTAACTCCTTTATTGTTCATCAAATCCTGTTGTTGGTGCTCAATAGAATCGTAAGTAACTCGCTGATTGTTCATTAAATCCTATGCTGTTGGTGCTCATTAGAATTGTCTCATCCAGACGATCCTAGAGTACCCACAACATAGAAGTTTGGTCAAGAATAAGAAAGCTCTAAATTGATCTTGAATTTAAAAAACAAACAAATTAGTTACTTGAAATTAGCAATAACATTTTTCAGAAAATTAAAGACCTGGTTACTGCTACTCATTTGTTTTCGTTTGTTGGCTTAATTTATCGATAAAAAGTGTCCAATACTTGGGACTCACACTTTCAGTTTGGGACTCACAGATTTTTAGTCCAGCGAGTCCGGGGACTCACACATGTTAAATTGTAAAAAAATCACTGGTCTAGGAATGATTTTTCTTTTCAAAAACACTTTTTGTTTTATCAAAATCCGTCAATGCAATCAGAAACAGCAGAGTTTCACAAAATTCTGCGTAAAATTTCACCA
Organism: Cerastoderma edule; assembly: GCA_947846245.1. Lineage (NCBI taxonomy): Eukaryota > Metazoa > Mollusca > Bivalvia > Cardiida > Cardiidae > Cerastoderma > Cerastoderma edule. The sequence continues at coordinate 57,127,263 of OX401404.1, forward strand.
TGACATTCCTGACGTCCACGGACGGATGCACGAAACCATTAGTTTTTAGCAAATTTTCACTAATTCCTCCCCGAAAATATCCAAAAGCCACATACCTTCGAAAGATATGTCCATTCTCTTTCGATATGATGCGGTTACAACATCGGGCATCGGACACACAATTCACATTTGCGATATTAACAATAAATATTCACTGTTTGACGTTTGGAGTCGGCCATTACTTTTTCTAATCGGAGTAAATAAATAACGTAATCCCATTGGTTGTCAAAATTAATTCGATTGATTCGGCAATTATCATTGTTTTCTTAACCAATGGGATGACGTTATTTATTTACTCCGTTAAGTGAAGATAACAACAACAATTTGACCTGCCGGTCCTTGGACGTCAGGAATGTCATGGTGAAATTTTACGCAGAACGGCCCTGACGAAGATCGGAAATACGGAATTCCGTCATAATACGGAAAACTTTTATCCATGCATGAAATAATACGAAAAAATGTAATGTTAACACTTTCCTGTAAAAGTTGCCTTGGTTACCAAGTTTACTAGTCTCAATAATGATCTGTGAACGAAGCTTTTTTCGTCATTTGGACATTTATCGTGCTTCGCTACGTCTCAAGTCCAGCGTGATTTTTATGTTACAAAATTTCGAACGACCGACTCAGTGCTTGCGATTTTTTGTGTTCAAAGGGACCAAAAAATAAGCGGAAACTTGAAATACATACATAAATCATTTATGAATCGTCTCAGCCCACACAAGTACCCAGTACACCTCTTATATGCGAGTTATCCATCAAGAAACATCGACGATGCCCAAAAATAAACAATCGCCGTCCATGTTGTTTACCACCGGCCACGAGATTCCCACGGATATCTTGCGGGTCAAACGTCATCGCATTATGTATACAGTTTGGGATGAAGTACGCGTCTTTCCCCTAAAGTCGAGTTGTACTAAGTTGAGCTCTCTCAACATACAGATTCGGAGAAGATATGCTTGGATAAGATGTCTTTTGCAAACCAGCATTTGAAGCATAGTCCGTTATGGTTTTTCTAAAATAACATCCTTGTTTTTGTTATATATTAATTCGCTTATTTTGTTTAAGTAGGCCTATTACGTGATTGTAGTTTTACCAAAAATAAAAAAAATATATATTCTTTTTTTTTTCAAAATGAACGGAAATCATTTCATGTTTTGTTTTGAATCGAATCTAACAGGAATAAGGATCATTCAACCCTTTCCCAAACAAAAATTTTTCGACTGTTCCAAATTGAAAGAGTTTGCCGACGACATTTCAAAATGTGATGAAATTGGAAAATAATCTTCTGATAGGGCAGAAAACATTGTGGGAAAAGGACAAACTGCTCGTCACAATCAATTGCTCCTTTTCCCACGTTTTGCACAGTATCTGCAACAAACTGGTCAAATGTCGTTATTGTTTGGGAAAGGGTTAAAAGTTCAATTTATAAAATTGTGATTGGAGCGATATTTACGCCTAGCGTAAAACGCCTGACGTCGGACCGATAAAACTTGTAGTTGATTTCCTTGAAACTATAACAAACTATTTCCTTCACCTTTGTTGGATCGGTGATGTTCAGTTCTATGAACACCAAACATGTACTTACTGCAACTAGTGTTTAAAAAGTTACTCATGAAGTATTACGTTGGGTGTTCATCGGGTACATGCTATCAGCGACCTGCATGAGAAAACCACATAACCAGAGCCTATCTATCACGTATTTACACAGTAGATTTAATGTCAAAGGAATAAAACAACACATTTTGACATAATGGATATTTTACTTAACACCTTCATAACAATACGTTGTTGCACAGTGTTTATAGTGCTTGAAGAAGGGGTGGGGATAAATAGTTCAAGCTTATTATCAACAATCCTTTACCAGACAACAAGAGGAATCTGTGGGTTTGTTTTGCAGACGACGTTATATACATGTGTCGTAAACCTCGCCTCGGGTAGCGAGTTTTACCGGGTTCGGGCTCTTGATCAAAATTGTCTAACTCGGGTTAAACAATTAGTTAGTCAGGATCACACCATTAGCTTTTAAATTAAATGACAATTAAGGTAGCTAGAGCCTAACAAGACAAATATACAAAATCTTAAAAGGAAATAATAAAGATTTTAATCCCTTAAAGTTACAAAGTCAAGTTATTAAACCAAAATGAAACAAAGTGCTTTTCTCACAATGTTTCAAGTTCGGACATAAAGCATTCAATAAAGTTCAATCAAATTATAAAGGATAAATTCACAAAGTCAAAACGATTAACTCTGTCCAAGCCTATCCATTATCATCAATTCCTCATCAGACACCATGAACAAGGAGGATCTGGGTTTTTTTGCAGACAACGTTAAACGCATGCAATATTGGTATATTAGGAGCAAGTGGTGCGCTGTGTTTCAAATGATATCAATTCTACAATTCATTTAAATTACGAACCTATAATGTCAACCTATTTACCAAATGTAGGACCTTTATACATGTACTTGAATTAGGCTTCTGTACCGAAATGAAATGTTGCTCATAAGAAGCAAATTTTCAATTAGTCACATTGATTTCAACTCCTTTTTAATTAAGAACTTTAATCTGTTGTTACAACAATTTGTTCCGCCTGTTGATCGCTGAAATTTGGACTTCTAACAGGTGTTCAATGGAAGTATTCTTTTGGAAAAACTGCTCTTTTACAGACCGTTTCCCTGTGCATTCACATAACTTCCTACAAATACTACGAGTACATGCAGTGCATTCACAAACGGGACAATCCTTTTCAAAACAATAATTTGAACTCTGTATTTCACACTTGTCCATTCGATGCGTTAGCAATTGACTTAAATCTTTCTCTCCACAAGATCTCTCATATAGTCGTCTGTGATTGATTTCATAAGGGATCTTCCATATAGAAACAGAATTCTGTCCTACACGTCCACTACGCCTAACTTCTTGCCAGTACGAAAGTACACTTTTGGAAGCCCCCAATGAACGATCACTTCAATATCGGGTATGTTGACCCCAATTACAAATGCAACAGTACAGAACACGAATGGAGGAGGCAGGCGAACAAAATTCCTTTATTATCCATTTTTTATTTGTTTCTTAGTCCTCGAACTGTGAAACATTTCCACGATCCTTCCCCTTGTGGCCTTAATACTGTCTTTGTATACTTGAATCAACAAAAACCTTTCAAAGGAGGTCACACTTACCCAATTTGTCACTCGAGGCAAACCATCCAAAACAAAGAAGGTATTTCAATTTGTGTCAGTATGACAATCAATGACCATCACATTTGATTATTAAGTAAGAGAGAACAAATTTTGCCGAAAATAAGAAAATTAACGTCAAAACAAGTTTCACGGCATAATTGACCAAGTGCCATCGGCGTAATAGAGCAAAATTGACAGGTTAGTCTGATCAGAGACATAGATGTTATATGATTGTAATCTATGTCTCTGGTCTGATAAAAAATATTATCTCCATTTAAGTTTTTATTGGAATATAACGGAATACTATCATAATATATCAAGTAAACTTACAAAAGATTAATATGAGGGGGAAAATGTCCGCCCTCTATCTACATTACAGTGAGGGGGACAAATGTGCGCCTAAATCCATTACTAAACAATAACCAAATTTACTGGTTTGTTGCAGACGACTCTAGAAAACATTGTGGAACATGGATAAATTGTTCTTAACGAGCAATTCATCCTTTTCCCACAATGTTTTCTACCTAATAGGAAGATCATTTCCAATAACATCACATTTTGAAATGTCGTCTGCAAACCCTTTCAATTTGGGACGGTTGAACATTTAACGTTCGGTAAAGAGTTATACAAAAATGGGGGCAAATGTTCGTGGGTGGGGTGGGGTGGGGGAGGGGCAACTTCCCGTATATCATTTCGCAAGTTTCAGCCAATGCGTTGAACTAAGTCTGCAAGAAGCGCAATTTAACTTTCCATGTATTTGGTTTCAATTAGGAAAAATGACTGCCTCAACTTTGTCTGGATTTCCCATTTTTAAACCAAGATAGATAAATAAATCCATCATTTCAAAAAAAGTAACAAAAACATAAATAATCAGATGATGAAAATACTGAGGGAAATATTTCATTCGAAGTACAGTATCAAGTGCTCACAAATATTGTACTCCTGCCAAACGCGTACAACGTTACTAACAGTGATCGTGTGTAAATTCAGTGTTGACCTGTTTATCGGACCGTGTAACATTACCCAGAGCGAGACTTAGCATCCGGATGTTTCGGACTTTTACCTCAACGTTTGAAAGCACGTTTTATGTGTGTGATTTAAATCAAAGTTTTGGATATTTATACAAAAGTGACACTTTTGAGACTTCACACATCGACAGATAAAAGGTTGATCTCCAAATCGGTATGTTTGATTTCATAATCCATTGCATATTTTTGGAATGATAGGTGGTCAAACATGCGTAGAAAATCTGTGCGCAAAAATCTAACGTAAAAATCACGGTTGACTCTGGACTCGAAGGCGTCAGTCAGAATAGCAATAGCCTTCGAGACCAGTTATCTGGACTACCAAGTTTACTAACCAAGACAGCTTTTTTGGGCACTGAAACTGGTTAGTACTTACTATTGTTCACATACTGATGCAATTTGAAGTGTATTGTATCAATTAAATGAATTATTTTATTCTAATAAGAAATGTAAGAAAATGTGTGTAGTTTGTTGTCATGGTGTTGCTATGGAAATAGCTTTCATTCCTCAAGAAATCATGTTTGGACACGCATTTGAATTGGACTTCATTCCAGAGATAGTACAGTGAAATGCTAATAACTCAATTTCGCTCCAGTACCCACTTTGGCCCATTTTTCTCAGACAGTGTCACCCTAAATTTTGAATTGCAGGGCGGAAATAAAGAATTCCAACGTGTGAAGAACATTACAAGTACAAGTGCCAAATGAAGTGGAAAATAGATCTATCAACATCATGAGTACCAGTGAATATAAAATTATAATATTAATCAATCCGTGTACATACCACCTGTATTCTTCGATTTACAAGCGAATTTTCTTTAAAATAACAACGTACAACGTGGAGATCGTCGGCATCTTGCGACGGAAGCTGGTTGTAAAAGGAAAAAGGAATGCATCCGTCTTTTCTTCGGTGAAATTCTAAAAATGCTCTCTTGTAGAATATGTATTGAAATTCGTCATAATCGATTTGCATAAATTATTAATTATCTCTAACTTAAATTAACTTATGGAAATATTGACTTCGATATTATATAAACCAATTTATTGACAATGGCCTGTTCAACTTTTTTAATTATGAATTTGCATAGTCTAGATCTAGTCTTTATTGAAGAGGCAAACAACAAGAAAGTTTTGATGAAATAACAGAAAACTGCTTCATGGAATTAGATCTAACACCTCAAAGTCCCATGGCAATGATAATACGACCGAAAAGTGCTTCAAGAACTACGTACAGTTATTAGAAATCTCGGGTAGAAAACTAGGGTATAAAACGTTGTGGGAAAAGAAGAAATTGCTCGTCACGAGCAATTTCTTCCCTTCCCACAATGTTTTCCAGAGTCGTCTGCAACAAATTGGTAAAATGTCGTTATTGTTTGGTAATGGGTTAAGAAATCCAGGTGCACTGATTGTGCCTTATAGTTGGAAGTTCGAGGCTGTAATTACTGCACTGTTTCATGGTAAGATAGCCACATCTTCTACCCAAAACGACTATGGGCAGCCATGGAAGTTACTTGACTGAAATGAATATGCACGCACATCATTCTAAGGGGAGAGGGGGCGGCGGAGGTCCGGAAGCATGCTCCCCCGGGAAAAGATGCAGTCTGAAACTGTTCCGGTGCGTTCTGGCATGAATTTGAGAGCATAAGAATATATTTTGTTTAAGCATAAAATAAAGGCCCTTTCTGTTGCGTCTTTGATTTTTTTTTTTTTTTTTTTTTTTTTTTGTTTCCTGAAATAATAGTGTAGTGCATAAAGGAAGCCACGCCAATGGCATCATTGGGTATTATATATAAGGCAGCAATGACTTCAGAATAGTTTGAAATAAATTATTGCTGGTAGTCATTACAAAGAGTTTAATCAACAGATTGTTTTGTTTATGGGAAATAGTTCCCCGAATGAAACATTACTTGCGATTAACAAACGAGTGCGAATTATTTCTCAGTGGGAATTATGAGGGTTTTTTTTCCAGTAAAACCAGAGACATAGATATATATGTCTCTGTTAAAACTGAATAAATTGTATCGTCCTGACAGTTTATTTTCAAACTAGTAATTTCAAAAGTGGTTAGACATCGCAATAAGTTTTGAATGAAAATACGAGAAATTGAAGAAATAACTTGAAAACAGGTATTTGATTTCAAAAGTGGTTTTAACAGAGCTATGCAGCTGATACAAGGACAATACGGATCGAATACAAAGAGCACTTGCATTCTCTAGCAACGACGGCGGTTAACATAGTAGTATTGTCTCGTAATCTCAACGCATGGTTGGAGAAACTGTGGACTGCGAAAATAGGTATTCTTATCTTTATTAGATCCCCATTTCAAACTAAATTATCAGTTGTGCACTACTTTCTGAACAATTTCTAGTACCAGTGTACTAATAATGCTACTAATGGTTCTTGGTCAAGAACTTGACTGTGGGCGACAGTGTTGCAGTGGTAGAGATTCGGACTACTGTACCGAAGGTCCCGGTTTTCGAATCCTATGGGCTTTATTAAGCCTCCTTCACAATCGATGTAAAACAAATTATGCAACCAAACAAAGGACACCTAGTATTGTTCCAGTAACTGTGGAATGCGGAAACATATAGGATTTTTTATTATCTGAGCAATCTTCTAGTACCATACAATTAATGTTTCTTGACCAAGGACACTTCACAGAGACACAAAGAGCTGCTGTCGGATCTAAGTATGTGACACTCAGTCCTACGCAATAGCAATTCCAAGCATATTTTCTATGGAGGTGGTTATTATTTTGATGATACAAGCATGGGTACTGTCGTGAGGATAAGAACTGAAATACTGTTTTTTTTCTGTTTCCATTGCCAACCCAGCTCATAATATCTTGTTCCTTGTGCTTTTATTCTGTTTCCTTTTCCGCCATCCTACTACAGGTTCTACACTCTTACTTCATAGCATCGGTATAACAAGAGGGCCCTGAGGGTCCTGGATCGCTCACCTGACACTTGTAAAGTGTTGGTTACAACAATGTTACACATGAGTAATGGACAAGATTTGTCTAAATTTGACAGTGATCTACTTTTTACCCAACTAACTCATAAACTGACTTGGTTGAGATATAACAGGTTGATCATTTTGAGCAAGTTTGATCAAATTGGGCTGAAAATGTAGCTTTCATTGCTTCTAGACTGTAAACAAGGTTTTTCAAAGATTTGACCTAGTGACCTACTTTTTGACCCCACACTACCCATGTTCAAACTCGATCAAGATCCCATCAAGGTTAACAGTCTGAGCAAGTTTTATCAAGATTGGTCAGAAAATGTGACTTCTAGAGCGTAAACAAGAATTTTCAAAGATTTGACCTAGTGACCTACTTTCTGACCCCGCACCAACCATGATCAAACTCTATTGAGATATCATCAAGGTTATTATCCTGAGCATGTTTGATCAAGATTAGGCAGAAAATGTGGCTTCTAGAGTGTAAACAAGATTTTACTAAGATTTGACCTATTGACCTACTTTTTGACCCCACCCCACCCATGATCGAACTCGATCGAGATATCATCAAGGTAAACATCCTGAGCAAGTATCAGGAAGAATGGGCCAAAAATGTGGCTTCTAGAGTGTAAACGCTGAAATTGTTGACGACGCACGCATGCACACACACATGCACGCACGACAGACATTCAAGTATCCTAAAAATCAAACTTCGATTTATGATCAGTTTTTGATTAAATTTTGTGTAATTTCAATTAGCCCAATTTTACAATTGAAAGGTGTTCAGGTGAAGGTGCCCACTTCGCGGCATTCGAACTGCCCTTGTCATCGCGGACATGAGTGTTACCATGCCATATTACATGTATAATGTATGCAAATTTGTATGTTTATTTTTGTAAATCATTCAATTTTAATAATCTACTTGTTTAATGTGTACAGATCTTCGTGGCCTAGTGGTCAGACTAGACTAGCCCTTTTTGACCTGAAATGAAATATCCCTGTATTACTGTGTGTGAAAACATAAAATCTGGCAAGTGACGCCAGTCCGGAATTTGAACATTCAGGATTTTCATGGGAGGAAGTCTCCATGCTAACTTTCCAGATATACGGTATACGAGTATATGCCTAACAAAGCCCTGATAGAGAACTCAGTAAATACAATCTTTAGAAACAACTTATCCTTTTGTAACAGTGGTTTCTTAAAGTGTTTTGTGGCAGATATGCCAAAGCAATGTATTTCAGGGTAAAGGTCAATTTTGTCTCTCTCTGCAACCAACTTTTCCGAAAAGCTAGATGTTCCTTAAACTTGTCGCTGTTGGGAGGGGGTCACTCTAAATGAGAATTAATCAAAAACATGATTTGTAAGTATTTTAACAATTTATTGATACATAATAACATTAGACCTGTGGTCATTGCAGCACAGTAAAGCAATATAGACCAGTTGGCACCGAGTCTAGCAGTTAACACAAATACAGCCAAAGTCAGTGACAAATAGGTGATAAAGGAATTAAAATTCACATTTACTTGTACATGTACATGCATATGAAATACAGAGTAAACACATTCTAAATTGTAATACCAAAGGAGCTATTTAATGTATTTCCTCTATATCAACATTCAGACGCAACACATTCTAAATTCGTAATACCTAAAGAGCCTTTACTCCTTATAAGTTATCAATATATTGAATGTATTTCCTTTTTATGTACACACAGAGGAAAACCATCTTTAATTGTGATACCTTTTAATCAACCCTTTACCAAACACAAAATTTTCGACTGTCCCAAATTCAAAGAGTTTACAGACGACATTTCAAAATGTGATGAAAATTGAAAATAATCTTCTGGGCAGGCAGAAAACCTTGTGGGAAAAGGAAAACTTGCTCGTTATGAGCAATTTCTCCTTTTCCCATAATGTTTTCCAGAGTTGTCTGCAACACAGTGGTTAAATGTATTTATTGTTTGGTGATGGGTTAAAGTATTAAATCACATGTAACAAATAAGAATGAATTTCCTTTACATTTAAATGTAGAGGAAATATCATCCAAACTGTAACGCTGTAGACTAACAAGTTTTCACCAATCCCAATGTAAAACTTATGCTTCATTCTGTAATATCTTATCTATTGTTGCTTTCAATCAAGATCATTTACAAAATCTTATACGATTGAAACTTGCTTAAAGTAGAATTCTTTCATTGGATTTATTTGGTTGTTCTCTATACAAAGGTCAGTGCCCGAACTATTCGCCTGAACGGCCAGTGCCAACGACAGCTCTGTACCGAAACCTACCAAAGTAATCAGATGAAAAAGTTAGTTTTAAAATGGCCAATTATGGGTATTCTACCCTAATCGGACAACATTAGACAATCATTTTATAAAGAACTCCCTTTCATACAAAGTACATGTACAAGTAAACATGCAGAGCATGATCACAGACAAATGATGCAAGTATAAATGCAAGAACGAGGTTACATAGACACAGACATTTAGGGCACAATGATCAGTCCAATAACAAGATTGGGTACACAAAAGCTCCATGAAATGAACATTAAATGAGCATGAACTGAGAATTAGTAAAATCGAACTTGGTCAAGGAAAAAAGGGACGTGATTTAATCAATTCTTTCCCATATGGATTTTGTGACTGCTCCAAAACGAAAATAAACAACAGCAGAAGACAAAAAAAAATTAAGAATATTCTCTTTATGATATTGGGTAGAAACCATTGTGACAAAAGAATTAAAAGCTCATTATGATGTATTTATTCATTCTTACAGTGGGTTTTCAAAGCCTTATCCGGTTGACGTGTCCAAGTGAGGTACTGCATACTAAGGGGTTAATCAACCCTTATAGTGCTGAAACCTACTTTATGCTTATGCAAACAGGTCAGCTGCCAAGTAAACTGGCAGCTGGCCTGTGATTTAACCTGTTTGCTACTTTGAGAATCTTTCCTCATCAAAACTAAGCAGAAATTTAAGGTTTTTGTAAGCAGACGACACAAAAATCTGTTTTTAGAAAATTACCCAGCATTCTTAGGGTAAACTTTGATTGAACCAGATGCAGATTTTACTCCAAGAAAGAACGCTTCATGTACTTTCTTCATGATTCTTGCCATATCAAACAATAAATGAATATTAATATTTGGAAATAAAAAAGAAATAATTCATCATTTGAAATGCATAAATATGAGAAAATTCAAATGAATTCATTCTGCAAGCTCACGAATTTTATAAGTGCAAATTATTTAGATTTGATCCAAATTCTTAATTTTGAAATAGTCTAAATTAAAAACAAAAATCAATGTCTTTTATCAAAATTTGCAGCAGTGATTCAACTTTAACATAGAACTAACAACAGCAGCTGTGATCTTAACACATTAGAAAAAAATAGCGCAACATTTTTGCATCTTGCACCAAACGACTTTCAAAAAGCATTGTGGCAAAAGAAGAAATTGCCTGTCACAATGCTTTTCAATCTATTCACATATCATAGCAGCAGAACTAGAAGGTTGTTCACATGTTTACAAAGCTTTTCTAAAGTCGTCTGCTTCATATAAAAAAATGTCTTCTGCATGTGTTAAAGTTAAATATCATTTCAACAATAGCAAGTCCATTAATCTCCTGTTACTTATTAACACCATGGATTTATCCTTTCCCCAAAACAGCTTTGAAAGCCTTAACAGGATATGGAATTCAACACCAATATGCCAAAAGAGGAATATACTCTTGATCAGAAGATTTTCCCTTGGTCATAATTTCATCAATCCCTATTTTTCTTGAAAAATTAAAAAATTAATTATGCACCATCAATAGCAAATCATCATATGCAGGAATTTGCAATTTCTCATACAACATCATACTCACTCAAGACTCCTCAAGACTCCATAATAAAATAGGCACAACCTCATTGCTTAAACCTTTCAAAAGAACACAATAATTTCATTGGTTTAACTCAGGTTTTCATAGCAAAATGTATACATGTATAAATTTCAACCTTCATTTATAGAGCAGCATAAGGGTTCAGTGCTTTGCTAGTTTGTGAAGTACTTTCTATAGTCTTGCATTGAATCCTGAGCAACAGTTCCAGAGCTTTTAACTTTCATCGTATACTAACAATTGTTTCTCAACTTCACCTTCTATCAAAAGCATCAAACACATCAGTGCTAACTATCCTTGTTAATAAGCTATATGAATAACTGCTATACTCTTTCAAATAGGGAAAAGCCTCTTTCTGACATGTTACTTTCTATCAATACAGCCAGTACTTGAACCATCTTTATCATACTACAACAAAAGCTTCAGCTCTTAAACATTCATAACAACTCTTAACAACAACCTTCTTCATCATAGAAACAACTTTGACATTTCATCATTCTACTTAATAGAAATAATGGCTCACATGTTAACATTACCAGAACACCTCACAGAAACAAAATCATCTGTACTTTAACCTTCTTAATAGAAATAACTTTTTAGATGTTATCTTTACATGTCATAGAAACAAAAAGTGCTTAGAAGATATAACTTTCTTACTTCATAGAAACAACAAATTTTATTTAAAGATATAGACTTACTTCATAGAATCAACAAATTTTATTTAAAGATATAGACTTACTTCATAGAATCAACAAAAGCTTTCAAGATTTATCCTTCTTACTTCATAGAAACAACAAAAGTTTCTAGATACATGTATAACCCTCTTACTTCATGGAAACATCAACAGCTTTCAAGATTTAACCTACTTACTTTATAGAAACAACAACAGCATATATAAAAGATTTAACATTCTTACTTCATAGAAACAATAAATGTTTCTAGACTTCACCTTCTTACTTAATAAAAACATTAAAGCTTTCAAGATTTAACCTTTTTACTTCATCAACAACAACAGCATATTCAAAGATTTAACCTTCTTACTTCATGGAAACAACAAAAGTTATAAATGGTTAACCTTCTTATTTCATAGAAACAACAACAAAAGCTTTCAAGCTATAACCTTATTTCATTGAAACAACAAAAGCTTTCTCAAGATTTAACCTTCTTACTTCATAGAAACAAAAGCTTTCACGATATAACCTGCTTACATCATTGAAACAACAAATGCTTCAAGATATAACCTTCTTACATAATAGAAACAACAACAGCATATTTGAAGATTTAACCTTCTTTTCTCAAAGAAACATTTTTCAAAATTTAACTGGTTGTGGTGTAGTATTTAGCCCCTTGGAATTGAGATCAGACAACCTCTGTATAATTTCGTCATGGATTGTAATTTGTCAAAACATACTTCCTACTAGCAGTACTGGTTGATTTCTAGGGGAACATGTACTGTCTTACAATGTTCAATTGTGAGCCCCAACAACTGAAAGAAACCTTTTTACTTCATAGATACAATAAACAGCTTTAAAGATTCAACCTTCTTATAGTATTGAAAAAATAACACCTTTTAAGATTTACCCATCTCAAATCATTGAAACAATGGCATTGAGGATTTAACCTTCTTCATAGAAAACAACAGCTTTCAACATAATTATAACCTTACAGCTTTCAATGTTTAACTTTTTCACATCATTGAAACAATGGCTTTATATATTAACCTTCCTACAGCATAGAAAAAAGCTTTCAAGATTTAACCGTCTTCATAGAAAATAACAGCTTTCAAAACACAACCTTGTAGCATAGTCATTAACTTTCATGATTTAACCATTTCACTAATTAACAATGGCATTCAAGATTTAATCTTCTCACATCATTGAAACAATGGCTTTCAAGATTTAACCTTTTTCAAAGAAAATAACAGCTTTCAAAACACAACCTTGTAGAATAGACACAGCTTTAGAGATTTAGCATTTTTGCATCATAGAAACACTGACTTTCTGGATTTAACTTCCTGCAAAAAGCTTTCAACGATTAAAACTTCTTCATAGAAAACAACAGCTTATAAGATTAGACCTTACATAATGGAAACAACAGATTTAAGATTTAACATTCTTTTATCAAAAACACTCAGTTTGGAGATTTAACCTCTATCTTTATAGAATTCATAGTTTCAGTGCCTTAGCTGTCTTTGACAAAAGTCTTAAACAAGTGTGTAGATGCCTTCTTATGCTAGATGTTAGATGCTTATATAAAAGTAATATACCAAAAGATATTTTAAAAAATTGATTAATTCTTTCATCCAACAATTTGCACATATTTGATTTATTTCATGCATCTGCAATAAACAAAGTGTTGTTAAAATTTTCTTCTTTTATGACAGTAATAAAATCCCATATATTGAAATTAACTGAACTTGCAGCAAACTACTTAAGCCTTTCACCAAACATCTTAAAAACACCCTTTAAAATCAAAGATAAACATACTTATGTAGAAAGGAAAATTAGAAAAAAAGACAACAGTTTAACAAAAGAAGAACTTAAAACTGTATGCATTTTTCTCTTTTCAAAAATTTCCTAGAGATGGCCTGATTCAATATTGCCCTAAAGACATCTTAATTTAACCTTTTATTTCATTAAATCATTAATTTATTATTAAGAATCCATTTGATTCAAATTATTTTAGAGCTGATTACATAAAAAGGTAATCATGATTAAACAAGACATGTTATTTCACACACAACAAAAACTTTCACAATGTATTGATGCTTGTAAAATAGCATTAAGGAGACAGTCAATGTGAAAACGTCCAACTTAAATAGATTTTTGTTATCGACACTTGACAATTGATATTTGAAAAGTATTATAATTTCATTTCACAATCATGTTTGATGTTGCTATAACTGGCTCATTCAAAGAAGTATCGTCTCACTACAGTTCCTTTTTCTTTTATCCTTAATAAATCTGACCAATCCATTCATACAAGAAGTTGACCTTTTTGGCACAATTGTTTCCTGCGTCTTCTGTTGCAGATGATCCAAATATGAATACTAAACAGAGGTCTGGATACAATGTGCTTATCAATTACAGTGAACCCTCGTTTATCCGGACCCCTATTATCCGGATGTCTCGCAATCCGAACAAAATTGTAAGGGAACGGAATTATTGGACCAGTTTATTGCAGACGACTTTTGAAAACATTGTGGGTAAAGGAGAAATTGCTCGTGACGAGCAATTTCTCCTTTTCCCACAATGTTTTCTGCCATATCAGAAGATTATCTTTGAATTTCATCACGTTTTGATATGTCTTCTGCAAACTCTTTCAATTTGGGACGGTCGACAATTTGGCGTTTGCTAAAGGGTTTTAAGCATACATCGCTCATACAGACCGTTTATGTCTTAATGTGAATAAGAACATGCTCTGCTTCATTAGTCCGGATTATTCGGTAAACCGGACATTTTGTTGGGAACGGACGTGTTTCGGATAAACGAGGGTTCACTGTATCAAACCCTTGTGTGGGTACCCGATAGAGTGTTACCTGATGATTCTGATGAGTGGCCTCAATATGGTGTTCATCTCATAGGTATTGAAATAGTGCATATAAAAGGCTGGGATACTCAAAATCCCTGGTTCCCATTTTACTAAACAACATTAGGTCAAATATTTGTGTACGTCAAACCTGATTAACAAAGATAGAATCTTATATGAAAGTACAATATTGGAATGTGACACGTCAATGGAAGCGTCTTGGTGAGACAATTCCAATGATATGTTATCATGCAATATTGCTTAGCCCAATATTGAAATAAGAGGGAATGTTGTTTTGGACTTCCGCAAATCTTTAGCATAAAATGTTTAGTAAAACGGTACCAAGGACCTCTGATGTTTATGAAGAAACCATGTAAAATATGTATAAATGGTTTGATGTATACATATACATGTAAAGGACCCTATAACTATTCAACCAACACAAATATTGCATAATAAATAAAGGAGGCACATAACATTTTGATTAAAAGTATGAAATAAATATAAATAAAATAAAGCATAACAATAAACAGTTTTCTTTCTAAATAAATAATTTCATTCATCAGAGCACCTTCTAACAAAGATCAGGAACTCTACGTCAAAGTTTTCGTTCATTGTTGTAAGTTTTGGTTAATTGTTGTAAGTTTTTGTTAATTGTTGCAAGTTTTCGTTAATCATTGTTGAACAATGCTGTTTACCCTATTTCCCCATAACGTCTCACTTTGACACATCCGCTACAGAAGCCAGAAACCACTGTGACAAAAGGATGAATTGCTCCGCATGAGCATTTCATCCATTTGTCACAATGGTTTCTATCCAATATCAAGCACATTTTTTTCTTGCTATTTTTTCGCCTCTACAGTTGATTTGATTTGTATGAGTTGCAAAATCCCAAATGCTGAAATAGATAAACCGTGCCTCACAAAACAATTATAGCAGATTTATGGTCAATGTTAATAATAAATATTGATGTTTATGACTCAGGTTAGAATTATGAGAAATGGTATTATTTATGACTCAGGTTAGAATAATGAATAATATTAATACTTCGGAATTGGGTTATGCCTAATTAAAGAATTTCATCTTTAAGAAAAAATGAGAATGGAGCGTGGATAATTTTCTTAAAAACAGATTTTTGTGTGGTCTGATTTCCAAAACCTTATTTATCTGCTTAATTTTGATGATGTTAGATTAAATAAATTGGCAGCCAGCCTGAGATTTAACCTGTTTGTCACTCTAAGTATCTTTCCGCATCAATATTAAGCAGATATCTAAGGTTTTGGAAAGCAGAAGACACAAAAATGTTTTTTAAAAAAATTACCCAGCAATCCAAGGGTTAATTGATTCATAACCTGTACAATGGCTAGGCAAGGTTCCTCGCAATACAAGACTCCCACAATAAGTGCTGCCTGGGATTCAAACCTGGAATGTTTTGTCACAAATATCCAAAAACACTGCATAATTCCATGATGGTTAATGATAAAATTTTCTAAAGGACAAACATTGCTTACAGCTCTAATAAACAGCAATAAGAAGTAATAGAAAATATGCTAAAACGAGAAACGGGGAATATGCTTAAATAACTCTTATCAAGGTGATGTATACAGCAAAAGCAGGGAAGATTGAAGTCGTATAAGGGAAAAGCGTCAGAAGAAACATCCACAGATAAGTGCAATTGTCATTAATGCACAATCAAACAGACTAGTTGTATCAAATACCTTTTGTATACTACATCTTTTTCAAAGATATCTAACATCTTGTGACAGGCTTTCATTTAGGCAGTTTTTCAAACTTTGGATAAATATTTTCACCATTTACTTTACTTGTTTACTAAAAGGCTAAACTTATCTCCAATAAATAAATACCTTATTACATGATTAGTTTGAAAGCATTTGGAGAAAATACGTTCAGCATTAGCAAGTTCAATCATTTCTTTCTTAAAAGCTGTCTGCTAAAGAAACACAGGACTAAAGGCCTTGTAGGAAAAAAGGCTAACCCATTACCAAACAATAATGACATTTGACCAGTTTGTTACAGTCACTCGGGAAAACATTGTGCGTAAAGGAGAAATTGCTCGTCACAAAAATTTCTCTTTTTCCCATAATGTTTTCTGCCTTATCAGACGATCATATTCCAATTTCACCACATTTTGAAATGCAGTCTGCAACTTTTTTCAATTTTAGACAAATTTGGTGTTTGGTCACGGGTTAAAAACATTCTGCTGCAGAAAAAACAAGACTAAAGGCCTTGTCTGTATAAGGAAATAAGTGAAATACATGTACAGTCAAACTTGTGCTTACGGCCACTTGTGATCAGCGGTCTTTTCCGTTCAACGGCCATTTTAAAGTCCTCCCAAACAATTAGACTCTTTAAAATTCCTTGATAAGCGGTCTTCTCTCTGATGCGGTCACCGGCCAGGCTAATTAATCCCAATCAACTTTAAATCAATTGTCATAAGCGGTCAATTAATTGTGTAACTACCGCCGGCGATCACCGGCAGTTTTACCACTAAGTGTGTTGTTTATGTAAAAGATAAAACCTTCCCGTGTAATTGGGAGGTGTAAACTGAGACGCATGCAACTATCGATTTTGTCACGTACACAAACTGGCTAGTTACCCTTTCTTTTATTTGCCGCAGATAAAACTCGCAATTATTTTACTCCCTAAATATTTTTAAACAAAGGAATCTGTCAAACCCAAAAAATAGGTCTTTCAAAGGAAGCAAAATCCCCTTCTCTGTCTCATGTATCAAATATCCTTGAACGAAACCACTAAATGTATCAAGATGTAAAGTCCGTTATGTAACATCAAAAGACTACAGGACAAAATTGTGCCCTTTGATGTTTGTTTTGAAGCAACTCTTGTCCCAAGTTTGGGAAATTCCTTTCATGAAGAAATTGCAAGAAGAATGAAAGCGGGATGGGTTTTCTTTCATCTTGCGTTTGTGGAAGATGAAAAAGGACAAGCAGCAAGTTTGTGTAAGAGAAAAACTGACCGATATTTCACACATTTCCCGTGAAGATGTACATGTATATAAATGCTAGTTTGGTTGTGGTGATTTATTACCGCATGGGGTTCTTAGGTAATAATGGACTGTAGTATGTTAAAGTAAGCTATAGGACAATCTAAGCATCTTCATCAGAGAAGTTATCATCATGTTTCTTTGTAGGGCTGTCGATATCTTCCACATCCTCCGTGTTGATGATGTCAATTTTTGCGTTGCGTAAGAATTCACCGGTTAGCACGTCTAGCTGGGGTAGGCTTAACCTGTAGAAAGACAACGAAATACACATATTAGTTCACCCATTATTTCATCTTGGATTTTGTAAACATTCCAATTTGAAAGCAAAAATTACAAATAAAAGCAAAAACACATGTGGTTTGGAAAAGAAACAATTTTGACAACAGCTGAAATTTTTCATCTTTGTTCACGTTGATTGAGTTTTGGATATTGGTAAAAAAAATCTTCTTTATAGTGATAAATCATCTACAAACATTCAATTTCTACTACTTTTTCTACAATGTTTTTGAAAAGAAGAATATGATGATGATAGACATCAGTTTTATCTTGCTCTGATATGAACATTTTTTCCCTCTTTTTTTTTTTTAAATGTTTGAACATCTGCTTTATTTTTTTTAACTGATTACCAAACAATAACGACATTTAACCACTATGTTGCAGAAGACTCTGGAAGACATTGTGAGAACTCGAGAAATTGCTTGTAACAAGCAATTTTTCCATTTCCCACAATGTTTCTGTCCTATCGGAAAATTATTTTCATATTCATTCAAATTCATGAATGTCGTCTGCAAACTCTTCCAATTTGGGACAGTCAAAAATTTGCCATTTGGTACAGGGCTAAACAATAGGTGATCTACACGCCATAAACGATATCTATCCTTCTTTTTTATATATTAATTTCTGCTATAGAAACATAATGCAGTTTCATCACAGAAATTGTAATCAGAAAACCTGTTCACTTATGGACAATATGTATGATGTTGTTCAATTAAGCGCCAATGCATGCAGCAAAAGAAAATGCATTTCTCGGAAAAGATATTAAAAGCTGTCTTGCACTATTGATTAAAGGCAAGTGCCTGCATGATGGTAAACAAAAACGCCTAGTCAGCAAATCGCATCCCCAGTTGTCAATCAACCCTTTACCAAACGCTAAATCTTCGACTGTCCCAAATTGAAAGAGCTTGCGACGAGATTTCAAAATGTGATGAAAATGAAAAATGATCTTCTGACAGGGCAGAAAACACTGTGAGAAAAGGAGAAAATGTTCATTAAGAGCAATTTCTCCTTTTCCCATGATGTTTTCCAGAGTTGTCAGCAACAAACTGGTCAAATGTCGTTATTGTTTGTTAATGGGTTAACTAATGGGGCCAGCACCCGTCTTAAGCATTTGAATAGATCAATATAATATGTAGAGGGTTAAACAAATGGCAAATGGAAATTACGGTTGAATGATGGGCCAAAACGACATTTGATGCAGATTGCATAATTATGGAAAAGTATCTGTCTGGATGGAAAATGCTGGTCCCTTTATTATATAGGTATTGAAAATGGATTGTTTTAGCAGAACCTTTAGACCCATAAATGAATTGTCAGTCACAGTGGTTTAAATCATTCCTTCATTTGTATGAGTTTTAATCTATCTTTAGAAAACAACAATAGCTATCGGTGTGGCAAAAAGAGGAAGAACCTTTTTCTCCATTGCTACCAAGGTGCCTTTCAAAATAACAAAGATCAAATTATATCTTTACTTTAAAGTTGGCATCAGTATTTGCTTTAGACTATGTTGTTTGAAGGATTGGGCAAGGAAACTCTGATCGATTACTGGTAAAAGTGCATGTTATATCTGAATCCATCCTTGTCATTGCCTCATTCCACTATTGCTGATTGAAGACTAATTTGGCTTATTTTATCAGTCTAAATATAGCTAATTAGAATCAATCTTAACTGAATATAGACCATGGCAACTGATTACAGACTACCGTAATTGATTGGTTGGGGTTCATGTAAAGAAATAGAAGTCAATCCCAGCTTATTGGACTCGGATTATTGCTTACAGCACATACAAATGAATAATGGCAAATGATATCCTCAAATCCATAAATTCTTCATCAATAATCAAAGCATTTTGCAATCCTTGGCTCAAGCATTTTATGCTACAGAATTCTAATAAGAAGAGAAACTATTAATTCCTTGTTCTTGTTCCCAGTATAGGTTTACACTGCAGCTTGATTGAACTATCAAATCTCCTGGAAATGATGGAGGCTGAAAGGCCCTTTATTGGTATTGATTCCTGAACCATGTTGGATCCAATCAGCCTGTAGAACTAGTTAAAATGAACGTGGATCTTATACTGGTACTACAGAGGATGTAGACCTATAAGCTAGGTTATATAGTATATTTCATTTTCATTAACTCCCTAACACAAAGTCATTGCTCCTGAAGCATTTACAAAACATATTGTATTTATCTATATATTTATTTATATTTGGGTTTTAGATCACGTCAACATTATTTCAGTTATGTTGTAAATAATTGTAACTAATCCATTTAACACAGTGAACTGCAAACCAAACCAAACAAATCAAGTCCAACCCTCTGATCTTGATCCATTCCTTATTGAGAGTAACTGATTGTTCTTATTCCATTCCTAACTGGGCATTTGAAATTGTGCTTGATTCATACTCTCTTGTTTCCTTTAACACTGTGCTTCATCCATTCTCAATTGAGTCCAACCCATTTTTCTTGATCTATTCCAAATTATGCTAAGCCCACATTGCTTGATGCATTCCAATTTGCAACACAAAGTAATTTATCAGATATGAGAAACATCATTAATGTAAAATAAAAAAGGGTAATTAAACTAATTTTAGTTCTTTTTTCCTCATTGGTAGGGATGCAATTACAAGCCCTGATAATAAAGCCAACATCCCTGTCTGACGGAATTTGATCTTATGATAGCAGGGGAAAATTGCTTCCTTTCGATAATTTGCAATTTGTTGAACATTTGCTGTTGGAAATCAAACTGATAAGTCACATAAGCAGGGTCCATAGCCCTTTCCTTCATAAAAGTGTATTTCAACACACCTATACAATCAGACGACCCAAGAAACAATTAAGCAAAACTTGAAGGAGTCACAAAATTAATTTGACACATGGAAAAATTACCTGTTGTAACACATTTTCATTGTCCTTTTTTTTTTAAATAGACATCAAGCAAACGAAATCAAAGGCCTTTAGAGGTTGATGCAGATTCAACGTTTAAAATGAAAAAGTTGAAATATTACTGTTTTCTGTTAACCCTTATAGTGCTGGAATCAACTTCATGCAAACATTATACAAACAGATTGGATCCAGGCAAGCCGCCAAGTAAATTGGCGGCTGGCCTGTGATCTAACCTGTTTGCTATTCAGAGTATCTTTCCTCATTGAAATGAAGCAGATACTTAAGTTTGGAAAACAGAAGACATGAAAATCTATTTTTAGAAAATTACCCAGCATTCTAAGGATTATAAATAAGAAGAAAATATAATGTTAAGCCATTGTTAAATATTAAAAATCTTTTATCCTGACGAAGGTGTAAGCTATAACTTGGATAAATGATGATTTGACAAATAAGTGTGTTTTTGTTGATTTTTCCTATGAAATTCTGTCCATAAGATGTCTTTGATCCGAATATATGTATCAACTCTAGCAATAGAAAAGCTAGTACACCAGAATATAAATAATGAAAGCAACAACAATCAAATTCATAAGCTATATAAACCATGCAAGCATTGTTATTTAAAGTAATTTAAAGGTTCCGATCTCACCATATTCATGTTAACCATTTTTCATTTTGAAGACAACAAAAAATTTCAAAACTGAATGTCACAGCAACACAAGCAGAATAATTATAGTCACTCAAACATTAACCTCAATTTGAAAAGTTGAAAATTTGAACAATATGAACAAATTCCTCATTTGTCATATTGATTTCAAAAAAGATCTGGTCCAGAAGAATGTAAAGTTCTCCATAATTATATTATCACGTAAAAGGGAGTAAAATTAATACAAATAATTTAAAGCAAGGTACTTGGCAAAATCCATTGCAAGAAAAGGAGAAATTTCTCATGATGACCAATTGCTCTTTTTGATGCAATAGTTTTACCAAATATCACAAAAAAATGTTCATTTGAAATGAGGGGATAAACACATTGATAGCATATGCCACTGAATATAAATCCATTTTAAGATATAAATTTCATAAAGTAAATAAAGCTATTTTGGAAATCTAATATTGTATCAATATTCATAGCATGTGATATTATCATGGTTTTAAGAATATGGCAAAAAAGAAACTAACAGTTGAACCCATGTTAACCCTTATGTAAAGATTTGTATTTTAAATACATACAAAACAGTAAATACCATTACAGCCATACTTGCGCTCATTTACACTTGAATTGTAAAAGTTCTAGCTTAATTGAAAATCATTTTAAAAGTATTCCAAATTCCCTTTAACAGAGGCATTGAGACTGTAACACGTTCACTTGATGCTTTTAAAAGAGTGAATACAACGAGGTTTGTTCACAATTAGCAACAAAACTAGGTCAGCCGAGAAACATCGGAAGCCAATAAAACCCAAAAATTCTCCAATCTGAATCTTCACATTGTTAATATTGGATAAATGACAGTATTTTTATGTGGTTCATAAAAATTTTCAAACCAGGTGCTCACCACTTATTAATCAGAGCGCTCCTTGCTATTTTATATGTTACTCAAATGTAAACAATGAAGTTAAACTGGTTGGCACCACTTTTATGAAAATAGCACTTTAAAAAATAGATAACTAATAGTGCAGACGTTAAATTGTCATGTTCCTGTGGATTTTCTCTATGTTTCAACATATTCTATCATAATGTGTTACTCATTTTACCTAGTTCTACAGTTTTTCTGAGCGCTAGTATGCTTTTAAGGAAAAATTACCAAATTTGTCAAAAAGCTTCAATTCTTTTTAACAAAAACATCAACTTCTCTGACAGATTCAGATTTATAGTGACATAAAAACATTTGTTCAATTGGCAATATGGGTTCAATAATAACTCTTTTCTTCATATGCAATGTGATCTGTCCAAGTTGAAAGCATTAACAGCATTCTAAGATACAAAGTATGAAAATAAGGTTTTCATTATCACATTACATGTATGTAGAAACAATTGTGACAAAAGAAGAAATTGCTCATCTTTTATCACAATTATTTTTCTAGCCTGCTGAAGACAAATTAGAACATATAACTATAAAGGAAAGAGTTAAACACAAGACAAAAAAAAATATATAAATATAAAAAATATAAATTAATATTTAAAAAAAACATTTACCTTAAAGCAAAGAGCTAAGTCTCCCTTGGCTCCTTTGTGGGTAGAAATGATAAATGCACGAGACTAACACAAAATGAACAAATATGGAGGTCATGTGACTGGACTGATCATGTGACTAGTTACTGTTGGGCCTGTGGCGAGGAAGGGGATCGGGGACTTGAATTTGCGGAGGCTAGTTTGTAACGACGACGCCTGCAATGAAACAAAGCATCCAGATGTAAGTTTCCTCTACCGTCTCTCTCTTAATCCGTCATGTCGAACAGCTTGGAATTTGGTTCATTTCAGAAGACATGCATGGCAATACCTTCATTGTATACAATTATTAAAGCATCCAGACTGCTTTTCAACACTTTGACAACTGATGACTTTTTGAAAATATCTAGATGTAGGGAGAGTATGGGTTTTTATATTGTATAATCAACACCTTTTTAATTATCAAATCTAGAATTTTATGACAGACTTGTTGAGTAATCATCAATTCCAATGTCCCTCTTAAAGGGGATTCAATTTGATTAGTTCACATCATCATTAACTGTATTACATGAGGCCATTGTTTTTTTGCAACATTAGTCATTTTACTCATAACCCTATTTTGAATAATATGAGTCTAAATATTTATTTAGCAGACTACTGTCATAAAAGAAAATATAAATGAAAATCGATATGCATTTTCTTGATGTGTGAAGTTATCTGTTGTGGATGTGTTCAAAAGAGTCAACATCTGGATGGGGTCATGTGTTAAATCTAAAGAATTTGTATGGAAATGTGTTCTTTTTCCTCTGACTTATGTTTCAGAACTTTGTAAAAGACCTTTTGGGGGATCCATATTTGTTCAGGGAAATAAATCAGTGAAATAATAAGCTATACTGAAAGTCACCACATTTTTACACAAAACTAAAGATTGAAAATTGAATACACTTTTAACTAAAGGAAATAAAACACATTTCTACACAAAGTCACAACATCAAGATTATCATCAATCATATATATCTGTACAATGGTAATAGGACATTCTTTTTTTTAAGCAGATTTAATAGTATAAGTTATAACAGTTTGTAGAAATCTAAGCCCTATCCGTCTTATTGAATTTTGTTAACAGCCCAATTTGAAAGCATTAGCAGCATACGACTTCCACCCATGACACATGATGTTGCTAATAAAAAAACTAAGTAGAACTCATTTCAACAAAAGCCGAAATTGCTTTTGACAAGTAATTCCTGGTTTTATCAAAACCATTTCTTAAACATCTAGATACACATGAATGAAAATGATTAATATGAAGAACACAGTAAAATAAAACCCGTCTAAGGGATATTCCTTCTTACAAACAAATTGCAGTTTCAATCACAATGCTTTCTACGTGCTTTCGCAGGGATAAACATATCTATGAATTTAAGGGCAAGAGATCAACCCAAAATTTACATTGCCTAACACTTGTATTAATCCAAACAGATTTTGTTTCTCTGCTCATTAAGAGGAATTCCTCTTTTGATCACAATGATTTCTACCAATATTATACAGAAAATGTTATTTTCATATTAAAAAACAATAATTGGATTCCATTTGGACAAGCTGCGAAATCCCATACAACTTATAACAGGGTAATTGGTTCTATAAATCACTGCTGATTGAAAGGAATGGAAAGTAATAAATTGATGAAACCAATTACATGGATAAAGCATATGACACAATAAGCAAACAAAACAGAAATTTACAACCACATGAAGCAGTGTTTAAGGTAGAATATCCATAATCCGCCATTTTGACATTAATTCTTTTGTTGGATTACTTTGATCATTCTCGGTATACAGCGGTCGTGGCAAGAATTATATGGTGTAAAAGGGAATATTTCTGGCACCAACCGATGTATACCGTGAATGACATAAGTAATCCCAACAATGAAATATTTTCAAAATGGCTGATTATGGGTATCCTACCATATGTGTACATTTTCTGCATAGATATATGGTGACAACTAATTGTTACATCTTCATGATAAAATAACACAGAGAATATAAACCACTGATGATACATCTTAAAATATTTCAGGTTTAAATGGTTAAACACCTCTAAAACTTTGTTTCATTTATATTGTGGCATTCGCTAAATTGAAACAAGTACTATCATTTTGTTTTCTCTTTAAAATGGTTGTAAGTGATAGCAATTATCCGCAAACCGACAATGCAATGGTTTGTGTATTTATATGGAGTTTGATGTTACATCTTTCCTGGAATCACCAGTAGTAGGCTAGAGACCAGAGTACCGTTTTACTAAACAGTTTACGCTTAAAGTTTGCGTAAGTCTAAAATAACAAGCACTCTTATTTCAATATTGGGCTAAGCAATATTGCAAAGTAACACATCATTGGAATCGTCTCTCCGAGACGCTTCCAATGACATGTCACATTGCAATATTGGGCTTTCGTTTAAGATATTATCCATGTTTATCAGTTTTGACTTGCGCAAATATTTTCCGTAAATCCTTTAGTAAAACGGTACCCTGGAGTGTTGTTAAAGGACACGTCCATGAAGCCAAAGGTACTGTTATGGCTCATGCCCAGGACCCCAAAGCTCTAAGACCACCACTTTAACCACAGGGCCATGCTGGACCCTGAGAGTGCAATAGATGGAACCATTACTTACATTGTTAGGTTGGTATGACTCAAACTTTTGAGAGCACTATTGAGATGTGGGCCATTACTTGTTATATCAAATACAAAAAACAAATGAGGCTTTTATTCATCAAATTCATACAGCAGTACCAAATATGTTAAGTCAAAGTTTTTCATGATAGCTTAAAAGCCCATCAAAGGAGATTAATGCTATATCAATCTATATTATTTGGTAAATTTTTGGACAGATTCAAATAGTTATCACCAGAAAACAACACCAGCACAACTTAAATGTGAACGTACACCAGAATAACCCAGATTAGCAAGTTTTGTACTTCAGATTTCCTGATTCTGACCTTGACAGTTGATACACACATTTTTTAACCGACCAATCAGAATTCGTTATTTTGAATATGTAAACAATCAGGTTGTTGATAAACAAGATTGAATTGGATACAACTATATTTCAAGCACAAAATAACTTATTTTAAATGAGTCCCATTAATAGGGTCTCAATGCATTCCTAAACTAATTCTCATGACTTTTATGAACATAATAAAAGAACTCCATATATTTTTTCAGTAATTTATTTGTACTCCTCTCCTTTGATGTGCCTTTAACAACATGTCAAGGGTATTTCAGTTACATGTATATAAAGGTTCTTGTGGGTTTTACTAGTACTTAGTCCATGCAGAAGAATCCAAGCTCCACAGGTGTGGGTTGAACCTAGGACCTAGGACCTCTGTGTTCCTTCCACATGGGCATGCAGGACCCTATATTGACTGGTAATCCTTATCCTTATAGTCAGTAAAAATCCTATGTCAATGGTAACAATTTGAAATATAACAATAAGACATTTTCTATAAATTTTGATAAATGATTAGGAGAATACAGGTTGAAAGTTGATCCTCCTTGGATATAACTAAAGGTTTTCATTTATATCAATTATATAAGTCCAAAATGATACCACTCATAATGAGTTGTCTCTCCTTTGTAATTATTGTTTCCTAAGTACTTAATACTTAAGAAAATTTCTCCATTTGTAAAGTTAGCTTTGAAGTCTTCTGCACACTTCATAGAATTTCAAACTCTTTCTTAACTATAATGCTGCACTGCTGCTGTATAAATAAGAATAAATTAGGGAAACAAAAGGCCATTCTGTAATAACTCTTTACCACCTGCAGACAACATTTTTTTTTTACTTGAAGCAGACGACTTTAGAAAAGCTTTGTAAACATGTAAAAAATCTTCCAGTACTGCTGCTGTGAAATGTAAATAGATTAAAAAAGCACTGTGGCAAAAGGAGAAATTGCTTACGACAAGCAATTTCTCCTTTTGCCACAATGCTTTTTGGAAGTCGTCTGCTTCAAGACACTAAAATGTGGCGCTAGGTGGTGATGTGTTAAAGGGATGACGTGCGGATACACTCACCTAGAAGTGTAGACAAGATTCTTTTTTGGAGCACTTCCTGGGCCGGGCGGCTGCGGCACCTTCGAAGAAAGTGGATTCAGTTCTAACGGAGGTACAGGTGTATTCATTGCTAACTCTGCATTCCTCTGTCTCTCGACCTCGCGTCTCTCTGCACGCGACGCAGACGAGGAACGTTTCTTTTGTCTCCTTTCCCTCCTTTCCAATACAGCAGCATCCTCTGTTTGTTGCTGTGTATCATTGTTTTGTACCAGATTTGATGGGGCAGGTTTTGTCTTACCAATATCAGCCATGGGATAATCATTGTTAAAGGGTTTTTCTTGTAATGGGGACACAGTTGGACTAGAAACGGCTTTAATCTGTTCTTCTATGGTGGAAAGTGACTGCCGTCTTGACTTTTTCTCGTCTGTTCGGGATGAGCTTCTCCCTCGTTCTCGTTCCTCCCTACTCTTACTTCTTGATCTACGTTCAGAGCCAGCTATATCTCCGTCTGACTTGGTCTTCTCTTTTAGCACTAAATCTATTGGTCGTAGTAAATGTCTAGATTTGGAGGGAGAACCCCCTGGACTATTAATACTATCTTTTGTCTTTTCTTTTAAGATTTTGTCTAAACTATCGGAACTACGCTCTTTACGTAGACTAGAACTAGTGAGTTGTTTCCCAAATCCTGATAACTTAAGATTGTTTAGAACAGCTAATTTCTTCACGTCAGATAAGCTTTCCTTATCTTTCAGGGAAGATTTCGAGGGACTAGAGGGATATTTTGATGGAATGTTCATCCTATTTCCGATGTCTTTTGCCAGCTTATCTGACACTTTATCTGAGAGTCTACTGGGCACTGTAATTGCGTGAGGTATAGAGGATTTGATAGGCATGATATTGTTAGCTCCCTCGGACATCCTTTCTGCTCTACTACTCTTGGACCTGTCAGGCCCATCAGGCAATGAGAATGACAGCTCCTTACTTTCAACATTCACACTCTTCTCATCAGCTTTATCTTTCACCAGAACCCACTGTTCATGAGGACTATCCTCAATATCATCGTCAATGAAAATTAATGAGTTTCGTAAAGCTTTACTGGAATCTCGATCCCCATCCATATTGCGAACAACACTATCTAACTTCAGGTCGTCTTCATCGGCGAGAGTATTAAGAAGGTTGACTTTATGTTTTGACTTGGTAGTTGATTTATGCACTTTGCCGTCCATTCCTATCACCTCCTCTCCCCCGTCTTCATCATTCTCACTCTCCGAACTGGACGCGAACCCCGACACACCCTGCCACTGACTGGCCTGTGTGAACGGAGCTGCTCTAGTCGCGTTCTCGTCCACATTATCGTCCCCCAGAGTCTGAGTCCTTTCATCAGCCTGCATTATGGCAAAGGTTAACTGAGCACGACTAATTAAATGCTCTGGGTACGAGTTTTCTACTATATTGCACGATGGTTCCGATTGCCGACGGGACGTCGTTCCTGAGGGCTCCCTCTCATTCATGTTCTCTGGCACACTAAATGCTTTGGGTATTTCCAGGTTCTCTCTACTAGCACTTCGTTCAAAGTTTCTCACTAACTGTTTAACACTGTGGGCTGGAGGTAGTGTCTCCCCCTTGTCCCCTACCCCCTGGGTGGTGGGGCCCCGGGCTGGGACTGGCGGAGGAAGGGCAGTCTTGTCCACAACTGACCCCAACACATGACCAGTATTCACACCAGTCTTAGAAATGGCATTTTCAAACTTATCTAACTGCGGTAAACTTCGAATCACTTTGGAATTAGCACCTTTATCCTGGTGAATTGGCTTATTGGATTCCGGTTTAGTCACTTCTGTGGATGACACTCTCATGTTATCAACAGTATTAACCACGTTTCCTCCACCTTCCTCCTTCATATTAGACTTATTTGCAGTGGTTTTAAGTATCCCTTTTAACTGAGTATCCAATTTGGCTAAATCCTCTAGTATCTCAGGTGCTTTATCCTTATCCTCCCCTTTCAACTCATTCTCTTTCTCTTCCTTTTCCTTGATGCACTGTTCAGCTAAGTGTTTCTCTTCACCTTCATTGGCAAGAAGTAAAATGTCTCCTTTCTCCTCCCGTAATCTATTATCCATGTCTTTGTACTTGTTCTCCAGAATCAGCTCATTTTCCTTCATTTTCTTCAAATCTTCTCCGTCATTCTCACTAAGGTTTTCATCAATCACCTCAGTGGCTGCATGGCCTGGTGGGTTCACCCTGCAGGGAAAGAAAAAAGTGATTTAGTCATTCAAAGGCACTTGTTCACAGATGCAGTTTAGAAAAAGTAATTTAATCATTTATCCCATTACCAAACAATAGTGACATTTGATCAGTTTGTTGCAGACAACTCTGGAAAACATTGTAGGAAATCGATCTTAAAAAGCAAGTAGTGAGAAACAATTCAATCCTGGCACATTGACTAGGGCTTGGATGGGTACTTTAGTACCCGGGTACGGGCCACTACCCGGGTAGCAAATCACTTCCTGTTACCCAACGATACTTTTACCTAAGTTATGAATCCACTTGAAATTGTTGAATATGAACTCATTGACGAGTGAATCAGCCATTTATAAATCTCTATCTATCTAGCAATCAATCATCCCAGAAACAATTTCTCAACATGAACCATTACTCGAGATATTTCTACATTTGAACAATAATCTAAGAGAAGGAAAACTAATGGATCTTTGGAAAAATGATATCGGCTCAAGAACGGGGGTACCCGCAATAATATCCCCTCGGGTACCCGGGTAAAAAATTGCTACCCGTCCCTGCTCTAACATTGACATCATTAAACAAGTTAATTTCTCATAAAATAGTATGAGAACCACATAAGAAAGTTCTTTTATTTCATCTTGTATGTCTGATTCTAGCCATATGTGGGGTTTACCTTGTTTACCTAACTTTTCATTAATCCACTTTTGATGCAAGTACTGGCTTTGTATCCAGAAAAAAAAAATAATATTCATTCATCTTACTTGCTTTAACCCTTTACCAAACACCAATTTTTCAACTGTCCCAAATTGAAAAAGTTTCAAAATGTGACGAAATTGGAAAGTTATCTTCTTATAGAGAAGAAAATATTGTGGAAAAAGGAGAAATTGCTTGTTACGAGCAATTCCTTCTTTTCTCACAGCGTTTTCCTGAGTCGTAGGCAAGAAATTGGTAAAATTTTGTTATTGTTTGGTAGTGGGTTAAAATTAACCTAAAATAAATAAGCTATTATAAAAGCTATAATAAAACTTACCCGAGCCCTGGGGACATTTTAACGCCCAGCGGTGGGGAGGTGGTGGTCGTCGTGGTGATGGATCCGTCAGCGTAGATCTTCTCCCAGTCAAACGGATCGCCCTCCTTAATACCTTTACGCCTCATACACTGCTCAAACAGGTTATGTAACAGGGCGTAGTCAGGCTTATCAAAGTAGTCCAAGGATTGCAGGTGGTCAAGAAAGGTACGGAACTCCGAGGGCATGTTTTTTAGCAGTAGGGTGTGGTCATATTTCTCCTTCATGATTCCCACTTGCTCTTTGTCCTTGATCTTTCGCCAGGGCAGCTGTCCTGCCAAAAACTCCACCAGCATGTAGAATAGGGACCACAGGTCATCATGTCGCCCCATTTCCTGGAGGTAAAAATATGAACCAGTTAGGGGAGACGATCTTTATAAGCTAAGCTTTCGTTCAAATTCTTTTCATCATTAATTTATAAATGTAAATCTATGTATAAATATATATAAAATGATGAATAAAATTTGTTTAAACTAACCATTTTGTTGGTTTATTCAACCAGGCAAAGGAAATCACATGACTTTCCTATCTTTTGTCCGAACAAGATGGACGTGCCACAGGTATTTTTTGCTTTTTTACATTCTTCTGCCAATGATAGCCAAATTTGTGTACCCCGTATGAGTTGACCATCAACTTGCCAGTTCTTGTGGTTAATGATAACCCATGCCAATACCTGTTCTTTCATGGGCACGGCCATCTTGTCCCGACATAATATCGTAAACATTTGTCACACCTTTCCATATTTTCGAGCACCCGCTTTCCTTGTGACTCTTAAATGAGGTGTAAATCAATCCTTTGAATTGCATTCATTCAATCAATTCCTCAAAGTGTTATTGGATGAAAATGCAAATACTAATCAAATGCATGATTATGCTTAGAGGAAGAGAAAAACAGGAAACCTAATGCAATTTTCAGATGTACCACTTTTCTTCATGTTGTATAACTTTCCCCTTTCCCCACTCAAAGGAATTCACAGAAGACGACAATCAAAACCAATAATTGAAAATACCAAAACCTATTGCCAACAAATTACTTACTAATATAAATTACTTTTCAAGTCACTGTGATAATAAGAGAATAGGTGTATAATGAGAAAAAATTCTCTTTAATAACATTGTTTTCAATGGTTTCTATTAGGTAAAGGGTGACCATGTCTGTCATTTCCATTGACAAAGCCCTAGCAATAGAAGCAGTTAACTTGACCCTTACAACATCTTCCTCCAAATGTACTTGTTATAAAGCATACGTCACAGAAGTTTTCAAAAACAATTGTGATAAAAGAAGAAATTGCTCAGTATGAGCAATTTCTTCTTTAATCACAATGGTTTTCTTCAAATATTTACAAAAATTAAATACTAATATTTCTAATTTTATTTAACAACATTGTCGTCTGCCGATTCTTTCAATTTCGACCAGTCCCAAAATCCAGTATGAGGGAAAAGGTTAATCCATTCTATCCAGAGAGCTCAGCATCATTGTATCGATGGGGATGGCAATAAAGCCTAATTGGACCATTAACACTAAGGGCCATGGCAATAAACAACCCTGGAGACAACCTTTACATGACAAACAACACCTTCCACCTGATACAACATCAGCTATCCTGTCCTGACCACTATGGCTTTCTGGTTAGCATGCTACACTTAACCCTTTCCCAAACAACCAATTTTTCGACCGACCAAAATTGAAAGAGTTTGCAGACGACATTTCAAAATGTGGTGAAATTGGAAAATAATCTTCTGATAGGGCTGAAAACATTGTGGGAAAAGGAAAAATTGCTCGTTGCGAGCAATTTCTCCTTTCCTGACAATGTTTTCTAAAGTCGTCTGCAACAAAGTGGTCATAATATGTCGTTATTGTTTGGGAAAGGGTTAAATGCACACAGCCCTTCTCTGCATGAATTTAAATCATGTAGTGGTAGACTTGTTAATAATCATAAGGTGTTATAAAGACTTCATCACTAGGTTTACAGATTTTCAGTTATAGTACGCCTTTCCTGGATATCACTAGGTCTAGGTTTCAGCTCTGCACCGTCTTGTGCAAGGAAACTAAACTAAAATCCCCTGGTGAGGTTTGAACCCAGGATCGTCATGTTGAGACTCCTTCAGTTTACTACTTGGCCACCTAGGACCCAAAGGCATCGAAAACAAACTTTTGTTGGCAATAACAGAAGCATCAATATACTTTCTCTTTGTAGTCATTTTCTAATGTAAGATCAATTTGTATGGAGTTTAACACTGTGTCAACAATTTTTCAGTTATGTAACAGCTTTCCTGGATCCACCAGTACTAGGCTAGGGCTCTTAATGCAAGATAAAACCTCTTTTTGTTTGCAAATAAGGATGTATGGCCTTTGAATTAGGACATTTACACAGGCCTACTGTTTTTTAAGGACATTTACTGAGACAAGATGAAATAATTTTCATTTGTACTTATGAAGGCATGAGCTTATCTTGCTTTTTTTGGGGAATTTACAGAACAATATGATAACCTGTTCATTAATGGCATTTACTAAGGGAAGAATGTATCATTTTTACTTGTTCTTACAAAAGCATGATATTACCTTGTTTATGTGGGCACTTACAGAGAAATACAATTAAGTTATTATTAATGACATTAACTAAGGGAAGACCAAACCTTTTTTTGTTGGTAGTAACAAAGTTATGAGCATGCTTTTTTTTGTGGCAATTTATAGAACAATATACTAACCCTATCATTAATGGCATTTACTAAGGGAAGACCAAACCTTTTTTGATGGTAGTAACAAAGTTATGAGCTTGCTTTTTTGTGGCAATTTACAGAAGCATATACTAACCCTATCATTAATGGCATTTACTAAGGGAAGATCAAACCTTTTTTGATGGTAGTAACAAAGTTATGAGCTTGCTTTTTTGTGGCAATTTACAGAAGCATATACTAACCCTATCATTAATGGCATTTACTAAGGGAAGATCAAACCTTTTTTGTTGGTAGTAACAAAGTTATGAGCTTGCTTTTTTGTGACAATTTACAGAAGCATATACTAACCCTATCATTAATGGCATTTACTAAGGGAAGATCAAGCCTTTTTTGTTGGTAGTAACAAAGTTATGAGCTTGCTTTTTTGTGGCAATTTACAGAAGCATATACTAACCCTATCGTTAATGGCATTTACTAAGGGAATATCAAACCTTTTTTGTTGGTAGTAACAAAGTTATGAGCTTGCTTTTTTGTGGCAATTTAAAGAAGCATATACTAACCCTATCATTAATGGCATTTACTAAGGGAAGATCAAACCTTTTTTGTTGGTAGTAACAAAGTTATGAGCTTGCTTTTTTGTGGCAATTTACAGAAGCATATTCTAACCCTATCATTAATGGCATTTACTAAGGGAAGATCAAACCTTTTTTGTTGGTATTAACGGAGATATAAGCTTACCTTGTTCTTGGTCATTTACAGAAGCATATAATGAAGCAATTATCAATGGCATTCACTATGTGAACAACAAATAATTTTTGTTGGTTCTTATAAAGGCATTCCCTTACCTTGTTTTTGTGTGCATTGACAGAGGCATATCTGACGGTGCCCCTGAACCCTGCAGCAGCTCTGGGTGGTCTTACTTCACCAGTTGGGGTGGTGTACTGACGGGCCAACCCATAATCCAACATGAACACCTTCTTTAATTGGTTTGACAGGCGACCCATGGCAAAATTAGACTGAAAATATAATGACATGAGTTAATTGAAATCATATGACCTGGATTTGTACTTCTTTATCCAGCAGGGGCCTTTCTGCAGGTGACTTATAAAAAACATTAACTGACAAACTTTTGGCATATCAAACCGCTTTTTTTTCAAAATAAATTTAACAATGAACTATATTCTTATCCTATTTGATTTAAAGTTATCTATTGCTTAAATTGCAATTCTTGTGAATTGAGAGAGCCAAGTCTTTTTTAATGTTAATCCTCTACCAATCCATCTATAGATCTAAAAAGGTCCGCTATATAGGTATTCAAAAGTGAATGTAATTCTAAATGATACATACTGGTTTGATGTCCCTATGCAGAAAGCCCACATCATGAATTGCTTCGATTCCTTTCAGGATTTGCGCCCCGAGACGGAGGGAGGTGCTCAACGTGAAGCAGCCCTTTGGTTGGCTCCTGCGTAACTCGGCGAGGTTCTTCCCTTGTAGAGACATCACAACGTAGTTATAGTGCTCATTTCTTCCACATCCAATAAATCGGCAAACATGATCACGGCCTGAAACAAAGATGTTATATTTTTCAATTTCATTATCACAATGCAAAAGCTTAGTCGTAAACTTCAACAGCATCTCCATTAAATATAAAGAACCATTCAAGGATTCAGTGCAAAATAATAGTAAGTGCTTCATAAACATGAAGCACTTACTATAGTATTGCACTGAACCCTCGCATAGTATCCCCTGCAAGTGAATGAAGGAAAGGCATCCTTTAGGTAAGTAGGTATGAAAATGACGTTAATTATGATGCATTTATTTCTTTAGTATGGTGTTAAATGATGTATCAACAATTTTTCATTTATATAACGGCTTTCCTGGATCCACCAGTACTAGGCTATGGCTCTGAAGTGACTTGCCAAAGGTCACCCCCACGAAACCAGAAATGTAAGTGGAGCTCGAACCGGGGAACCCAAAGTTCTAAGTTCACCACCTCAACCACTTGGTCACATAGGACCCTAATTAAAATGCTTAACTAGCTACAGCTGATAAACTTGTACACATGATCAACACTTTAACAAGAGTTAAAGACATTGTTAAAGACATTCAAGCTTCTATATCTTAGGTGGTTGTGTATCCGACTTATAATAACATATATCCGTATATAATGTTTCATCCACCTCATTCAGAAACCTTTCTTACATTTTATAAAGTCCAAAGATGCGATTTCATTGGATTCACTTTTATTCTTATGTATATGTTTTGGAGTGCAGGTAGTGGATTACAAAGGATTCTTTTTGCAGTACTGGTGAAATACCAGGGGCATGGTTTTGTGCAGTGACTGTCTCGTTTTTGCTGAAATACTATTGAACCATGCTACTGTCTGCTGATTCGAGAACAACTAATCTAGCAGCAAATGAGATAAGGCCTCAACAATTTAATCAATGTTTATTATGGACTTTGACAGCTTAAGCATCCTCATGCACTGATGCAGACAAATACATTTGTGTTCACCCTTTATGAGAGAGATGCTATTCCCCATTTGTGTTACAAAGAATTTTCAACAAAAATATAAGGAAAAATTGCACTTTTTTCTATTTTCGTTTCAAAGTTTTCTTGTCATTTCTTTTGAAAATGTGTTCATCACTTCAATGCATGAAAACATTGGATTAGTATATATACTTGGTGAGATCATTGTAAATTAAGCCAGGCTTGATCAACAATGTACCTTAATTTCATTTTTCCCTGTGTCTAGTAATTTGCAGCAGACTGTTGTACTAATGAACAATATTGATCAGAAAACTGCTGGTTTTACAAGTTCTAAACCCAAATCAGCTGTTTCAGACTGAATACAATGTGATTTGGTATGGGGTTTCAAGCAGTGTCAACAATTTCTCAGTTATAGACGGGCTATGCTTTGATTCCTCAGTACTAGGCTAGGGATTGCAATTTGAGATTAAATGAAAAATCTCAATTTATTTTAGACAGATTCTGAAAAAACACACTATTGTTGACATTTGTTTATTTTATGGGGGGTTATATCGTGTTGGCAGTATTTCAATAATTTCCCAATGCCCAATGCATTATCAACTGAGGAAAACCCCAACCTTAACTGCTCAAAATGTCAAACCAGGCAGAACAATCAAGTAAATTGGCGACTGGCCTATGATCTAACCTGTTGGCTACTCTGAGCATCTGACCTCAACAAACTTAAGCAGATATTTAATGTTTGGGAAAGCAGATGACAAGAAAATCTATGTTTAGAAAATTACCCAGCATTCTAAGGGTAAAGACGTTAAACAATCAGCCTGCTTAGTTAAAGTAAGCAATAAGACATACTTATCTATATGATCTGATAATTGGTTACCAAATTCTATCCAACTGATGTAACTTGGTGTCATTAATATCATCAGAACGAAATCAATTTTTCTCATGAATAAGCTAATGGATATACAATTGTTTTTTAGTTTACCTTGAAGTTTCTTCAGCACTGCCACTTCCATTTTGAGAACTTGCTTGGGTTGTTTTGCCGATTCTAGTTTCAAGGCCACGGACTCCTTGGTTACGGTGTCGAGCCCTTCGTAGATTTCGCCAAAACCTCCACCCCCCACCTTCCTCATCTGTAATCAACATATTAACTTGTTTGTTTAAATATGTTTATACATATCGTTATCAGCATTTGAGTTTTATTGCAATGCATGGTACCGATTTTATACTGAAACAAAAGAAGAATATACTTGTGATAATCAATTTCTCATTTGTCACAACGGTAATGATCTTTTCTTGAGAGTACTGATCCTTAAAAGGAAAAGTTTCCCAGTATGAATTAAAAGCATTATGTACAATACACAAGATGATATATTCTACTTTTTAACAGATAACTTGCTGTCGCAAAAAGTAAAAAGCTGACAGAAGCTATATAAGAACTAAAGTGTTACTTTGCAGCTACTCAGTTTTTAGGTGCTTGCGACTTGAAATTGAAGAAAGAACTAAGATAAAGGTGATATTGTGCATGAGTAATTTCTACCTTGTGCCATTTATTTCCTCCCAATACAACTAAGAGAAAACCGTTTTTTTCTCAGACTGTTCACTTGTCGTCTGCTTTGGCCTTCAATTTGGGCCAGCAACAAAATACATTTTGAGGAAATTGGTCAACAGTGAACACACAAGAAACTAATCATACATACCACCTTCCATCTTTCCTTGACCACCTGACCGGCCTGCAAAAGATCTTCTGTCGTCATGGCGACTCTTGCAGGTCACGGTCTAGTGAAGAAGTCAGAATAATGTCACATTTCCCTGCAGCAATTAGTCCTCAGCCTTTTTCCTTCATGGTTTGGCATACTCATGTACCTGAAATAGAAGTGGTTTATCTGAGAATGATCCAATCCTGTAACTACAAACATCTTTGGACCTTTCTACATACCATGTCTTTTAAAAAAACTGTGACAAAAGGCAAAACTGCTCTTATGTGAAAGTTCATGTTGTACCATAATGAATTCAATGTCAAATATTTGAGAATGCTTTTTGATGCGATAAGCTGTTCCCATCTTGAAATTTGTTTGAGTTTTTAAGTCTGTTGCTATTCACTTTAAAAATGCCATAGAAGAATGACTAGCTATATCTGGGCTTAAGTTTACCCATTTTGTGCTTTTCTTAATGATTGAACAACGCATCCTGTAAAAGGTCAAGTGGAATCAATTAATGTCTGATTAATCAATATTAGACTCTTTTTATAATGATTTTTTTTTACAACAAATTTAATTATTTGTGTAAACAACACTTAACTCTACAATCAAAATGACAAACAAACAAAAATATAAAACACACCTAATTAATTAGTAATCATGAAAGCCATCTTGACATTTTTTTTTTTATTTCATGGCTCTATTTCGATGATGGTCTTGCGTGTTATATGGGTTTTACATTACATCAACATTATTTCAGTTATGTAGCGATGCCCGACTATTAATGATGGAAGAAGACCCCACACTCAATTGCCCACAAGGGCTGGTCAAGGCGGGTAGAACCATCGGCATTCCGTAAGTCAGTCGGGAGACTGCCTCTCATGAAAATCCATATCCATCTCAGGATTTGAACCCACGCGGAGAGGGGGCCATGTGATTTCAAGTTCTGTACTCTAACCACTAGGCCACAGAGGCCCCTGATGGTCTTGCTTTTCCAGACAACCCAAGATGCCCTCAGTCACTTCCATAAGAAAATAGTTCAGCCAAGGACCAAGTAGAGCAAATGACCTTTGATAAAGTTATGCTCTCTGACACAACTTGCCAGCATTGCTTGAATAGAGAGTTGACCCATTCCATAATCTGGGCCCAAGATGATCTTACCCTTTTAAATTATCTCTCCAGGACAAAAAAACCCCCAACTTTATTGTTAAAAAAATGACCATTAAAATGGTTTGCTAAAGCTGCAACATAAAACTGTTATATCTCTAAGTACTACAAAGTTATGAAAGGAGGCGAGAAGTGTATCAATAACCTAGTTTTCATAAAAACTGTCATGACATTTTGTTCATTACGAGACTCTATTTCTTAGATGTCTTGTATTTCCAGACAATCAAAATTGCTCTCAGTAAGAAATTTGTTAGCAGACGACTTATCAGAATGAATGACCTATAATAAATGACAAATTAATAATAAATTGTGAGTAATTCCACTTCTTTTCTAAATCCATACTTATTTGTTAATTGGCACCTCTGTCACAAGTCGGGGGGTTCAATGCAAGACTATAGTAAGTGCTTCACAAACATGAAGCACTTACTATAGTCTTGCAATGAACCCTCGAAGTTAAGACAATGCAAATGCTTGTGATCCCACAATGATTTGAATAATCAATACAAGAACCTCTGCCATGTAATGAATTAATCATCCAATGCATGATGAGTCATTGCCACCACCACACACATTTCAGATTTATTAACCCTTTACCAAACGCCAAACTTTGTCACAATGTTTTTACTAATTCAATCATTTTCAAAAATGATCATTGGTATCTGCTAATTATTTCGTATAATTTTGTATCATTTCATTAAAAAATTCTTTACCTTATTTCTACTCCTCTTTAAAAGATTTAAGAGAATATGTGAACACTGAGGAGAAAAGGTTACTGAAAAAGAATACATTCCCTCCAACAAACTTCTTAAAGTCATACCTTGCACGTCTTTATCCATACAAATTTCCAAACATAAACTGTCTTTAATCAAGCAGCATCCAGACATGAATGTAATATGTGATAAAGGGTTCCCACTATTTGTCTTGTGGGATCTCTATCAGATTAGGATTGTTCTAACTCAAGGAGAAATCACTTGTCAATAGATACAGCCAACCTATACAAACAGT
Source organism: Cerastoderma edule (assembly GCA_947846245.1). Taxonomy (NCBI): domain Eukaryota; kingdom Metazoa; phylum Mollusca; class Bivalvia; order Cardiida; family Cardiidae; genus Cerastoderma; species Cerastoderma edule. The sequence goes on from OX401404.1 coordinate 57,166,606, forward strand.
TACACATCAAAGTCATAATATTAGTCCTAGCATATTAGCCCTTGAGTTGTTTGTAGATATGGAACGGTTATATATAAAAAAAACCCCGCTTTTTCAGTGCTAAAATGATTTAATGTTGTCTGAGCTGGGGGAAAAATGCATGCAAGTTGGCTGCCCTTGAATGCAAGTCTGCATCAGTAGCATTTCGCCCTAATAGGGCACTGAACACAACTGAAACAATACCAGGGTACAGTTTTACTAAGCGACTTAAGCAAAGCATTTGCGTAAGTCAAAACTAATAAACATGGATAGTTTCTTAAATGAGAGTACAATATTGTAATGTGACACGTCATTGGAAGCATCTCAGAGAAACGATTCCAATGGTGTGTTACTTTGCAATATTGCTTAGCCTTATATAAAAAGAAGAGGGAACGTGCTTTTGAACTTACGTAAATTCTTAGCATAAAATGTTTAGTAAAATGCTACCCAGAACTAAACCCTTTATCTCAAATATATTAATTTCAATGCACATTCAGATTTTAGAAACCACTGTTACAAAATACGAAATGTTTGTGACAATGCATATATATCTAAGTTACACTGATTTTCACCCAACCCACAAAATAATTGTTAAATTGCATGTTTTAACATTTTCATCAGCTGCTTTTTTCAAATCTGACCCATCTAAAAAATCATTAAATGATAATGGTTTAACTAAAGAGATATGCAGTATTCTGTGCATAGAATCCTATTTCCTTTCTTTTTTAAGTGTTTGACGTGTTAAACCTTATACTCAGATATTTAGAGACAAACATTCAGCATGGCTATGGAAAAGGAATACCTTACGCAACAGTTTGTCCTCTAGCGATTGTAATATCATAAAGATGGCTATTGGAACACAGTTCTAAGTCCTCAACAAATGAGAATAGTTCAAGCTCTTAGTCTTAGTCATATTTGTCAGCAACTTCCTTATGAACGGCTTTAACCCTTTACCAAACAATAACAACATTTAACCACTTTGTTGCAGACGGCTCTCGAAAACGTTGAGGATAAAGGAGAAATTGCTCATGATGAGCAATTTATCCTTTTCCCACAATGTTTTCTGCCCTATGAGAAGATTATTTTCCATTTTCATCACATTTGAAATGTCTTTCAATTTGAGACAGTCGAAAATTTGGCTTTTGGTAAAGGGTTAATAAGAGAAACAAATTCTTGACGACTCATAATATTGATTGTACCAGCTTTTATTTCCTTTCTCCAATACATTAGTCTGCAAGTCGTGCAATTCACAGCTGTATGTCGTCATGTTAATCAAGCAGGCTAAAAATATTTGGAATTTACTCAATTTGAATGTTTAGCTGAGTCACACAATACGAAAAGATGACATTTTTCTTATGCCTTTGGTGGAAACTATTGAGACAAAAGCAGACACTCCTTGCTGTGCATGTTTACTAAAAATAATTCTTTCTTTTGCTTAAAATATTTCTTAAAGACTTATGCAGCAGTGAAGAAATATCAATGAATAGATCGACAAAGGATTGCGTATCTTATCAAAGTTGAAGTGATTTTCCTTACAGTTTATCACAGCCTCTGATAAAATGATCCGGATAGACATTATGTCAGTTTTCCTCACTAAAAATATCTCAAATGACAGTTACTGTTGTTCATTTATATCTTATAGGCACTCATGAGTGTAGTTTCAATGAGGCGATTCTAACAAGTAACAACTTCATAGGGTGTGGAAAAGAAAGAAAGAAATCAGCATGTAAATATAATTATGTTGAAAAATGTATCTGATCATGACATACGTGGGATAGTAATAGTAGTATACAATACCTTTTCTTCAAAGAACAATAAATTAGTATCCATCCATTTGTAAAATACTAAGCTCTCAAAGACACTATTCCATGGATAATGAAACCCAGCTCTGAATCAATAGTCACCCACCTAGCATGAGGGAATCAGGCCCAGCTCTATACAAACTACCTTGAGATGCACAGAGAAAACAGCATTAACCGATGATTTCCAACACTCGCAATCTCTTATAGCCAATAATCAATACACTCAACAAAATGGGGAATATCCCAGAAAGTCTATAACAGGTCAAAGGAGAAACATTAATATTACAACAGGCAAACCAGTCAATCACTTGTGGATTTCTGGAGAACTGCCCTCAAATGAACCCATTTTTTTTAGGGCAGCATTCCTCTATTCTTCGTACCAGAGAAATGGTAGCTTTAACTTTGACTTTGATAGAACATGAATGAAATTTCTACCAAGGTTTCTATTCATAACACACATTAAAGAATAATTTCTAAGGACTGCAAATAATAAAAAAGATTGATGACATGAAAGCTGGCATGGCAACAAAAAGTTCCCTTGAGTTTTTTATGTTAAACACCGTATTGTTGGAAAGCAGAATAAATCATTTGTTTTCTAAGGAACTATTGCTTTGCGTACAGTTTGAAAAGGGTATAAAAACTGAATATTGATATAAAATGCCTTTGCAGAAAAAACTTGAGGTCATTTTTACAAATTGGGAATTTGTTCATTAGTACTAAAATGAATATTTGCCAGTCATATCTTCATACTCAATGTAAAGAAATGTAAAGGTTCATTGCAAGATTATAGTGTTCCCTCAAAAAGTTGAAAGAATTACTATGGTCTTGCAACAAACTCTTGTGATATCCATTTTTCTATTGTACACAATATAAGTCTTTTTGAGCCAATAGTTTTCTTGTTATCCTTACAAATAACTTTGAACACATTAAAGGTTAGTTGGAATATTTACTAATGCAAACCAAAAAAATATCCTTGTTGTATGTTAAGTTGAACTCTTATCCCTCCCCAAACAACAAATTTTTGACTGTCCCAAATTGAAAGAGTTTGCAGACGACATTTCAAAATGTGATGAAATTGAACAATATTTTTCAGAAAGAGCAGAAAACCTTGTGGAAAAATGAAAAATTGCTCATCACGAGCAATTTCTCCTTTCCCCACCTCCTTTCCCCACAAGGTTTTCTAAAGTTGTTTGCAACAAAGTGGTCAAATACCCTTGTTGTATGTAAACTTTAACTTATATCCCCTGTGGAGATCTCATGTAGTATCAAAGTTAACATTGGGAATTCTGAGATTGATTTGATTCATGCTCAAGTCACCTGACATTGACGTTTGCCTTAGGACAAGACCCTTTCCCGGATAAGACCCTTTCCCTTGCCCTTGAGTGGTGCTCTTGATTCATTTAGTACATACCACCTTCCGAGAATTTGAGACTGGTCAGGAGGAAAGTCAAAGTAGAAGACAAGTAAAAGCATGAAAAGCAAACCCACCATTTTCTTTCAAAATATTGGGTTTGAAACATTGTGACAAAAGGATAAATTGCTCTTTTGGGTATAAGTCATAATTTTGTCACAATGGTTTGTTTTGTCTTCTTTATCAGTAGTGTTAAAGAGGTGTTTTTTTACACAGAAAGGAGTTGACGAGCATAAAATTCAAGTGTTATTGTTTCTGAGATAATGAAAAAAAAACCCATCACAACCATATTTTAGCTCAAACTTAATACAAATTCAAACAGATGCACATTTTGGTTAATTAGAACAAAGACCATATTGAGGTTTAGTGCAATACTATAGTAAGTGCATCATGCTTGTTAAGTACTATACTGTAGTATTGCATGGAACCCATGATAAATGATCTTTTTGTTAACATCCTTACCTTTCAGAAATTTCTTTAGATAAATAAAAAAAACCTCATATAGCTTGATGATGAAGGGGAAAATTTCTATACATAGCATTATTCTTTTTCCTTCCTTTCCCAAACAACAAATGTTCGACTGTCCCAAACTGCAAGAGTTTGCAGACAACATTTCAAAATGTGATGAAATTGGAAAATTATCTTCTGATAGGGCACAAAACATTGAGGGAAAAGGAAAAAAA